>CM031236.1:627852131-628452131 GCA_018340775.1 Taxus wallichiana var. yunnanensis | reverse complement strand
CAATCCCCAGGTTGCTCCACTAGATCCTTCACCTCACATGAATCCACCGTAATTGACCCATTTTCTATTACAAATTCAAATGATCACGACACTAACTTTGACCATGAAACTAATGATATTTTGGGTGACAGTCCCCTCTACGTCACATCAATGACTAAGCCATGAGTGTCTCCATCCACATCCTCACCACCTCCCAATAGTACTTTATATCCTTCCCTACCTCGTATTGTTATGGCTCCCAGGTCCTCTGCGACCAAGCCATAATATACAGCATGAGGCCCCCGGGCATGATGTTTCGATTATAATTTCTATTAATGCCATATGAAGAAGATTGATGAATATGTCTATCGTGACCAAGCCAAAAAGGCTACCCAACCTTCTCGCTTTAGATCCTTTCTTTTTCTCATCATGGTTATTATGTGCATATTGACACCAATTATTGGATACTTTGCATAACAAATGTCTTATTCTCGACACCCTCCCTACACCTGAAAGTGTAGGGATGAATCTTATTAGAGCCACCCATCTTCCTCCCAACCACCTAGTCCAAAATCCATATATGAGCCTCCACTTCGCCCTAACCCTCGTCCTACTCTCAATGAGGTGGGGTGCGGCATTCTCACATGGTTGGAGAACCAAATTAATGACACCTTGTTTGTCATGAGGTTTGAAGTTCACCGAAAAGTATCTTTTATAGTAAACCATTGAAAAACTCATGATTCGTGTTAGGAGTGGCATCTTGAATTAAGTTGATGATATCATCACTAATACATTGCGATACTTTATCCTTTGTGGCTAGTTTCCTATAATGCATTGATCACATATTACTTTCTTTGTCTGTTACCTTGCTTTCATATGGGTTCTCGGCTCCCACTTTGGTTTCTGAAACACAAATATCCATCTTTTCCTTATTTGGGCTCTCGATCCTCCTTGGGTTTTCCGCATGACTCCTAAATATCCTAGTTACGCTTTAGCACCCTACCGTTGACACCTTAGCCTTTCTTGCCCTCATGGCTTCTTCGATCGTGTGGGTTGGGCTATCTCATCGATCCCCTTCTCACCGATTTTTCCTATCTAATAATCTCATTATCGTTGTTCCTAAGTACCATGGTACTATCACATACAAACATGTGAAAATTAGGAAAATGATAAGCTAATCACCAACCAAATACCCAAATATCACCATTAAAAATCATATATATATATATATATATATATATATATATATATATATATAATCAGGTTTTATACATCATCAAAATCATACAAAATAGATTTGTCTAATTGACTCAATCACCCTTGCCCCCTATGGGGGTTCTCTCGATGTTTTGACTTGATGGGGCTGTGTTGGTGGATTGGGCTAGGTGGGATAGGGACGCCGCCTTAGATCGAATTCTCAAAGCCTCTCCCTTTCCTCTCGCTAGTTGGATCTGTAATGATGTATCCACTTTACAACTCTTTGGGCATTTATTAGGTAAGCCTCCTCCTCCTATACCAGTCTTCCTGCGCATGTAGTAGACTTTGCAACATCACATCTATGTTGTTTGTATATTTCAACACCTATGCATTTCTATATTTCTACAGCTTTTCTTTACGCCTCTCCCACCGATGAAATGACCTTGTTTAATCCCTGAAAATGAAGGTGTTGGATCCACCATCACTACAATATCTAGGGTGTTTAACACTAGTTCTAGGATCTCATGGTGAGAACTCTCAATTAGTGAATGCCACTCCTCCATCGTTAACTTTATATAACCAAACATGTCATGCATCACTCACATTATCATATGCATTTATCAAAAATCATCTACATCACTTCATATCATTCATACTTGTCTTCCGGTTCTCTCCACAATAGTTGTGTCATCCCTTTGATCGCCTAATACCTCCAACTCCTCATCCTCGACCTTACCGAGAGGTCACGATCCCACATAATATTCCCACCTATCTTTGGGCATCAATATCATGTCACTTTTTTGTTATGGTGCAGGCCTCTGTCTCGGGGCATGGCCATCTATACCGCAATCAAGTATAAAATATATCCATCCGGGCCATCACATCTTACACTCTCTCGAGCCATGGTGTTGGCTTCCCCTCTACTCCCAGTACTCAAACCTACTCCGCTTGTACCCCCAACCTGTGAAGTTGTATCCACATATCCTTTATTACATCCCTCATATGATTTGCTAACCACTATGATTTGTGGTGGGCCCTGTGCGTCCCCAATGCTTCTACGTTGTTACCACCCTAGTGATCTCGTTACTTATTCCCTGCAGGGTAGTAATGATAGTACTTAGACTTCTTCTCCTACAACCTCTCTAGCATAACGTCACTAGTAGGGTGGTAATTGTGGTATCAGTTTTGGTGTCATCTTTCCAAATTGTCTCGGCACTCTTCTTACCACATGTTTCTCTTCCGAATAAAAATGATTCCATATCACCTTTTTCAATGCCTCTAAGTACTCTACTTTGGGCTAACTAGGCCATTGATCTACATTCCTTCGTAGGGCTACCATATCACGTCATTTAGACCCACCTCTTCTAGTGGTCGGTATCCTCTAAGTGCTTTCACTATCGGCCCCGTGCCTACTCTTGAAGCACTCTCAAGGAATCCACTGCTACTTCTTATGGTGTTCGTATCGGTCTCTACATGGGGTACTACTCATATATCCACGTGGTCAATAAAATGATAGGTCCCGTGACTCTTTGGCCTCTCCGCTTGACCTTGTATAAATTGTGCACTAAATGTACCTATATAGTGGTGCCCCATCTAAATAATATCCCATGGGCCGATGGTGCCTGGAATTATCGTTACCTTGACCTACCCAATTTTGAATTTCCACATGTGAAAAAATGATAAAATAAAACTTAAATTTCATCCCAAACCCACTTGTATTTCATCCTAACCTACCTGATGATGCAACTTTGACTAAGTTTGACTCTCTAATGGCTTTGAGAAAGATAAATAACTAAAATGTACCTAATATACTCAATAAAATTTGATGTAATGACTTACCCGGGTCGAGCATTGTTGCGTACTCCTCCTTGTTTTCCTCCATCTCCACCTCCTACTCACGTCAAATATTCTAAAATATGCTCAAATTTGGAATTCCATAGCTCAATTATCTCAATTCATAAAATAGTAATAAGTAAATAAAGATCAATATCATTATATAAATCCCAAATTTTGATTCAAATTTGGTTTCAATTATCCTAATCTTCAAATTGTAATCATTTTTCTCTCGGTATCTGCACCCATGCCTTTTGTTACGTCCCGATTATAATCTCATGTCATCTATTTCAACATGTTATATGTATCCTTCGATGATCTTCAATTTTGGCATATATTTATCATCATTTTGACATCACAAAATCCTTCCCATGGGCCCCCTAGCTAGGTGCTTGATGTTTTGTTTTACCGATGATCCTCTAGTGTTTCCTTTCACTTTTTCTTCTTCAAGGTTCTTTCAAAGATTGATTGTTCCCACGCATGGTAAAGCATGAGAAACACTATCAATATGCATTGGTGGGTATATTTCATTTCATCTACTCCTTTAAGCATTCCTTTATGTACTCCTTTAAGCATTCCTTTATGTACTTACTTTCAACATATTTCTATTTTGGTGTTACAATTGTCTTTTTCCATTAACCACCCCATGTTGTGTTTTTATGAAATGTGATGATCAATGGATGGGGGATATTTATACACCTAATTTTTCACTTTTCATCTTTCATGGGTCAACGCATGGTGTTGTGTCCCACTTGTTGTCCCAAAAATGCGAGTAGGGATGGTAAATGGGCAGTATCCAAGGTGGGTTCACACGAACACCCCGTTCGCGCGAACACGTTTCGGGCGAAGAGACACGCAGGCCATTATCTTGCCGCGTGTCACATTTGATTAGGTTCGCGTGAACCACCCGTTCGCGCAAACCCCTTTCACACGAAGGTTGTTCGCGCGAACCCCCTGTTTATATAGTGGAGGCGCTGCAGAGGAAATCATTTTCCTCTGCCCCGCCTCCTTCGCGCGAAGTTTGTGCCCACGACCGACCAGAGCCGAGAGCCCACCACACCAGACCCACCACACCAGCCGAGCCCACCACACTAGCCGAGAGCCCACCACACCAGCGAGCCCACCACACCACCCGTGAGAGCCCACCACACCAACGAGCCCACCAGCGACGAAGCCCAACAACGACGCCCACCAACGACGAGCCCAGGTATGTTAGCCATTTCGATATTACAGTGGGTGAAAAAAATTGAAACCCATTTTTTAGCAAAATCGTAGCCATTAAAATACCATTTTTTGCAAAACCCTGGCTCATTTTTTTGGTAAAACCCCATTTAAAATCTTAGCAAAACCCTAGCTCGTTTGAAGAACCCTAGCTCGTTTGATTTGCTGGTGTAATGTTTTATTAAATTTAAAATATACCTTCTGTAGAATAATGGTGCTCTGAAGATTGTAATTTCTGCTTGTATTAAAAATGGATATATTTGTAATGTACTCTGTTTTTTCCTTGTAGTCATTGATCCAATACTTCAGCCTTGGTCTGCAATTTTTTAGCCTGCTCTCTTGTGTCAGGGGCTGCATTTATTGCAAGGCTTTTGTTGAAAGAGTAGGCCGTTCCTTGTCTTTGGTTTGCTTGCCTAATATTGTAGATTCTGGTTGTGCACCATAAACCAAGCCATGCTTGAGTATATTGCTTGTGTACGCTTTCTCGCTTGTAAAATTCCTTGAATTGTTTAGAGATAAATTTGCTTATGTTGCCAATAGGAGAGCTTACAATATGAGAGTTTTTACTTGTTTTTCTATCTTAACTTCACAAGCAACACAATTTTTTTGACCTTCTATTCAAATTGTCTAAATCCTCCAAAATAAAATAAAATCTATGCAATGTTTATTCTTGAACTCGATTGGATTATAATGTTAACAATTGAGGCCTTAAATTAGTATCACAAGTGATTTGAATTTACTATCTAATTGTAAACTATAAGGAAAAATAAGAGCAGGTATCCAAACTTGAGCTCTATTGCAGGATTACATTGCATACCTCGAAATATACATTTTAGGTTGGCCTAGTTTTGTTTATATATGTATATATATTTTTAGAGTTAAGTGAGGGAAACCTTGTTCAAATCTTGAATTAATTTGCTTCTTGTTATCCCGAGAGGCATTCTATAATGACATGCAAGGTTGTAATGAAGTGCATTATAGCTCGTTTGAAGAACCCTAGCTCGTTTGATTTGCTGGTGTAATGTTTTATTAAATTTAAAATATACCTTCTGTAGAATAATGGTGCTCTGAAGACTGTAATTTCTGCTCTAATGATATATTAAATTTAAAATATACCTTCTGTAGAATAATGGTGCTCTGAAGACTGTAATTTCTGCTTGTATTAAAAATGGATATATTTGTAATGTACTCTATTTTTTCCTTTTAGTCATTGATCCAATACTGTGGAGTTTGTCTCAGTCTATGTATCTTCATGAAGACTTGTATAGTGTGATTGCAAAGCTTACTTTGAGAGTTGATTGTGATTATTCTTTTTGATAACATGAGGAGGACCCAGAGAAATGATTCATTTGCATTTGTGGGGGGATTTAAGTCATTGTTTTGAAGTGTGGATAATTGAAACTTTAACTAAATTGTTATCTACAGAGTAAGGTAGGTGAGTTGTATGTAAGTTACGGAGATTTCATGTTAAGTATCTAACTTTGATTGCTCGAGATTAAAGAATGGATCAATAAAGTGATGTGGGTTGAATTAAGAGATTTGACAAAGAGAAATTGGCATTTTACAAGCTTTTTAGCTCTCCCAAGTGTGTTAGGAACCCTAACTAGAGTTTGCAAAGAGCTAACTTTTGAGACCCTTAGACTTGTTTTCAAGACCTGTAATTTTGAACAAATCTGGTGCAGGGGTTATAGAAATTTTCAGTATATATTTCTTATATGAACACTTACCTCCTAGATACATGTCCTCTTGAAAGAGATTCCAAGGCTTGTTTGAACTGACTCACACTTCCCTTGTACTAAGGATCTCCTTTATGAAGTTCAATAGCACCATTTCTATGCTCCAAACACCTTGAGGTCCATTGATATCTAACACATACTCATAAGAATACTAATATCTATATGAAGGGAAAACCATGAGATACCCATACCTTGGTTGTTGATTATGACTCCCTTGTTCATAAGCCTCCATCATCCAACATACCCTTCCTGGCCTGTTTTGACCATCCCACACACTCTGATCCTTTAGAAAATCACTAAACAGGTATACCCTTACCAATGTAAGACTAGACCTAGGTAGGCCTCTTGGTCTAAGTTCTCAAAACAATATGCAGATTCATGATTCATCCCCAACACTCCTATAACACTTCATCTTACCCACTACAAGGCCTTTAGACCCTTCATTTGACTCTACACTTTCTCTTCATACTAGTTCTCCAATTAGGCCTTGGTTTCCTACTAGCCCTTCCCCCAAGCAAACTCTATAGTATCTCAAGATCTCCTGAAAAAACTATGTCACTTCTCCAGTTATTTGGAGACCCTTTACCCCCTTAAAAATGTACACAAATTCTATAAATTCCTACCATCATTTACCAAGCATGCAGTTGTTTGTGCTCCCATCATGCAGAGCCTTCCTATCAAATTGCCAAGGTCTTCCAAATGGTGTATGCCATACATCCATGGGATTATATCACACATCACTTCATCATCGTACAACCCAATATCCCTTCAACAACCAAGACATCTTATATGGATTTAGATGTGTAAATTTCTCTAGAACAAGCTTCTCTACCCTCTCGTTGGTCACAAGATTTTCAAGGCTATTGCTATCAATAATCACCTTACAATACTTAACTCTAGCTTTGCATACAGTTCGTAGGCTTCAATAATACTCGCTTCATCATATGAGCTACCCCTTTACTTTAGTTCCTTCTATGTAATTTGCTTGTGCAACACTTTTCTCAACAGCTTGGGCAATATGAATGCACATACCCATAAATCCTCTACCTCTTCTTCATCAAAAGTATCATCTTCCTCTATAAGAATATACCCTACCCCTAAGTGCAGTATTCTCAATCTGAGAACTGTTGGCTTCTTCGTGATGGATATGTTTTTCTCTACCAACATTAGTTTGTCCTCTCCTTCAGAAGAATCTTCCTCTTCTTTGATGTTGTTACATTAACTTCTAGTTCACTTTTCTTTCACCTTCAAAGCCCATTGATAAGCTTCATCTATCAAATGCAAACTTATAATCCAAACTCGTCTTGAATGGAAATATGCAAACCTTTCACCTAGCTTTATTTCTTCTCTTCACCATCTTCAACATGGCTACTTATAATGGTGACCTTGTATATAACTCGTTGATGCAATATTTCACATTCATTAGTTCTGCACTTTCTCGAATAAACCCATTTGATAATTTGTAGGTAAGAACCTACCTTTCAACTTCCTAATCATTATGTAGTAAGATTTGATCTTATATTTGTTTCTTCTTGATCTCCACATGCTCTCACCACAAGTATGAATTTCCTTTTAGGTTTGATGCATGCGAACATTTCTTGAATTCCTCCATTTTCTCAATATCAAAAAAAAATTCTAACTGACCGATCCATTCAATGAACTCTTCAAGACACAAACTCCATGAGTAACTCAGAGTGTCCAATCTAAACTTACTTTCCATTCTAGTAATGGCCCTTTAAAAATCTATCTTCTAGTCCATATCAAAATTCTTCTACCTGAAACTCAGGTGCTACATCTCCATATTCACTTACATCTGCAACAATTCCATGACACATTGTGTAGTCTCCATACCCTCCAACCAGACCTAGATTTCTCTTAACATCTCTATCAAATCTACAACTCTTGGGGCTCTCCCCTCTCAACTAGTATGATTGTATATATCAAATCTACAACTCTTGGGGCTCTCCCCTCGTCATTTCTCCTTGCGACTGGATATATATACAATTTCAATGACTTCGCTTCAAAAATCCATTGCGAACTGTATATATATTTGTCTTTTGTGGACGAGTATTCACAGTATTTGCCCTTGAAAACGCGAATAAAGTAGACGTGTCTACACCAGGCAGCTTTGTAATAGTTGTTCTTCCTTACACAATTGTAAACGTGAATACAAAGTTTAGTTTGTGCCCTATCAGGGCTTCCTCAAACTGTTTCACTCCCCGTACCCTTCAAGGGCTTCCTCGGGCTCTGATACCAAAGTTAGCAGAAGAAAACTAAGAAAGAAATAAGAAGAGCAAATCTGCACACTTCCAGAATGGACGTGACAGGGAATTTTTTTATGAAGAGGTGGTTACAAACAGTTTTCAGTTTTCATACAGTTAGAGACAGTTCCCAACTGTTTAACTGTTGATTATTAGTATAAATATTCAACAGTGGATGCTGGAAATCTATCTGAGGTGAAGTGCTTTCTTTAGGATGACTCAAAGCTTTGCATAGACTGATATGAGTCCAATCTCAAAGGATTTGGCCCCATAAATGTATTCTCCCAGTTTGTTTCCAACTTGAGAAAAGATTTCATCTTTCCAGAATTTTGTTGGAAGGCCATATGGTCTAAACTGGGACTCTTGATAATTTTTTTGTTTTGGGATGAAAATCTTCGTCCCATGGCTGCATATAGAGCCCAACTCGCCCCAGAAATCACAAAGCACTCCGAAACATATTCTCCCAGCTTTAGAGAAGTCAAACAAAACCATAATTGTTTTGAGCCAAGAGCCTTACCCTATTGGCAAAGTATATTCCTCAATGCAGTGCAAGTCATTTTTGCTGATCTGACGCAATCAGCCAATACCCCATGAAATTACAGATTAGGGCAGTATCCTTCACTTTTTGGATTGCATATAGAGCCCAACTCGCCCAGAAACCACAAAGGACTCTGAAACATATTCTCCCTAGTTTTAGAGGAGTCAAATAAAACCAGAATTTCTTTTTGAGTCAAGAGTCTTACCCTATTGGCAAAGTATAGTCCTCAATGCAGTGCAAGCCATTTTTGTAGATCTGACGCAAAATAGCCAATACCCCATGAATTTGCAGATTAGGGCAGTATCCGTCATTTTTTTAATTCTGGTTGAATTTTCTCATCCTTTCGAATTATTATAGGAATCTTCTCAATGGCTGGAATTATGAAATGTGATCTATTCATGCTGTTGTTGATTGAAGAGGGTTTATCCCAGCCCTGTCTGCATGGCTGCCATGCATAATTACTGGCCCTAAGTCTCCTCTACAGTCACTCATCTGTGATGTCTCCCACCCCTATTCTCTTATCACTCCTAAAAACATCTGTAATGTTTCCCATTCCTATTCTCTTATCACTCCTTAAAACTATCTGCACTTGTTTTGATAATAATTATAAACTGTGCATTAGTGATAACTTATAAATACTCTTAGATTGCTTTATCTAGTTTAAATATGTTGAAGCTTAGATGCCTGACCTTTTAAAGCTAGAGCAATAATGATTGAAATTTTACTCCAAATATTGTATAATGTCAATTTATCATAGGCACATGAAAGATGTCCTATCTGATTTTTACTGTCAATCAGGCACCAATAGTAAACATAACCGGTCATAAGTATTTTGAAAGCTTATTAAGAAGATCATTTCAGTTCTGATTGTAAGTTTTTGATAACAAAGTTAAATTTTCACGAGCATCTCATTTATACTTTTCAGGAAGGAAAACCTCTTATCCTGAATGTTGTCAGGAAAGCAGAGGAGCTCTTAATTCAAGACAGGTGTGTGGTTAGTTTGAGTTGAACCTGGGTAGTCATCTATACTCTTCTGAATTGTTCAAATATTTTTGCTCAAAGCTCTTAGGTCTAGTAAACTAGCAATCGCATGTGTACAATGCAATGTGAACGCATGACGGTATTTATAGGCTTCATATTCTTTTTCTTGTTCTTGTTGTTGTAATAAAAAATATTTGATTGAAGCTTTCTTACACGTGCAAGAAAAAATAAGCAGACAGTGGAGTAAGAATTGTACTCCTAACATTTTTCATCGTCACAGGCGGCTCACCATGTGTAGGGTTATTATTTCTCTAGAACAAGAGAATAATTTTAGAAGGTTTACTATAACTATTTTATAATGGGTTAGTGTTCATTCATACACAGCTCTACTACTTTCATTAAATTGTGGCTGTCAGTTTTTAAGCAATTTTCTATAGAAGATGAAGTCTCAAACTGGTATTACATTGCTTCTAGGAGCGTTACTTCTAACATCTTTCATTCTCAGAGGAAGATCAATCTGTGTAAGTTTATTATTGCTCAAGAATAAGAGAATAATATTAGAGAGTTTGCTATTTTCATTTTAAAGAAGGTTAGTATCCCCGCATATACAGCTCTAGTATTTTCATAAGGTTGGGGTTGTCTGTTTTAAAGCAATATGCTATAGAAATTAAAAGTTTCAAACTGTTAGGTACATTGCTTCCAACATGTAGAAGACAGAATAGGAAAAAGAAATAAAATGTTGAATAAGTGAAATACATGAAACAGATTCAACAAGAACCTGTTTGCCAATGGAAGGAACAACGAATTATGTTAATAAGCACCTGGACTGTGTTTGGTATTCTAGTATATTTTACGTAAAAAAATACTTGAAAGATTGTTTTTGCTTGCGTAACCGTTGCAGGCGATTAAATTTAAAGCCTTTCTGGAAATCTATTTTAAGAAGATGAGATGCTAGATTCTTATCTTAATTTGTTTGAAATAATCGGCGCAAGTATACATAATTTAGGTGGTGGTCTTATGCCCAAGTATATAATATTGTGGGGCATTACAAAGTAACTCCAATGATCAAGCTCTTATAAGATTGTTCCAAACCAACTCAAGAGTATTTCACATTGTGCTATACTCTAATAGTGTAGTTCTGGATGAAACTTGCATTTCTGATTTTTTTCATTTAACATTTAATTGCAAAATCCATACCTAATGATATATCTCCAACAATTCTAAAACATTCGGTTGGCATTTTCAATTTCAAGGACATATTTATAAGCCTAACCAAAGAAACACTGACAGCTTTATTAATAAAGTAAAACTATAGAGCTCCATCTATTTTACAGCCAATTTCAGTTTTCATAGTGAACAAAATAGCTAAAGTAAAACCATCTTTGGTGTTACATGCAAGGGCATCTGGTCTGACACATTCTTTGAAAAGCCCTAAAGCAAGTTGCCAGTCCCTACTCCTAAGAAAGTTCCTAGTATCCGAATGAATATGCAGATGGTAAGCACAAAGATCTTACAGGGAGCCCAAGCATCACTTATGATGGGCATTTGTAGGGGTGTGCAAAGATGAGACTATCAGATTTTTACCATTATTAGGGCTGGGGTGATTCTTCTTGCAATAACATCTTGGGAATTGCATGCTATCAGCTACCAATGCGTATCCCTCTGCTGGAGAATGCTTTTGCTGGTGATCTTTGAACAAACCCTGTTTTTAATTCTACGCCCAATTGAATAGGACAAACCCTCTTATATAAAAGAGGAACACAGACATTGCCTCTAAATTAGCCTATAGGCATTAACTTACATGGGTTTCAATGCATGTTATCATACATGAATGAAGCAGCATATAATCAGTGTTGCTCAGGGAGCCATCCCGCACTGATTTCCTTCAATACCCCCAAAGAAATCATCTGTGCGGAGTAGTCAACGCGCGTTGATCAATTTGAAAAAAGGCTCCTGCGTTGGATTAGGGTACAGTTTAGAATCACCCTTACCTTTAAATGAGCGGAACATCCAGAATACGCTTTCTTATATCAAATGCATCTAAAACATCGACTCTTTTGTTGATTTGTGTGTGGGTAGAAACCAGTTCCTGTTTTAGACATATCCCACACCTGAAAGGCTGCAACTCACTACTGTTAATGGATCTAGTTTCTGTCCACCAAAGCCGAAGCAGACAAATCCTGGGAACATGCATATTGATACGCTGAGCTGGGCGTTGAAACCAAGTCGGCCGAATTGAATGTGGGCCGAGTCATTGCTATTGGGGCCAAGACCACACCAAATAGAGCTCTGCCTCACTACCCCTGCCCAGAATAAGATTTGATCTCCACAGAGATGTCGACCAACAAATTCCACCAAACGCCGCCCAACAGATCCACACCGACCCTGCAGTGCTTCATCATGCTACTTTTATTCTTGTGGAGTTGCATGCTGAATGGTGGTAACACAGAATATATTGTGATTACCGTAAGTGGCAGATTTGGGAATTTTAGGGCTAAAAACACAAAACGTCTAGATGCCCATCGTAACCTGTCAAATTTAATGTAGTCGCGAAAACGTCCGGAAGGGCCTTTCCCATAGGGGAACACCTTTGGCATAAATATCTAGATGTTTTAGAAACAGCAGAACATTTTCAAAGCCTGTGAGTGCCACTTGGGATCTTGGATTTCCAAGTGACTGAAAGACTTTGGTGATTTCCCCCCATTCATGAACCTTATCTTGTTCGACTTTCTGGCCCTTGAGATGACATTCATGGATTTACAAAGTGTTCGAGTACTCATCAGGGTGGTTGATCTGAATTCAAAGATGCAAACACTTAATCATTTTATAAACCTGAGCCTCGTGGATTTATGTTGCTGTGTCATTTCTCCATTGCACGCCTGACTGTAAACTCCCAAATTCAAGGGAACAAAAAACAATAATTTCTTAATTTTTTGTCAAATTGTTGAGATCCTGTCTTATACTTCAAATGTATAAAGGACGTAGTTCTGGAGGGGAAAAAAAAACCCAATCAAAGTGAAAAGAGATTTCTCGTGCCAACTAGTTCTTGTCTAGCTTTGAGAACAGGGATATTTTCTGAGGAATTGAGTCAGCTTCCAGTATATAGGGGGTCACCTATGCTTGCCATTATTTTCATCCAGAGTGGGGCCAGAAGAAAAGGGCTTCTCTCTAAGAAATTTTGAAGCCACCTAAAAAGGTCCGGCCGGTAATATTCAGCAAGGAATTGCCGTCCTCTTTCTAGAATAGCAATTTGGTTGCTGACCATAGGCAGACAACTTGGCGGCCAACATGGAAAAGAAATGTTGCTAAGAAATTTGCTTCTGTAATCAAGCCTTCATAAGCTTCATTGAGCAGCTATACTCTTGAACACTCCTTTTTGTTTCTCAATTGCTGGAATGAGCATCATTTAAACTGTCCTATTTTTCAGCCTTTATATTTCATATGGGATTAAAACCTCTTCAAAACTTCACCAAGTGCTATTTAGTAATTGGAAGACATTGCACACGTTTCTCTTATTATCCTGGATTCTGAAGTAGTGGCAAATATAAATTATAATCTGCAGGAGAAAATCTCTTTAGAATGCTACCTAGCATTTTACCATATTTTGCTAAATAATGCAAGACATATGCAGTATAATTCTACTTTGGCCACTGTTTGCTAGTTACTGAAAGGTTGGTTCCTGCTTTAAAATACATATGATTTTGCATCTTCTGGAAGTGAACGTTTATTTGAACTGTTTTGTGTTACAGCTAGCAAAACTAACTGTTGTAAGTTGAATATGATTATATATTATATGTTTTCATAAGAGCAAAACTAAGTATTTAAAAAAAAATGAAAATTGTTCATGTCTCTCTTGAGTCTATGAATTTTTTTTAGCCAATTTCCATTTAGTCATCAGCCTTAAGTATGCTACTGGCAACTAAGCTCTATCGTTTTGTTGTTAGTTTTGAAATGTCAAGAACCTTTATGAAATTATACAAGGCTTTGTGCAGATGCTAGGAGACAGTGTGAAGTCTTCACGTCATTGAATCTTATTCTTCGGCCTTTGGGGAAGTTCAGTATGGTCTTCTTACTATGCTGAAACATTTGGCTATCTGCATCTCTGTGATTTCGGATGAATCTAGAGACTTCCTGACAAACATTTTTATATGCCATAGTTTACTTCTGTTACAGAAGTACATTTTACATAACTTGGACAGCCATGTCTGTTGTTGCTATCCAGAGGAAGAATGCTGGGAAAACTGTTATTTTTACATGTATCTTGACCAAATATATCTCTTCCTCGATTCATTTTTTGGCTATTTTGAATAAGTCTGCAGAAGTTCTAAAGATAAATTCTTATGACCAGAATGTGGTTACCTATGCCAACTTGTCAGTATTCTTGGGCAGTTCTGGGGTGGATTCTCTAATCATACAAACATTTCTTGTCCCTGGACCTTAAATCATTCTTGCATAACTAAATTTGGCACTTCTCATGAAGATTTCATTTTCAATCTTGAATTTTCTCTTTGTGGATTGATCTCTTTTGGCCCTTCCTGTAGGCATGCAACATCTGCAAGGTCTTACGATTTTGAGGCAAGCTCGCAATCCAGCAGCATTGGCTGAGTAATTAGAAAGTTCTCTAGAGGATCACAGGTTTGAAGATGCCTGGAAGGACTATGAGCATTACAAGCAATTAGAAGGTTTTCCAGGAAAGTCTCTTCTAAATAGGTTGATCAATTAATTGACAAACTCTCGAGATCTTTAGTCCTTTATTGAGGAAAAGAAGCAAGAACTATTGGACCGTGATTCTTTGATCCTTCTATGTTTGGGCCTTGCAAGGGAAGAAATGCCTGTTCCTGCTTCCACTATTCTGAGAACAATGGTGGACATGCAAGAAGATCCATCAGTGAATATGTGGACTACTGTGATATCACACATGGCTAAAACAGAGAATGGTGCATATCTGGCATCAGATTTAGTTATTGAAATGTGTCATTTCTTCAAAGATGGAAGATTGGATCCACGGAAGAGAAAAATTGCTCCATTACTTGCCATGAAACCAAACACTGCAGCTTCTAACATTGCTTTGAAAGCTTCTCTGGGATTTGGGATGGCCGAAAAAGCTGAAAAGCTTTTGGAGTTGATGCCGGGAGAAGGTGTTAAACCCGATGCTACTTCTTTTGCTATAATGATCCATGTCTATGCGAAAAATGATTGAAAAATGATCACAGAAGTGAGCTGATAAAATTAAAGAGGCATATTGACGAAACTCCCGGAATGCTTGATAAACAATATCAACAATTTTACAGTAGCCTGCTGATGTCCCACCTTAATTTTGGTGATCTGGATGCTGCCTCTGACCTTATACTGGGAATGTTAAAACAGGCAAAGGCAGCTTGGAGCTCTCTAGCTGCAGCCAAATCAGTATTGTCAGCTGTTGAAACTTGAGATGAACCGACAGAGGTCTGTCACAGAGATGCAAAATGCAGTTCAGGTTCAAGATGATAAGCAACAATATAAATCTGCAACCCACATTATGCCCGGTGATGTTCCTAAGCAGTTGGAAGGATGTTTAGAATATAGAAAAATACACAACCATTCCATGCTCGGGGCTGGGGCTGAAAAGTTGCAGATGCAGCCCATAGTGGAAGTTAGGAGTCATGGAGAGCTGGTTAGCCTAGAAAAATGTAATACTTATTCCAAATGAGAAAGCCTATGCAAAACTGGTGAAAGGGTACTTGGAAACGGATAGGATTAATGATTTGGTTGATCTTCTAATCGAAGTACATCAGGAGGAGGGACCGTTCTCCACAGAAATTCTCCTAGCATTCAGGTGATAAATCATAATGAGGACTGGCAAAGAATAGGGTCTAAAAAATTAGTGAAGGCTGCTATAACTTGGTGGATCCTTTTTGGAACCCCTAAATATAGGAAATGCATAAATATTAAAAATACATCATTGAACTAATATAACTAATAATCATAAAGAAAAAGACACCATCTAACTCAGAACAACCCTAACCCAAGTAGGCAGATACATTTAATCTAATGATGAAATTTCCCAATTAGTCTCGGAAACATCTATTTCTTCGCATGCATAATACACAATGGTCTCGTTTTAAGCCTGACTTGTGACATGCACAATGTTCGTCAATGTTTTACAGAACTTTGCATGTCTTTTCAGTTAACCGTCAAAATAGACATAAGCCATCATCACTCCATTCTATCACTTTGATCTGTTTATTGCATTCATCTCTTTCTTGAAGTTCTGAAGCTGTAAAAGCATAAGCAATAGGTGGAAGGCCCGTGGGGATTTAATAAAGGCCTAAATAAGAGATGGTTTATTCAAGAACAAATGTAGTCTGAGATTAGCTTTTAGCAAGACAAGTGGAATGAATGGCAACTCTTGTCCAGTCAATCTGACCAACTGGAACTACATTCATATCGAGATGCATGACATTTATGAATGAATAGGAGCCTAGATGAAACTAATATTGAAATTGGCGTAAACTTCTGTGGTTGCATAGAAACATCCAGAAAATCTGATTCAAATTCTGAAGTACACAGACAGCCTATAATGACTTGCCATTCAAAATGCCAACTACCAACACTGTCAATTGACAGTCCATTACATATAAATAGCACAACTGAGATGTCAACCAATTCTTGTGATAAAAACTTGGTGTGTTTAATGACATACTTAAAAAATGAGAATTATGTTGTGCACACCAATGCTACTTACTTAGTCACCAAAATGTACAATCTTCACATTCTATGAAACAATAACTTTTGCAGCCATAACAAGGTTGAATATGCTTTCTATAGATAGCTCTGCTATGAGTCATCAATGCTAGAAATGCACATAAAGCTTGCTGCATTGACCAGGTCTGAGTAGAATGTGCAAGTGGCTTGCCAAATTCTGGAAACTCAAATAACAGCCCTCCATGGAGGGTTACAACATTATAGTACAAAAATTGATTGGCTGGGTTAAATCATCTTCTAAAAAACATTATAAAAAACTATGCCATTGGCTACAACTGTTCTTAGAAGAAGGTTGGTCTTACAAAGACCATCTCTTGAAGATTTTGCAGCCAAGCTTCTAAATGAAACCAGTTTAACCCAGTAAGAAGCAGTATAGTCCATTTTTATAGCTCATCCTCCATGCGCAAATATTCCCCAATATCAGCCTGGTGGTAAGCAACAATTCCATTTGGGTCAAGCTTCCTACAGTCCTGGGTAGATTTGGCAGCCACTCCAAACCCCAATGGAATATCAGACATGGAGAAAATAACAACACCCTCATTCTGAGCGGTATTCTCAGTAATCCTACCCAATCCACCCTTCAAAACATGGTTACCATAGAGAAAATTCATTTCTGCAGTGGGCTTAAGCCATATTTTGTACTTGGCATGAGCTGCAAGAAGATCAAGGCATTGAATAGTGAGCTGGAATTTGCCACCCTTGGTGAATTTTCCAATGCAGGTTCCAAGGCTCACAAGCTTATCTCTGGCAATGTTGGTAGCTCGCTTAACAAGGGCCTCACTTACATAAAAGACACGATTCTTCTGCAGGCGGAAACAGTAGATTCCAGCGTTCCCATCAGGGCCTTCATTGGAAGGCCTTTCTACTATGTGCTTTAGGTTGCTCCCCACAAATTTGTAAAGTTTCTCAAAAACTACAGTTGTTTCCTGCTCATCCAGGGGCCTCATCCCGAACAATCAACTGCACATAACATGTACCCATCCGTTTCATAAGCATATAATTCAAAGGAAAAAGTCACTCATATTACTATAGTCATTATGGACGCATTTTGAATTAAAAACACCCCCCTGCATCATCATATATATTACGGAAAGCTAAAGCAAAATTTCACGAGAAAGATGCATAATGCCAGGAGCAGATGTTTAAAAAATAAAATTCTCATTTTTATGCTACTATCAAGGAATAACTTTCCTTATTCTTTGAACTTGAATAAAAAGTGGGGGATCCAGGACTTGAAGGAGGAGGGATGCACAGGTGCCAAAGTAAATGAAAGATCATTACGATATCAAGCCGAAAGTGTAGAGATGGTTACATTCGGAAAGTGCGAAAAATTTAGAAAATTATTTCCCTAATTCACCAGGTATATCATTTGGGCTAATGGCCTTGCATGGTTAATTTACATCAGACCGAACAAGGCATAAGCAGAAGAGAATTACTCTTTAACAGTTTCCATGCGCCTGGGTATTTCTCTATCTGAAAAAAATAAAAAGTTGCAAGATGAACAGAAAAATTACGTTTACCTTGTTCCCTTATTCTTGCAATCGAGCGCTGTCTGTAGAAGGAATTCAAGCTATTGAAACTGAAATGGATCGCGCTCTCCAATTTTTTCTTTCAATGTTCTCCGGCAGATTTCGTGGTATTTTTTATAAAACAGGGCGGAATCTAAAAAACAGCAGTTAAAAATAGGATCTTAAAAATAGAAAGTCAAAAATTGCATGCAAAGTAAAAACGACATGCAAACAGCTGTCAAATTTAATCCCGTTTGAAAAACGTCTAAAAGGCTGTCAAATTTAGGACAGTTGCAGAAACGTCCGGAGGTCCTCTACCATAGGGGGAATGCCTTCGGCGTAATTATGCTTTTACACAGGTCCTGGTATAAGGAGTATTTGCCCATAACAGGTCTTGCAGATTTCAACAAACTGAGTTCCAAGCTGATTCTTGGTAATGACAGGTATAAGAGCTATATTGGCATCTGAAGGTTATTATGTGAGATTCAATGCAAAATTTTTGCAAAGTAGAACTCTCTTTCTCTGGTGAATACAAAACAGACAAAAACCTTTATCATAATTTTTCTCACTATTGTCTGTAGTATTTTTGTAAGCTGTAATTTGATGTGGTGTTGTATCAACAGTCCAGCTATACAGGAGAGAAGGGTTGCAGCTGTGCAGTGCTTGTCTGGAACAGGCTCGCTTAGGGTTGGTGCTGAGTTTCTGTCAAGGCACTATAGCCAAGTAGGTTTGCATTCTCATTAAATACATAAATATTGATATAGTGGTGCTACCATATATGGAGAAAGCAACAATCAATTCTATCAACTTATGGTATGTAGATAAAGTTCATCTTATTGTACGAGGTTTATTGGTATCCTTGCAGCACATAATCTACATTCCTGTACCCACATGGGGCAACCATCCCAAGATCTTCAAGATTGGAGGGTTGGGTGTAAAGACCTATCGTTATTATGATCCAAAAACACATGGGCTTGATTATCGAGGTTAAATGATATCTTTGTACATTATAGCACTGTTGATAAATTTTGAGCCATAATTGAGTGCCGCGGATTTTCTGTTAGAAAAATATTTGATTTATATTGCTGTACTTGTGACAGGCATGTTTGAAGATCTCCAGACAGCTCCATCTGGTGCCATAGTGCTTCTCCATGCATGTGCACATAATCCTACTGGTGTTGATCCCACCCAAGAGCAATGGGAAGGAATTCATCAATTAATTAGACATAAAGATCTACTGCCATTTTTTGATAGTGCCTATCAGATAAATAGATGCTTTTTTAGAATTTGTTTAATCTAAAATATTTTATATTAGACAGAGAATTGAAATTGAAACATATGTTTGTCTTTTGTAACTTTCTTATTACGATCACTTTATTGATACCAATGGTCCTTTTTGTATAAGCAAACCATAGAAAATTGTTCTGAATGGTGTAATTTTTTATCTTCACGACAGTGTTAACTGGCTTATAAATTTTTCAAAAATATATACAGGTGCATCGGGTTGACAAGATATGTTCTGTATTAGCAGATATATTTCAAAGATGCTCCTGGTTCTGAACTTCAGTTGAGACTACCAGTAATATTATGGTCTCGTATTATTGATCCCCAGTTCTCCCCTGATGGCACCACAACAGCTTTTGTAATAGATAGGAAAACAGGGCAGGTTAGGCAAGGTACAGTTTGTTTCTTGGTATTCTTCGCGGTAGAGTTTGAAGGAGTCCAATTATTGACTGCCTCGTCATCTAGAATCATCACTCTTAGTTTTCATCCAATTGGCCTCAAATATTTAAGCATGAATTCCTGCTGCTACAGATATTCATATGCTAAGCCATGTTATTGCATATTTCATTGACATGATATTGATGTTCATTCAACTTTTATGTGTTGTACCCATAACCAGCTGTTGGCCTAGTAAACATGACTTCTATCTCTTGTGATAGTGGGATTCAAGTACAACTCTTCCAGGTCAATAGACTTCTCTTAGAGGCACCCTTCCCACGAACCCTTTTGTCTTGCTTCCAATTCCAAGCGATTTGCCTTTCTTTGTTATGTTCTCGATCCAATGCTGAATCTTTGTGTCTTACAGGCTCTCCTGCAAGTGCTGTCCAAATTTAGCTTCAAAATTGTCAGCAAATAATTTGAACTTTTGCCTTTGTCCCTTCTTTCCTCTTCATTCAGGCTCGTAACTCCTAGCTTTGGCTGACTTCGGTTCCAAACATGGATTGTGATGCCGCAAAAAGACGACGCTCGCTCGACGACGACGACTACGTCGCATCCATTGCGCACAACCCGAAATTACAACTAATTTTTTTTTTTGTTTTGCAAATTATTTACCTTCGTTTTCCACGAAACATGTCATGCATTCATTAGAGAAAGGTTTGCTAAACGTCTTAAGTTGACTGCATAAATACTATATATATATTTAAAATCTCAAAATGAGATATATATATATATATATATATATATATATATATATATATATATATATATATATATATACCACCAAGTTTATGCGTTTATAAACCAAAAGACATTATTTTAATTTAATCATATTTCACCTTGCAATTTAAACGAGGCTAAACTTCGAGTTGATCTCACATGGCTCGGTGAGTCTAGTTTATATGTATCTCGCCAATCACAGTTATATACTGGCCGATCCACTCCAAGCGAACTATTCAAATAAACTCGGTGAGTTATTTTACTTGACATTACAACATAGCCACCACACATATAGCACGGACATTATATTGCACGCACTGCCCACTTTAATCTCAACTCGACAAACTCGACAACCACATCCACGTGGCCTTTTATATAATGAAAACACCACTACGTGGTCTTATCCAACTCGGGTCTTAATAACTCGGCCTCGGTAAGTGAAAGGCGTAGCATGTGGCCCAAGCCATTACGTGGAAAAATATAAAAGAGATAGGTTGGAAAGTCTTGGTTGGGGGTGGGTGGCTCCAGCCACCTGCCGAAATGAATTAACTCCGTTTCTTTTTGGCATACATGCTACACCAAAATCGCCGCCTAACTTTATTTATTCCACCTTAGATCTTTGCAAATCAAAAGATTTTTACAATCGGTCTGTTGTGATTCATCTGGCCGAGTAAGTTCGACGTGATGGTTGTAGGTGAACCCACAGCCGAAAAAGGCGTGTTGACCCGTTTTATCTCTTCCCCGGGCCGCGTGGAATGAAAGATGGTTTGATATGAAGTTAAAAACCAGAGGAAGGCGTGTGGATCCGTCTGGGTTCGGCCACGGCCGCGTGAACTTCCATGGGGACTGTAGATGGAGTTACGGCGAGAGGTGAGACGTCCAGTGCACGCCAATAACCACTTTGTCACTTCTTTATTTTTTTTTTAATTTATGAGCGTTTTAAACATGCGGATTGTCCATTTATGTTGTTATCTGTTCAGTATCGAATGCAACACCAAAATCGGAGTTCTCCTTCACGGCAAAGCGAATAAATATGTCAAAATCGATAAGGGGACAGTGAAAGTGTCTCAAAATTGATTGAGGGACAGTGAGGAAAAATGGTATGTAAGGTAAACAGAGAAATAGGAATAGCATGCGTGGCCAACATGACTCGGTTCTTATATTTTTGTCCTATATACAACTAGAACCACAAACGATTCACTCGTGGAAGAACAACGTATAGAGGAGGATCATCACACATATCGAATATTCATGAAACATAATTTGTTTTGCAATTACATGATCGTGCTGCGTGAAATTTGTTATAATCTTGCTACACGGTGGTTAGACAGAGATATATCACCATTTAGTTATTTTAATTGTTATATATGGTATGAATATAAGGTTTTATGAGTATACTAGCACAGTTTGATCGGCTGGTACAGAATTAATTTTCCCTTGTTAATAAGAAAGGGGACATCAATAGTATAATGGTAGTAATACGATTTGGTAATAGTAAATCCATTACTTCTAGTATTACTTTGGTATGAAATACTATTTAAAATATTAGTATCCTTGTTAAACGCTAAGGAGTAATGGATAATAAATTTAACAAGTTTTAAGTCTTGCATTACAATTCCCTTCTACACAATTTAATAACATTGTATGGGATTTCAAAATAGGTTGATTTCTTTTCCTTTATTAATTTGCAATGGGTTTTCAAAAGATTTAGTTTCATTTCCCTTTACAATTTGCAATTAATTTCACAACGAATTCCTAAATGAAGGAAAGCATACTAGAGCTAGAGTATGGACTTCTTTATTGGCGTATTTAAAACTATTGAGACTTAAGTCTTTTTATCAACAAACAAGAATGGTAAGTGCTCTAGTATTCCAACTTTGCAATACCTCTCCTTTTAAGCAATAAAATGAAATCTAATATGTATGTTTTTTTTTTTCTTTGTGAATTTTCCTAACATTCCACAAAAGAGTCCTACAATATTTCCATTAAGTTTTAAACAAGATCTACCAACATTTCAACAAGATCAATACATTTATAAGAGGTTCCAAGACAAGTTAAAAGAGAATGAATGGGTTATCTTTCTTGCAACTTTTAATTCCATCCCTATTACAAGCTTACAAATGAAGTTAAAAAAAAACAACTTTCCTTCAAAATCTTTTTACAACATATCCTACTTCATGTGGAAACAAATTTGCAATAATGGAATCTAAAGAAAGCAAAGCAATATTACATTTTTCCTCCACTCAAGGTGGGTAAATACATGATGTTTTTACATTGTCAACAACAAGGTTCTTGTGCTCCAAGGTGTTCTTCATCCATGCTCCAAGTTCCAAGTATTTCAAATCACAACCAAGATAGGAGGAGAGGCAACACTCTCCTCCCAACCAAAACTCAATGGAGAAGAGAAGCAATCTCCTCCATTGACCCCCGAGCCCCAAACACAACACAATGAAGGGTGGTCTCCAACTCAAGGCAACAACACTTGCTTCCACAATACAATTTCTTCACAACATTCAAGACTAAAATAAGAGAACAAAAAGACACACAAATAACACAACACTTCACAATAAGGCTTTCATCCAAGCCAACAAGAGAAGGAACTATGGGAAAGTTTTCCTTATGCCTCCCAATTGAGATGAGATGCCCATCCAAACCCTCCACAATAAAACTCAAGCCCATATGACTCTTATGCTTCCCTCAAGTACCCCTTTTCCTCCCATACTCTTATGCCTCCCTCCTCTTATGGCTCCTCAAGGACAAGGTAAGAATGTGAACCTTCTTACCCAAAATGGGCATCCCTCTCAAACTCCCTCCACAATTTCCTAATTCTACTCTTATGCCTCCCTCATGAGTTTTCCCATAGACCTCTCCTACACTACACATTAAACATTCTATCTATTTTTCCACAATACACAAAAGTAAATATACATTTTCCACAAATTTAAGCATAGAACAACAACAATAAGAAAGTAAAAAGGAGAAGGTTTCCTACCTCTCCATTGGAGAAGCCTAAACCAAGAACTTTGTCCAAGCTCCCTCCAAAACAATCCCAAGCATGCAAGTCCAAGCTCCTTCTTTTCT
Source organism: Taxus wallichiana var. yunnanensis (assembly GCA_018340775.1). NCBI lineage: Eukaryota > Viridiplantae > Streptophyta > Pinopsida > Cupressales > Taxaceae > Taxus > Taxus wallichiana. The sequence goes on along the minus strand of CM031236.1, from coordinate 628,428,610 downwards.
TTCTCCCCCCAAAAGAAAATAACAAAAGAACTCTCCCACAAAAACCTCCAACCCCCTCAACAAGAGAGGAAGTTTCCATAAATAGACAAAAGGGAAGGGTGAGGGTGATGTGGCTCCATGTAGGATGCCACTTCACACATCCTCAAGACACCTCCCATAGTCAACTCAACTCCCAAAATACAATAAATGGGTGGTTGGGTTGAATGACATCTCTCTTCCACATCCATCCCTTCCCATGTGTCTTAAGGCACAAATAAATGCAAAAAGAAGACAAGTGCACTCCAAAGTCACATTTCCCTTCCCAAAACAATAAATAATTCCCTTTTTGGATTCCCAACCCATAGATATGGTTGGTAAGGGGTTTTGGGAAGTGTGGGACAAGTTCAACTTGTCCCACAAGTCCCCCAAAATTGCCCTAAATCTCAAATTCGAGATTCAAAGGATTTGGAGTGGTCAACACTCAAAACAAGCATTCAATACAAGAGGCAACACATGACTCAATGAGCCAACCATCAAAATTAATCACACCTACTAGACTTCCCTCCAAAACTTAAAAAATTAAACAAGATGTTACATTAATCTAAACATACTTAGCAAAAGTAATTAAAAAAACATCACAAATGAAATCACCTACAAAAGTAAGTTAAAACAAGTAATTAAAATTCTTACCCCTTGGTCACATTAGAAAATTTCCCTCATGGGAAATTTTCTTAACACATAAAAGAACAAAGGTAACACGATACAATTCACTAGTTGCCTTGACGACCAAATGTTGTAACCACCCGACATCCTGTTGTGTTTGGTTCCCAATCCCCCTCATGGTTGTGATCATGCTTGTGTTTCCCCAAAATACAAAATACCTCCTTCGGCCTTGCGGCCATGTCAAAATGTCTAAAATAACCATATGCATGAAATTTATTAACATCTATACGTAATTCAATTATCCATTATTTCAAGGTTTAAATCACAACTCAATTATGCCTTCCATCATTATCCAAAGTTATAGTAATGTAAATTCAACAACTACATTCTACTTATCATGGCGAAGAAATCCAAGTGTTAGAACACATGCAATATATCCATATAAAAATAATATCGATCCCAATAGTCCGTCCATGAGCCATTGTAGATCATACGAGAAAACAAAATCCAATCATAACTCAAATGCATGTACTCACAAAACATCATGCTTTAATCAACGTAAGTATAAGTCATGTTCATATTCAAAAGTCTCATAATTCAAGATGATAATCAATTAAGTGTCATAGGGAAGTGGGCATTACATGGATTTCTGGTTCTTTTTCATATCTTTCACTCGCGTGACGAAGTTCTCATAGCTTATTTTGTCGATGTGACCTTGATGTTCAATCAACTGTATTATGTTATCTCCATAACTGGTCATAAAATTGTGGACTCCTCGTGTTATAGCTACATTGAACATGTAAACACAACATCCGCCTCATGCTAGTGGGATCCAAGTATGACTCTTCAAGGTCAATAGGCTCCTCCCAAAGGTGCCATTCCCATTCATAACTTTGTAAAGTAGTTTCATTCAAAGTTTATAGAGAATATTCTTGTATACAATTTAGCTCATTGAATCTAATCCTACATGAAAATTTTGGTCTAGGTATTCCTAAGTTGATATATGATATCATAGCCTTTAGGTTATTATGTAGTTTCCTAATTACGTGCACCAAAATTTATTGTGTGATGTTGTGTAGGAACTCAACGATATGTGCAATATGTTTCTTGCATTTGATTAGATGGGAAATTTTGTAATTTATGTGATTTGTAATTTTGTGATTTGTAATTTATTTTCTATATTAGTTGCATTGAAGCTTGAAAATTTCATATTTCTGTTTTCATTAATATAGGAGAATATCTTAGGAATTTTTTTAATTAAAAGTACTATTAATTAGAATTTTACTTTCATTTTTTTTACAGTCATGGCTTCTTCTGGAACTCCTAATTTGTTTGAGAGGACCAATTTAGAGATTGCAAAATTGTAATCTATTCTCGAAAATCCAACTACAGTTGGGTAGTATAAAGCCCATTGTGAAAAAATACTTGGTTGATCTTCGTAGAATAGAGACAAGTTTGAAAACATATAATCCATTTGATTCTGAATCAATAAAAAAATTATGGATTCACTAAAATCAAGTGTCTCAGGAGATGTAGGTTATAATGAGATTACATCACGACTTTCCGATAAGGAAGTCGTTAAGAGGTCTTGTTGGAGTTTTTATGCAGAAAAACCAAAAATAAGGGCATATTATGTAAAAAATGTTCATGTCCCCTATGTGCACCTTTGATTTATCCTAGATTTGTGGCCTCTCAAGGCCAATTTCCAAATAATGACCAATTACCGTTATACTTCATAATGATGCTACATGCTGAGGTTCACTTAAACCTAAAGGTGAACTATTTAGACATCCCTAGTTATTTGGGGCGGGCGTGGCCGTATTAGTGCTGCAGCGGGCATATAGAAAGGAGGGAGCTCCTGCAGTTGTTGACGCGTGGTAGCTTGTACCAAGGGCACAACCATTCTTATCAGGCTTTTAGAATGTCGCAACACCTATCATTATGACTGCACATGAGGCTGCTATCGAGGGTCTTGTTGGCATTTCTCGTGAGACCCAATTGATATCTTCTGACCGTGTGGGTTAGTACCTTCAGAGACGTGATACTAGCAGTGGAGGTGCTAGTAGCACCAGTGATGCACACAACGAGGTATAGGCTCATACATCTTTGATTTCCCCAGATGAATTTGAGTGAGTTCTGAGATCCCGCTGCACGTCGGCTAGGATGCATCATGGCTGCTGACTTGTTGCGTGCATATGAGGTGATTGCACGGCATTGTAGCATTCCACTATCGGGGTTTTAGATTTTATAGAGCAGAGTGGGAGTGTATCTTCTAGTCAGGGTACTACTGCCATTGCTACAGATAGACTTCTGTTGTTGGGATCGTCACACCTGATGTTCAACACATTTTTGTTCCAGTGTGTGAAAATTAAACCTTTAATATAATTAAAATTTATTTTAATTGATCATTACTTTATAATTTATTAATATTAAAATTAAACATGTACTTCGTGTTTAGGCTTCTGCTCTAGTGTGTGGAGCTTCACAACCCACACCATCTACCCGTGTCACATACACACAACTCTTGACTGAGCACAACATGGATCTCGATGTTCCGGGTCTGAGTCAACTTGGCTTAGTTGGTGACATATTTGTTGGTGTTGAGGTCGTGGATGACAATCCCATACATTTGGAGACGCGTTCCGCAGAGGTATAAATACATGTGTTTTAATAGAATTAATATTTAATCTAAATTGAAATGTTAGAAATTAATGAACTTTATTCAAAAAAACTTATTTATCAACTTCTTACATTTTATTTATTTATTTTCACAGGGATCTACAGGACAGAGATCTACACATAGCGTAGATACTCCCAACATTCGCCTAGGGACAGATACTGAGGTAATCAATTGTACATATCTGTTATATGATGTATTGAATTAATCAAGAAATTGTTGTAGAATTTTGCTTATATATTTTAATATATGGTACATGCTATATATAGTTTATGACGTGTATATTCCTTTTTTAACATGCGGGGTGCAAAGCGAGCGTAGTGAGGGGTCCGACACTTGCCCTAGTGCACTGAGAGGAGACTTCAATGATATTTTATAGATTTCAGACATTTTAGACATACTTTTAGAGATTTTAGACATGTATATATATTCATACTCATTCTAGACATTATTATTATATTTTGATATATGTCTTAGACACGTGTATTATTAATATATTTTGATATATGTCTTAGACACGTGTATTTACAATTATGGATGTGAATATAAGACACCCCCTTATCTTTCATTTTTGTCTCTTGATGATATCATAATAGGTATATAATGATAGATAAGATATTAAATGCCCTTCATTTTTGTGATATAACATTGTAAACTTCGTTAAAATTCTATATTGAATTATTTTCAATGCTTAGACCTAATTTAGTAATACTTTATGTTACATTAAACATTCCATGGTATAATGGCTTATGTTACTATTTGAATCATATATGATGAAAGTTTAAGTTCAATAGATCATTCAATTAACAACTTGAAATAAGACTCATAATGACCATAGATTGTAATAGATCATTTTTGGGGGTTATTTTGGGCAATAGATCATTTTTTACACATCCTTTCTATTTTAAAGTCATCTCACACCCATTTTGGACACATGCAATTATGAATAAATCTACATATATTTTTGTTTATGTAGGAATAAAATGTCATATAGGTCATGTGAACCACTTAGAGTCTTGCAAACAAATAATACAACATCACGAATTGCATTTTACATTAAAATATATTCCAAATCATATAATATCTTTGCAATTGGAAGGATTTTGTTTCTTAGAAACTTAGAAAAGAGAAATTCGTCCATTTTCTCCTTAGAGAGTTCCATTTAAATTTTCTTCGTAATTGATCCTTGTATCAAAACCTTCCATATTAATTACATTCTCTCTTTCTCCTCCTCTCTTTCTAAGGTAGCTAACTCTATGTCTTCTTGCAACTCTTCTTACACATAAAAGGTGTCGTGCCTCAAATTTTATACCTAAGATGATATATATTTCTGAACTTCAACCAACATAGTAGGCATTGCTAATAATATACATTCTTATGAAATAAGATGGGTAAAATTTGAAATCATTCTCAAATAATCTTCACACTTTTTGCAATCTTGTGCATACTAATCCATAGTTCTCACATATTTTAAAAACACCATTAATCTCTGCTCATTACATCTATAACCTATACTATACATTCATCCACTTTCTTTACAACACTCACACATCCTTAGTCCATACAAGCATGTCTCTTGGTCAAATTACGCCTTCTTGCAATCTCATGCAAGACTTACACTTGAAAATTTTATGGACCTTCTTTTGTTTTATCATAAAACTAGAAAAATAATTTGTTCTACCCATAGCCTTTAAAGCCTCACACCATCATTGACATATTGCACCCTTATGAAAAAAATTCGTTGTTCACCATTGTTATTCTTTAGTGCCAAGATGCACCATTGTAAAAATGTGAAGCACTTAACTCCTCAAAAATACCTCATGCTAAGCACACATAATCATACCACTCTTGTGTGCTTCCAAAACACCTTGAAACATGCCACACATTTTCTAGACATGTGATTCAAAATCCATGTGGATACTCTCGGTTTCTATGCATCTTTCAAAGTGGCATCTTCCTAGTTCCACATCACATGGTATGAATATCTTGGTCTAACTATTAGCACCATGTCCATATAGAGGAATTTCAACGATCACTCGGCTTGGTAGATGAAATAAATTCTAACCATTATTCTTTATAGTCAATCTTTTATAGCTAAATTTTTCTAACTATAAATATTGTAAGGCATTTGAGAGAAAATAAGGGAGTTAAGAGATTTTATTTCCCCTTTCTTAATCAACTATACCCAGAAAGACTAATACTATCATGTTTCACATTTCTTGTATTATTTAACCATGTCTCCCACATGTTAGCATGCTCTACATATATACCATAAAAATGGTAACTTCCTTGTTTAGGATTTTTTTAGGATACATTCCCCCTACCTGATTGTAGGAGATTTCTCTCCTTGTATTTCTAGTTACTCACAATCTATGTTCCATTACATATTCTACAATCTATTTCCCTCCTATCTCATTCTCTATGACATAATGAATCCTTAATGAATCAACACAATTCCAAGCATATTGAAATATGATAAACTTGTATAGTGATAAGGGTACTCCATATACAACCTTTTGGTTCACAACTAAACAAATAACATATATCAAAAACTATGTACATATGAATTCCCAACTAACATTTCCACATTAAAAATAATAATGCAACATACATCCACATCATAAATCATGTTTATACCATACATACTTCCATGTAACAACCATATCACAATACTTAAAGTAAACCATAAACCATCTCACAACAAGTAAGAATCACAAGTATTAAACAACTTTATTGTATAGTGGTCTCCATAGTCCCTTCAAGTAGAAAATACAATGCTATCTAGCTTAATAGTTTATTACCAACAAGGTTTAGTAATTTATTCCATGTCCTTCTATATAATACCAAGTGGCTCTACTCGTTGTTCAATGACTTGTAAATTTTTTTCATGGTCTTCTACATCTAGTCTCCATTTTTACGTTTACTATTTGTAGTCTTCACTGCTGCCGCAATTGTAACCTGTAGCAATTATGTGATGGGTGTAATGATATACCTTGTTGTCTGGTTTGTAATCAACAAAGTGAATCCCACTTTGGAGGGCTTTCACTAGTTGTATGTTCCCCGCACTACAACCGAGCCAAGTAAAAATGTTGTCACTTCACTTGTTATTTCACATGTTAGCTTTGTTCTCTCTTCAGTGCAACGCAACAAATAGTACTTCACTTTCTCAATATTGGCTTCTTTAACAATGACTGCAAATACATCTCCTACAACAAAATGCAAAGAAACATTCAATGATCGATGTATAGTATAAATTATATACATATATATTTAATTATCAAATTATACTTGATCCTTTCAAATAAAACATACCTTGTTTAACCAGTCCAGATATGTGGTCATAATCAGTTGAAATTAATGGCACATCTTCAAAACTATCATCATGATCTGATCCATATGTGTCATCCACAACTAAAGGAACTTGCTTCCACTCACCTACATACCCATGTTTTTGACTATTGCACTCTGAATATGATTTGTTCATGCATTCATAACAAAAACAAGAATAATCTCTTATACAGATTGTCCAGTTATTACTATCCATAGTCATCAAAGAGTGCAAAGACCTAGAATTGGGAATCCTTTCACATCCATACTTTGTCCTTCAATCAATACCTTCATTTAATCATGCTCAAAAGATCAATAAATTTTAAAACAAACAACAAAAATCAGAATAAAAAAATTAAAGTTAGTAACTTGTAGTTCACTTAATAAATCACATCAAAATCTACATATCTATGTTTTAAATGTACATGTAACTGTTATCTCCCAAAGCACTATGTGTGGGGTTAAATCCTGTGGGGTTGAAGTGTGTGATGTTGAAGCCTGTGAGGTTGAAACCTGAACTGTAAAATATTTCTTACACCATTCAACAACGGTGTGGGCATCAATCGACCAATCTCCCTCATAATCAAAGCTTTGTTTCTTTAGAGCACGTTTGATGCATGCACTGCACCATCGTGTTCTCCCTTCCCATGACCACTCTAAAAAAAATCCATAAATGAGGAATTTTGTGATGACGATGATAATGACTGAGTGCAAAGAAAGGGCGAGAGGATTTGAATTGTGATGCGCAACCATCTGACCAAACAAAATGTTGATCTATTTGTATTCCTCACTGATGAAGATATTGAAAGAACAAACCAAAACAATGTTGCACAAAGTGGGTGTCATGTTCCTTGTCATCACTTATATAGAAGTGATACTCCTTCTTGATCATTCGCTTCACATATGTACTTTCAACCCCATCCAAATCCAATTGTGCATGCCTATAAAATACTTGAACCATGATAGTAACTCAGTATGATAATACTATGTTTGAATTTCTTTTTGATGAGAAAATGAGTAATTCTCAAAGAAAATCAACCACGATAATATGGAACCAATAGGGAATGTGTCCCTATTAGTCTTGAATTGTGTAGCTTCCACTTTGCATAGTGAGAATGTTTTATGTATAGACTAATTAAACTTCGGAAACTTTGCATGAATGTAGCAATGGGGATCTCCTCTTCTACCAAATCCAACCTAGTTGCATCTTTTCCAAGCGTTGTTGAATATTTTATGTATTTGAACCTACAAAATCAATTCATAACATGGACAAATTGGCATGTATTCATTTACAGTAAAATAGAAATAAAAATAAAATCTAACATCCAAATTTAAAAACATAAATTTATATATATCACCTCTTACAAGCAACTAGGTTAACTGTATCCAAATCTTCATTTGTTTTGGCAGTAATTTCAAGTCCCCACACTTGTCACAGACACCTTTGATGCAAGTCATATGATCATCGACATGATCATCAGATACGTTGCAAAGAATTGAAGTTATGAATTCACTGACACGTGTAAGTGGGGCAATTTCTTCTCGTAACTTTCTATACACTTGAAAAAAACATAGATTTTGAAATACATTAATTTTAAATCACATCTCAAAAAACGATATTTAAACAAATTTCAAATATATAGATATAAATGAAAGCACGCCTCAAAATATATATACATTGAATCTATAATTTTTTTGTACCTGATAGTGATAATCAAACTCAACGTGATAGCGAACAACAACATGTGTCAAGGACTTTATTAGCTCGCACATACCAAGGCTTCAAATTTCAAACATTCATTGTCCAATCTTAACATTTGGATTTTCTTCTGTAAACTTTATGTACATCTTATGTTGAGTTATTTCAAGCCAATGTTTTATATGTTCATCATAGTTATTGCGAGTTATCCTATGTTTTAAAACATCCCTCACATTCGAGAGAAGGATGAGTCCTCTTAGTCCAAAAATCAGAAACTATCTTCACAATATTATCCTCTATTTTATCAGAACGTGGATTTCTACACATTAGTGCCCAATTTCCTTCCATAGTAGAGTCATCCAATGTCTTCCTCCTCTTTGCATACCTGCTAATCGTCTTTCTAGATAAACCCAATGCCTTGGCAATGGCGGTAACATGATGATTCTTTGTTGTATCTTCACTTACAACTGAAGTTAATATTGCTCTACGAGAAATACTCTTATCAACAGACCTATTTTTGTACCCAAAGAAGTTATTCCTTTAAAAACATTCCCAACAAATTCTTCTTCTACATGTTTTGAATTTTTCTCATCCAAAATCAACACCCAACAATTCTAATGTTTCCTTCATATCAACATGATTCAAGAATGTAACCAACAAATGTGCTCTAGAAACTGTAGTCAAATTAACAAATTCACCATATACTATCTCTACACTTTTTGCTATTTTCTTTCGTGATAGTGGTTCTTGTTGGGAAAATTCTTTTAATTTTTGTAAATCCATCTTCACCAAGTGTTTCACATTTTTCCTGGGAAGTAATTCCATAACTTTTGTCATCACTTCAACATAATGTTGCGCATCATGATCTGTGTCCATAAACATACACATGGGATCCTATCAAAACCCTTGCCTTTACCCAATCTAAATAACATAAATTATCATATTTAAACCTTAGAACTAAAAAAAAAAATTAGGATCTATCAAGGGTTTCTATACATATGTACCAATTTTTGCAGCTATTGTCTTTCACTTGTTGTGTCTTCTCTCTCTCTCTCTCTCTCTCTCTCTCTCTGTGCCCTCCTACGAACAGATCTTCTAGCATTCTTCTCTACATTCTCTTCCTCGGTATATTTTCGTTTCTCATTCTTTGCATTTCCCATGATTCATCCACTTCAATAATTTTCACCTGCACACATAAATCGTGATAGATCTGAATGTCTAAGAGTAAACTCGATACAAAACTATATGTGCATGCAACTCTATTTATATACAAATCTCAAGAAATTAGGTTATTTTTAATTTTAGTTTTCTATAACTTTAAAACAACTTTTATAATTTTAATAGAATTTATATTTAATATGTAAAACAACTTTTCTAATTTAATATTACATATTTTTGGTTAAAAACAATTAAAAAAACAAACTTAGTTTAAAACACAAAAAATATGTAAAAAACTAAATTTAAAACATAAAAAGCGAACAATATTAAATAAGTAACTTGTAAAACATTAAATTTAGAAGGGGAGACGCAATTGCGAAACATTAAATTTAGAAGGAGATGTTTTGGTGGCACTTTGGTGGTGTAAAGGGGTTCGCGTGAATGGGGTTCGCGCGAATGGGGGTTTCACACGAACCACATTTGTGCGAACCATGTTCGCAAAACCCTCATTTGTGCGAACCCATCTGAGTGGCAGTGACATGGCACCTGAGTGGCACATTTTGGCTCCAAATCCTTTTGGGGGACAATTGTGAGCCAAAATCTGCCACTCGGGTGCCACGTAATTAGGGTAAATGAACTAGTTAAATTACAAAATTTTGACACAAAATTCATATTTTTATTAGCTTTCTAAAAATGTAATTTTCATTTTTAAAAATCTGTTTTTCTATTTATTTTTTAATTTTTACTAACATACGGTATTTTAGGACAATCAATAGTACACAATCAACCAAATTTGAAAAATAGTAGAATATATCAAAAAAATTTGAAAAAAATATACTTAGTATTTGTTGAATTCTTCTTCTTACCTGTGAAAAAAATTTTAATTCTTACCTGTTGAATTCTTCTTCTTACACTGTGAAAAATATACTTAGATGCATCTATTTCTTGAGTGAGTGCTTTAAGGGGAATACGAGGAATGTGTAAATGTTATTCATCTAGCCATTATGGGTTAGAGATAGTACATGGAGAAAGTGTCGCTATTTATTCTTATCCTTAGTTTTCCTTTCACAAGTTATCCTTATCTTTTTAGGTCTCATGCACATCATATTCATTAATTATTACTTGCATTCCACCGCTTTATAGCTTGTTCAACCCTTTTCATGAGCTACGATACATTATTTTTACTTTCTATGACACATCACTTCATTTTTCCATCATTGGATGAAACAATCGACGGAGGGATATTTTTGGCATTATATTTTCCCCATGGCCTACACCATTTCCCACAAATGATGGCATCTTATATATATCCTCACCTCATTCGACATTCATAAGAAACAAGAAGCTTAAACATCCGAACTACCATTTACTCGCACTTTTTGCCATCTTCACATTTTCTCGCTCGGATATTTGGTTCATCTTGCATCTTTCTTTGAATGAATTAGACACACTTATTCTTGGATGATTTCTTGTATTATTATGTCATCATATAGTAATTCTAGGACATTAATAGTCTTCCCCTAATTTACCTAATAGTGATTCTATCTTGGTGTGTTGCTTCTCTAGAGAGATATATGTATCGGTGACCACCCTACATGTACACGTGAGATCTCTAATCCTTCTTTGTCATTATTCATATATTACTCCATTTCCTTTTCTCATTTTTCTATGTTAGCTTAGTATTTTATATGTTTGGATGCTAGTTAGCATAGTACTCTTAGCCACTATCAGCTTTGTAGCTACCCCACTCCCATTTTTAGAATATTGGGTGCTCTTATTATTGATGTACACCTTCCCACAACCAACTACTCGAAATATTAGTAGGGTTCCTGTTATCTCTCGAAAGTGCACCCTAGTTGAGAGATGACAACAGGGGTTCTAAGATTTCTTGAATCTCTCACTTTTGTAGATACAATGGAAACACCTCAGGTCTGTGGGTATACCTATTGTTGAGGTGAGTCTCTGGTATCAAGGCCGGTTCCTTATTGATGTATCCTAAACTATTTTTTTGGGGTTTTGAGGGTAAAAAGATGACTATAACTGAAATTGAAATGGGTGATACACCAAACTTATTGAGGGCTTTGACTAAGTATATGCATAATAAAATTGAGAATGAATTTTGGATGCATGAACCAATGGTTTTCAGTAGAATATTAAGGAAAAAAACTTATGTATTGAGGGATAAATCACAACAACACAACAAGATAAACATGCACACTAAGATTATGTAGAAAATACCAGATTTGTAGTAAGGTAAGATGATTAATTAGGAATTGACATTCACAATAATTAATGAAGAGATACACACCACTACAAATAATTGGGAAGGTAAAAATAAATTCTCATTCAAGGCAAAACTGGTAGAAAATTGCTTCAACGCACTCCTATGTCCAAAAATTCCTCCCCTTGTGCTTTGTCAATGCACACAATATATAGCAAAATTATTCACCCAACCCATCCTAAAAATAGGCTAAAATTTGTACTCCCATGCATGCTAATTTTACCCCTTTATCATAAATAAATAAAGGAATAAAAATAGACATGTTGATTACAATGAGGCATTAATAACCTTAGTTACAAAAATAAATTCCAGTCAAAGTGCAATTGACTGATCTATTTTTAATAAACTTGGATGAATAATTTAGCTAATAATAGCTCTTTCTTGTTATGACAAGTCTTCTCCAATGTGCATGAAATCTTTGTCTTCTTCTACTTGATGTGACACTTGCAATTTGATCCACTTGCAATGATAAATTTGGCACTTTTACAATTTTGCCCCTTGGATGCACATGCAAAAATAATATCCCCAGTGTAGGCAAAAATAATTCCTTTGTCTTCAATACTTTGTAAAACATTCACCCAATGTGTGGGGACCACCTGCAGGCATGTGCAAGAAAATAATACCCTTATTTTGTGAAAAATAAGGTAATTAGCATTTCAAAAAGGTCTTCTTGATCTCTGATGTTGACATCTACACACTTCTCAACTTTTATTTTCTTGTCTATTTTGTCTTCTAGTGGATGACATGCAAAATTAATTCTTTGCAAGTAAAAATAATTCTCTTTTACACTTAGCAAAATTTATTCAACTCCAATTTATCCACTGTGGGGACCACCTGTAGGCACGTGCATACTTTGTCTACTCAGGTACAAAAAGCATTTTTTTGTTAAAGTTGAGGTAATAATTTACCTTTTTGTAACATACCTATCATGGCTACCTTTCTGGTCAATGGTATGAAACTTTAGATTATTTGTTAATAATAATCAAAGTCATTCTTGGCCATGTGGTCAGCTCCCTTTTGAATAATCATCGGCACATATTTTTGATAAGACTTTGGATATTGGCGGAATATACTATAGTTTTGACCTTTTGATTAACCATTTGATTGATCATTGATGTCAAGATTTTGATTTCGTTGCACTAAGGTTTTGGACCTTAATCAGTCAATCTGCAATGATGATTTGAATTATTGGGGCCCTCCCAAGATGCTCAACCCTTGAAATATTTTTTGGTGGATATGATGTAACTCTAACTTTACCATTTTTGCATAGAACTTGGGAATTTGATTATTATTCATCGATCTTGTACTTCACTTAATCTTTACAATTGATATGTTGGCTCCATGGTTGGGGTTTAGGTTTTGCAATAAATGTCATCAGTGCTTTGATAACCATTGATTTGTGTAATCGTTGATCCGGACTATTTATTACCACTTCATTTGAGTTAGGGTTTCTTGGGGATTACGTTGATTTTGATGAATATTCCTTAGCCGTTGATCGGTGTACTTTTGTAAATCTAGGACATTGATCTTCAGTAAAGTAATAACCAGGGTATTTGAGTTATAGTTTCATCATTGATCGTTGATCTTGGTACTAAAATATAAAAATGTTCTCTATTCTATGTTAATCTAAAATAGTAACAACAATGAAATAACTAGTATAAACCTGAAATAGAGTGCTAAATAATTTTATCGATATTTAATTGAAAGGAAATAATTAAGATAGGAGGGATAGTGTACTAACTTGAAAATGACTTACCTTGTTGTGTGTCAAGATTGAATATGATGATGTGCAAATGAAGCAGAATGTGATGGCACAACCCAAAAAATGAAGCAGATGAAGATTTACCCAGTTGGAGCACCTAGGAGAGGATTGGGGGTTCCTATGGGTGCCCCTGGTTTATAGTATGGGTGCTCGGTATGCGAGAAAAGCTCACGACTTGAATTTGGAAGTGTCCCTAGATATTTACAATGTCTTGATCTTTGTTGTGTGATTTTCACAATAACTTCGCTTATGTTTTCTATAAACTTGAGATGAAGATTTACTGTGAAACCCTATACAAAGCATAAAATCCCTAAAAGATAAAGATGCATATGAAAGGGTCAAACCGACATTAACTACTACAATGGTGGACTTACAACTAAACAATGTACTACATTTCGGACCCAATGTATTTTTGTGTGCTTGTGTGTACAATTATGTGCCTAGGGTGCCTTAGTGCCAATGAAATAGAGATAGAGGGAATATATAGATGTAAAAGTTAAATGGTGGATGGAATAGAATGAATACAACCCTTCCTATGCAATGTGTGTGATGTAATGATGCCCAAATGTAGTCACTTTCATTAGTAGATAGCTAGCCTTGATAGTAGATAGTCCGCCCTTAGAGCAAAGGTGTAGGTTATGTTTATATAGGGATCACTTCCCAAATTTCAACACTAATGACCCAACATGTTGACTAGTATCTAGGGAATGAGAGGGAAAACTATAAATACCTTGAAAATCTAAATTAGACGCAAGTGCTTTGCAAGGACTAGGGAACCTAAATTAAGGACCAGGGCACCAATGGGCACCCTAGTACTACCCGAGGAACCCTAGTTAAAGACAAGATATGACAAATGAAAAAATAACAACACCTAAGAATCCGTGGGAGATTACCATAACTATGCAAACAACTAAAAAATATGCAAGACAAATGAAAACAATGCCCAACTAACCTGACAACAAGACTAGGGGATGATTCATTAGTGAATACTTTTCTTACACAAGATCCATTTATAAAACAACATACTTAGTGGTATAAATGTAATAGTAAGTGCGTGATCTTGTGCCTACATTTTCCCCACTTTATGTTGGTGAGTAAAAATCTCGGTATCATAAAGTAAATCGAGATTCATACCCGAGGGAAATCCAGAGAAGCTCATGCTATATGCGAACGCGTAGTCATGTGGTAATAAAAGTGTGCCGAAATAACTATATAAAGCATACCTAACCATGGATCAACATGTTGATCCATGCAACGTAGTGAAAAGCGTAAGGTCGTGATGAATTGTGCTAGTAGGAGAGTAATGTTAGAAGTGTTATATGATTGATGATTTGAAATGTTGTATGATGACGATGAGATAGGGCGGGGAGTGATCAATTCTGACTCGAATGTGTGTATACGAATAATCAACCGGAGGATTTGGGAATCCCGCCACTAGAGGAAGAGTGTAGGGAGAAAATTGTGTTATTCTCCAATCTCTAACTATATCATCAAGATCTATTCATTGCAAACAAAATCAGAATAAATATTTTTGGTGTTTGGATCCAAATAATTTCGATCAAACAATTGACCCATATAGGAGTGGTATAGGTAAGGCACTCTTGCCCCCAATCCATAGGTGTCACCACAATGTTATGGCTTCTAAGTTAGGTCATTGGAAGAGAACAAGAAATGAATAATAACATCCCCCAAGTTAGGTCATCTTAGAAATAAATGGATGTAATTCCCAAGTTAGGTCATCTGGGAGGCCAATTGTGGTGAATTTGTACACGTTGATTGATTGATTGATTAATTGAATGATTGATTTGATTTATTACTTGTACGGATATTCTACGCTAGTTTCCTCCAAGTTAGGTTATTAAGGGGAATAGATAGAAAATGGTGAATGATCGCATAGAAATATTTTAAAATCGCTTGTTTCCCTAGGTTAGGTAATTAGGGGGAAGTGAGGAAACATCGCATAGAAAATTTGCATATTTGTTACCCCCAGATTAGGTCATTAGGGGGAATTAATGGTGAAATATCACGTAGTGAATTAGTGAATGTTTGAAAATTATGGATTGGTAATGTTGATTAATCACATGGTAATGCAAGGGGAATTATAGGATGACCCCAATGATATTCTCCCCTTTCGGTGAAAGGGGGAGTGATGACAAGAACGAACGCTAAGCTAAAAGTAAGCACGAAACAGATAGAAAATGATAGAAATAGCATAAATGTGTATGAATTTGATGGAACACAAATGTAAAGAGAGATAATGTGCATGTAATGTGTATGTGACAGTGGTAGGCCGAATTCTATATATAGAAGTGACTTTAGCGGAGCATGAATATATAGCTAGGTTACCGTATGGTGGAGGAAAAGAGGGGGAAGCCCATGCCTTGAAAAATATAGAAGTGACTATAGCGGAGCATGAATATCTATATATAACTTATGTTGTGTGCTTTTTTGTTTTCCTATGTGGTAGAAATGGTTATTTAAGTTGTAGTGTTGTCTATTTTGTAGGTGACATGTATTTGTCTCTAATCATCGACACATCCATCTCGCACATTGACGCAGAATATGCAAACCAAAGTACTCGGTTAAAGGATACTTGAGCGTGTGGTTGAGATCTTAAGCGTGCATTCCCATTTTGTAACACCTTGAACAAACTGTTATATTTCTCTTTGCATTATAAACGTTGGCATGTGATTTTCTTGAATGAGGTGTGTTTCCTTGATTGTTGAAAATCATGCTTGTTATGGATAAATCATCTCTACTCTTGGATTCATTGGATTGAAATGATATGGCTTTCAGAATCCATTTTCACTTCTTGATTGATAAGCTGCAATAAGATTTTTAGAGTTGCAAACTTATCTCATTTGGATGATTCATCCTTGGATCAATTTCAGTGATCCAAGGAATGTTTTAAATATTCTTAATGATCTGAATGGTAAATTGAAATTCATTGGTTGAGAGACATAGCGGACTGAACCTTGTATGTTACAAGTTCTTTGGACTTGAGTGATCATGTCTTCATTTGGTTTTATGTTGTGCTTGGGTCTTTGGGATTGACCTTTGTAGGGTGCTTAATGGCGTTAAGGGAAATAGAAACCTGCTTCAGGATCCTTGAGAAAGAGAGAATATAAACGTGTCCTATATCTAATAAGGTCTATCCTAATGGGATTTAAGACTCAGTACAATTTCCTAACTCTTTCTACGCCACTCTACGTGGGACGACATCCTAACCTAAGTTGTTAATAATAAGTTAGTATGAAGGAAATAACCTAAGGGATGCTAAGTTATTTCTAACCTATGCCTAATACTATTTGGTTAAGCTATGTCCTAACCTAAGGTGGAAATCTATTTGTTTGAAGGTTATATCCTAAGGTTATACTTTTAAATTAACCTAAAATCTAACCTAAGAAAATTGTATCTATCCTAAACTAATGGGGTATGAAAGGGAACCTATGGGTCGATTGGTAAGTGGGAGCTAAGCGGCGGTTCCTAAGCTATTAATGAGATGTGATTTTGATTTAATAGGGTAGAGTACTGCTAGACTTGGTAATTGCATGAAAATTTAGTGGAACCTACGTGGAGGCATCACTAAGTTTGGAAATGCATGTTGAAGTTCAATTTGGTCTCGCTAAGTTTGGATGGCGGTGACAAGGAGAGATAAGCGGGAATATGCAATTTAATGTCATTAATTCCCTCGATTTTGGTGAGTAAACCGTTTAGGAGGCATGCTAGTGGATTTGTTGGGGGTTGTTTTGTTTTGCATGCTTCACGATTTTTGCTCTGCATGGAGCTATCTGGTTCTTCGAACCAACAGTTTGATCTTCACCTTGTGGCTATTTTTGATTTCTCTGATCTATTTTCGATTCGAGGAAAGTATATGAGGCATTATGGAAATTTTTATGGTTGGTTGATCTTGCTTGGAGAAGAAGAGGTGTTGGAAACTCAGCTGAAGTCTTCTTCGAATCGGCAGAGGCACTATTAGGCATGATAGGCTCTACCCATTAAGATTTCTTGCTTTCTTCTAAATGATTCATTAAAACAATTCTGCTCACTTGAGATATATTTTTGCATGATGTGTCTGGTTATTTACTTGCATGTTTTCATGAAATCTATGTGGTTTTTGGAATGTGAATCCATTGCTGTTAATGGTAGTTTTTGGGAACTTTCTCTGTACTAGTTATTAGTGGTATTCATGCAAATTTGTATTAGAAGCTTTGAAACTTGTATTAGAAGCTCTGTAGCTTATATTCAAGCTCTATAACTTGTATTCGAGACTAATGTTGACTAAACTGGCTTTGTTGCTTGTATGGTTATGAATCTCTATTTTAGTCTTGTGTTTCGTTGAGCTTGTAGTGGAGCTTCGTGGTTGTTCTAAGCTTGTGTGGAAGCTTTGTGATTTATTATAAGCTTTTAATGGAACTTTGTGTTGTTTTGGACTGAATTGGAACTTGGTGTAGTTCTTAACTTTTGGTTGAATCTTCGTATTCAACATAGTACTCTTATTTAGTTCTTGTGAATGCTGAACTTGTAATGGAGTTGTTGAGTTTTGTTCTGTACATATACTCTGAGTTGGAAGTTTTATTCTTAGTTAAGGATTTGAGAATACTTGGACTAGTATTAGAGCATTGGTGTTTTGTTTTGAACTTGTATTTAGGGCTTCGTGTTTCATTATAGGATCGTATTTGAACTCATGTTTGTTTGAGCCGGTATTTGAGCCTTGTGAAGTTCTGAACTTATGTTCGAAGCTCATATTTAACACAATACATGTATTCCATTGATAGTTGTTTTGGACTTGTGTTGGAATTGACGTGGTTGATTCTTTACTTGTATTGTGAGTTGGGTTTTGTTGGTTTTAAGGATTTGAGAAGATTTAATCTCATTTAAGGACTATCTGTTCAAAAAGAGTCTTGAGAGATTGTTTTGTTTAAAAGTAGAGCTGGTAATCTCTTTTGAGACCTTCTTCTTGTAACTTCTTTTTGGATCTGTTGTGGTACTTCTGTATTGGAGACTATACCACCTTCTTCGAGCATGACAGGCATGTGAATATGAAGTGTTTCCTATTCTTCTCTTCCCTGAGCAAACCCGTGTCCTGTGGAAGGCTTGATTGTTGTTTGTAGAAGGATTAAGGGACTGGAATTATATCTTGTTATGGGTATTGATGATTTTTAGTTCGTTTGGAATAGTCGTATCAGTTTTTAGAGGGTTTATGGAATGTATTATTTACTTTCCTTCTTGTTATGGATGTTGAAACAAATACCTCTTTGTCATAAGCTTTTAACTGGAAACTCGAGAGGCTTGTGGTGAATCTATTCAGTCGAGTTGGAAGTAAGTTTGGGACAGTACTTGTCTTAAACGTATTGTTTAGTTTTCTTACTCTCTTCTGATCTCTTATTTGATTCTTGGGTTTTAATAGAATGTTGAATCTAAAACCTAGCATACTGAGTGTAGTATGAAGAGATACAATATCACTATTCTGAATGCTTTGTAATTTTGTTCTTATTTGGGATTACGAACTGCTTACTCATTTGCATTAAGTTGTTGATGCCTTGTAATGGGAATTCGGTCCTTTGAGTTCATAAGTTGTATTGACCCTTGTATATCTTGCACTGTTGGCAGATTTCTACTCCTTTATGGATTCATTGAATGAATCTCCAAGTTTTATAGAGAAGGGAATATGTTCTCTTGGGGACAAAGATATCTTTTGTTTAGAGTCTCATCTTTGTGAATTTCATTCTGAGATTTGAATTGAACTTGAACTTGGTGAAGGGAAATGGGTAAACCAGTTTGTAAACTTTGTAATGGAAAGTTTTTAGTGTGCATTCTTTGACTGTGCATTCGGTTTTGTGTTCTCTTTTGGGAAATAGTTAAATAATTTCTAAGTTCGAATTAGATAAGGGATTTCATTTCAAAGTATAAATGAAATGAATTATGGTTTGGGTCCTTTTCTGTTTGAGATCCTTTTTCTATTGACTGTATAAGTTCATTGACTGAACTTCTCTTTGATTGATTCTCTTCTAAGATGGGAACTTCTTGTGGATTGGTTAATATATTTATTTTGCTTGAGTATTGCTGGGATTTGTGGACGATCTGGTTTCGCCTTGGAATTATATCTACTAACATATAGAAGTTAGTCAGACTTTCTGTTAGACTAATTTGTTTCCTAATCTTCTTGGATTGAATTGGGATTCTTGTTTAGATGTTCTCTCTTTCTTTATGGACCCCTTCTATGGTTATCTTTGGACCGAGGCGGTGTTGTATGTTCTAAACTCCGATTCTATCCTTCGATGAATTGTGTCCGAGGAATAAGTATGTATTGATTCTCTTCTTTTTTTATATGGAAAGATGAAGCATAATAATATGAGCTATACTGTAACCAACCTCTTTTTCTACTTAGAAAAGATAAACGTGTATTTCTATTCTTATGGAATTATGAAACAATTGGATGACAAGACTTGTTGTCTGTTTTAAAGTAATTGATAGGATCAATTAAACCTTGTGATATAATTATGATGTTGCGGATTATATTAAGTTCTTTTCTTAAAAGTGAATTCATACTCTTTTATGGTACTTCTTTTCTGGATGTTATTACTTATGATTGTTTGTATGATGTATATTAATTGTTTCATTAAAGTAGAGTTGTTTAATGGAACAATTAGTGGAATGCACTTTACTTTAATGATTAGTGCTTATCATGCTTAGTTCATTGAATTGACCCGTGCTAGAAATTTTGCAGATGGACATCGTAAGTGATAAAAGAAGACAAGAACTTTTATGATGCATTGGATTATTTAATTTGGGATCTTATGTAAAGAGTTCGAATCATTCTTGAGATGTATTGGAAAAGAAAAGTGTTGTTCTTTTAAGATCTTAATTATGATTGACATGCAGAATGTCTGAATTGCATTGTCTTGTAAATGTATATTTTAAATCATGAATTGAAAGGTTTTGTGTTTGACTCAAATTTGTGATGTGAATTCTTTGGTACTTGAATGCCATGGAATTAATAGTGATATCTTGGCAGTATTCCTTATATCTGTTTGTATACTATTGTTGTTATCAGATATTGAGTTGGATTAAGGAGATAGTATAATCTCCCTTATTATAATGAATTTGTTAAATTACAAAAGATATCGTTCTCTAACTACACAACTATAGTTTAATAATGAAATATGCATGGGACATACAATTAAACTATATGTGTAACGAATGATAAAAAGGTTATGTTAAAATCTAACATTTAACCATGTAGAGGAAGACTCTTCCTCTCCCAAAGAACGAAAGATAAGATGAATAGTGGTTATGATCCTTAACCTTTATAACTTTATTTTATAAAGTAAACACTAGCTGAATCTAGGTGGATGCCACACTTGATTTGGATAGCTAGGTTACATTAAGGATTAAAACTTGATGTTTGTTGTCTTGTTTTTGGGATAATCTGTTTGTTATGCCATGCTAATAAACCACAAATGCAAACTTGAATTAATGAAGTTCTCCATATCTAATCGGGATAAGTATGGGTAAATAACTTAATGAATGATGGAATTAGGGTTAGGCATGGTTGTTGTAATCTGAATCTTAATCCAATTTAATTATGATTAATGACCACTAAGGGGGTATGTACATATTGATGAATCAATTCTAACAGATGTTGGCACATGCCAACTGCAGGAATGTACCCTCGAGAAGTCCTGGGACTTCTCGAGGATACAGTGTTGTAGTTGACATGTGGCAACACCCGTATTTGTTCATCTAGATTTATGCACATCTAGACTTGAACTTAGTTTCTCTCTAGGTCAAGTTAGTAGCATGTTTAGGATAGGTAGTAGCTTTCAATGACTCGGGTACCTCGACACATCCGGTTGACTTAGGTCAACCGAGTATGCCCATATACCCTAAGTCATCGTGAGCATCTTCCTATAATAAATTATGTTTCTAACCCAGGCTAGGGTTAAACCTTGGGCAAGTGGACTGACGGTAGTCGATCCCGACCATTCAAGATAACGGAAGGGTGAGGTGAAGGACGTATTCCAAAATGATGAGTATGTTGTCTAGGAATAGTAACATGAACAATATGTTGAAAATATTTGGCCAAAGTATCGCAAGCAGCTGGTTGCGTTGTCCTATGTCACCTAGTTTAAAGCAACGTGATGTCAGATGAATATTGGTAACAAATATTCGAGATAGGTTCTTTAAACAGATCACCCAAGACTGAGAATAGGGTATGCAAACCAAGTATACATAGTATACATAAAGTATTCTATACTTAAAGTTAACATGAGAGATCGGTTGTGTAACCGAGCCATGGAATAAGAGATAAGTAGTATACCAAGTCATTACAGTGCGTATGGTTATTTGTTATGAGATTGATTGGCATGGAATGTGTGTTCTAAATGATCTTTTATTTAGAATAGAGAACATTATGTTTTAAAAAAAAAATCCCTTGTTTCTAAAGTATTAAAATGGGAATGTTACACATTTAGTTAAGCCAGTGGTTGTGGCAGGAGTGACATGTAATGTATTTCTAGCCAAGAGGGACGAGGCATGAGAGGAGACTCGACAAGGCTAATATTCTTTGGGTAGTGGTCCCTTAGCGGAGGATGTGTTTGCACATTATGTGGATTTGCGGTGTCGCTTTTGGAGTATTCTATGGAGAACACATTATTACATAGGAAAGTGGAGAGGTATCAAGGTTGTGAACAACGACACAAAGTTAGTGGTGAGGCATCTAGTTCTAGGGCTCTCACAGTACCCGAGAGTGATAGTGATGATGAGGTTTGATTGGTATTATTGTATATGATGTAGGGAGTTTCCCCAGTGATGATTGTATTCGTTATATATGTATGGACATATGTGATTTATATATGATGAGCTTATTTTGTGGTGTATTGATGTTGTATGATTTGGTGATTATTGTTGGAATGTATGTGATGTTGTATATTTCTAATGTTTATTAAATGGAATTTGTAACACGTAGTTAGTATGATGATGATAGTAGAATGAATGTAAAAAGAGATGATGTATGATTATCGAACTAACGTGTTGTGATGAATGTGTGTCATGATAATGTAATATAACCGTAATATTCTAGTGTGATAGGGGGTAAATAGAAATTCCCCAATGTATGGATGATTAGGTTCATTTAAATTAATACCCCTCAACAGTCAAGAATGAACAACAAAAAAACAAGATTGGATCATCAGGAAATGATTGGATGCACTATATAAATGACAAACCTCGTGATTAAGGTTCTTATAGAAAAACCCTCAATAGTCATGTAGGAACTATAAGAACACAAGTGTGTCATCAAGGGGTAAGGTGAGAGTAATCACCTACCAAAGACTAAGGTGGTGTAAAGCAGTGGAAGAATGTGGGATGGAAGCAATATGTAAATATGTGCCTTACTGAATGTCATATGGAATTGCAGTGGTATGCACGAAGGTGGAGGGATGTGGAAGCCAATGTGGAGGAGTAGTGTGAATGTGATGGATGCGATGAATGAAGTGAATGCGATGGATAGGATGTAATGGTGTATGGATGTGGTGAAGAGAACACATGAATAACAAAATACAATGGTGGATGCACTATGGTCTAAGCACGAGGTGGAGGAGATGACTCAAATATAGTAGAAACTATCTGATGAGGTAGAAGAGAGATGGACCGCTCACGTGAGCGAGAGCCAAAGGAGATGATTCCATTATCCTCTAAATGTTGTAATCTATCATGAAGGGCAAGACAGTCATTGTCTCTATGACCATTTATGTGATGATAATTACAATAAGGTTGGTCACGTTGTAGCCAAAAGACACTTTTCAAGTCGGAAAATAACGTATCATGAAGTCTAGCATGATGGGAGAAATGTGATGGCTCACGCGACATAGATGGAGTGGAAGGAGAAGTAGCCTATCATGGAGGAGGAGGAGAAGTAGTATGTGGTGGTGGAGTAGATTGAGCTTGTTTGTCTTTCTTATAAGGAAAAGTTGGAGAGTGTGTAGGATGCTCGACTAATTTTTACTGGATGAGGACTAGATGATATACTAGAAGAATATGTATGTGGAGGATTAATGACATGTGTGGAAAGAAGATATTACTCTATATCGAGTACTTTGTAGCATAGAAGAATAAATGACTCACATGTATCATACTGTAATATTTGTTTGAGTTTAGGAATCAAACCATGACAAAAACAAATTAATTCTCAAAGTCTATAGGTTAGAATACTAACTGATGCATACAAGCATTAAATTATAAGATATAATCCCTAATAGATGCTTTGATGAGCCATAATGTAAAGTAGGTAAGCAGCCATATGTAAATTTAGGGCCATTTTTGATGATAAACCAATAGAGGAAAGCATCATCCATGTCATAGAAAGTACTAATAGACCCAAATGGAAGATGAGTGTACCATTACAACGCCTAATCATTAACACTCTATTGAAATGCCTTCGGTAATAGCCGATCATTAGAATAAGAGGTCATATCCATGCGGTAATGTAAAATATGAGCATGAGGATCACCAAGTACCATCAAAACAAGTAAATATAGGCATGAAAAATTCCTTAGGAAATGTAGAATTATGAATCTTCTTAGGGAAAGGGTTACCATGTAATGGATTTTCGTCAATAGAATGATAGTAAGCCCTACTTTCTAAAGGGAGAGACAAAACTTGAGATTGTAATTGACCTATGAAATACATGAGAGAGATGATATCCTATTATGGAATAGTGGAATATGGTAATAATGCATTAAGAGGTTATAATTTGTAATTGTGAGTGATCATATGAATATCAACATATGATTTAAAGGAGATTCGATGATAAGGGCACACTAGGAGTAGGTTCGTAAGAAACTATAGTAGATGATAAATATGGAATATCCATAACAGTTGGAGGACTAGCATCAGAAACATCCTTAATAGGTGAGGTGATTGATGGAGATACATCTATATGAGAAGATTGACACATGTGTGTAGATGATGTAATAAGAGGAGATGAAATGGTAGGAGAAGAAGAGGTGATAAAGGGAGGTGACTCATGCATAGTGCTAGATGCAATATCAGGAGAAGGAAATGATGGAATAAGAGATTCACACTCAGAAGTATGAAAATAAGGAGAACCATGGCTATCAATTTCCTCATCTCGTGTCGGATAAAGACTCATAAATGAGAATGTCACCAAGAGTGTTATCAATAGGATCATAAACATAGTGTAAAAGAGGATGCAAACTAGTATGAGATGTATCATGAGAAACAATACCAGAAGTAAGAGAATCATCATAAGGATCTATAGTAGTGGCCTGACTAGAAGAAGAATCAACATGCACATGTGAGTGATTTTCAATACAAAACAAGTAATCGATAAGAGAATCATCTAAAATTTCCTTAGAAAGATCGTAAAGAAGATCACAACTATCCATGTAACATGGTGTATAAATGTTGAAGGTTATAGGGTCCTCAACAATACTAATGCCAATGGGAGAATCTTTAAAATGAGTAGGCACATATTGTTTACCATCTAGAAGTTGTTGTTTGATATGAGCTAGAATAGGAGTAGGATTACTATAGAGATTCGTGAGCTCAACGATAGCAACCTCATCATAGATAGGGTTAACACTAAAATGAGACATGATGGGTGAAGAAGATGAACTATCCTTAGCCATTAGGATTTGAAACAGATCCTAGGGTAAAATATTCTAAAGTATGGGTTCACCAAAATGATTAACTAAAATATGAAAATGTTCTATATTCTATGTTAATCTAAAATAGTAACAACAATGAAATAACTAGTATAAACCGGAATAGGAGTGCTAAATAATTATCTGATATTTAATTGAAATGAGATAATTAAGATAGGAGGGATATGGTACTAACCTGAAAATTACTTACCTCGTTGTGTTTCGTGCTTGAACATGATGATGTGCAGAAGAAGCAGAGTGTGATGAAACAACCTAGAAAATTGCAGCAGATGAAGATTTTCCTAGACTATGGCACCTGGGGGAGGACTAGGGTTCCTATGGGTTCCCCTGTCAGTATGGGTGCTCTGGTCTCTGACGAAAATCTCGGACCTGAATCTAAAAGTGTTGCTAGATATTCACAATGTCTTGATTTTTTTCATGAAACTTCGCTTATGTTTTCCGTAAACCTATGATGAATATTTATTTGAAAAACCTCATATAAAGCATCAAATCCCTAAAAATTAAATATGCATATGAAGGGTTGATGACCTTACAATTTTGACATAATGGTGGACTTACAACTAAGCATTGCATTACATTCTAGATCCAACGTAGTTCTATGTTCTTGTATGTGTAATTGTGTGCTTAGGGTTTCCTAATGCCAATGACACAGAGATAGGGGGAAACAGGTAGATGTAAGATTCAAATAGTGGATGGAATAGAATGAATACAACCCTTCCTATGTAGTGTGTATGAGGCAATGATGTCCAAATGTACTCCCTTTCCTTAGTAGATAGCTAGCCCTTGATAGTAAATAGTCCTCCCTTATAATAGTGTGTATGTTGTGTTTATATAGGGATCTCTAACTCAAATTTTGACACTAATGACCCAACAAGCCAACTAGAACCTAGGGGAATGAGAGGGAAAATTATATAAAATGACCTCAAAACTCTAAATTAGATGCAAGTGCTTCCTAAAATTAAGTGTTGGGGCACCCATGTGCTCTAATCAAATACTAGAGACAAAAAATGACCAAATAATGACACTTGAGACTCCCTAGGAGATGACTAGACCTATGAAAACCAATGATGACTATGTAATATAAATTATGATGATGCCCAACTAATGTACAACAAGACTAGGGGATGAGTCATTAGTGAATACTTTTCTTACGTGAGATCCATATATAAAACAACATACTTGGTGGTATAAATGTAATAATAAGTGCGTGATTTTTTGACTACATATTTAACTCCTTCACCCTTCTAAACTAGAATGATAGATAGAGTATGTTTTGAGGTAAAACAATAGATTATGAAATGTTTGTCAAAATTTGGACATACATGCATAGGATCATGAGCAATGAATTATTTTATGTTCTAAAAGCTGATCTTTCCTTATTTGTTCAAACTAAAGCTCCTTAATGCTTCATCATATTGGTGATGTGATTGGTTTGATCCATGAAGTCGAACATAATGGCGAAAGAATTTCACTTTATTGAAAAAGGAATATATTCCATGATTTTTGTAGGTAAAGACATATTTTGGATAGCTTACACCCATGTTGGTTCAATCTTAGTTCCATCCTTATTTATAATGTGCCCGAGGAGTTTCCCTTCGTGACTCCAAGATTGATTTCTTAGGATTCAATGAGATGTCATGCATTCTCGCATCTAATGAGAACTTGTTCAAGATGTTGTAGGTGATCACCTCACTTCTTTGAAAATAATGTGAGATCATCAAGGTATATCACTATACATTTTTTCTTGATATCTCTAAAGGTCATATTCATACCTATTTGAAAGGTATCCCCTTCATTGATAAGGCCAAATAACAAACTCTTTTTGTGAATGTTTCCCATCGAGTAGTGAACACAATTTTGCATTGGTATTATTTTTATACCTCAATTTAGTTGTAGCTAGAGACAAATCAAGCATGGAAATAATTTTTGAACTGTGACAACTTATAGGATTTGATCCATGATTTGAAATGGGTAGTTATCTTTCAAGGAAGCTGGTTTAGATTTCATAATTCCACACATATTCTTATTTCACCACTCCTCTTCCAAGTTGGAAAATATTTTCTACCCAATTAAAGTAGTGAATGGGGAAAATTATATGAGCGTTCATCATCTTGAGTACTTCCTCTTAAATAGTACCAAATATCTTGCAATGCACTTTATTTGTTTTTTTTCTAGATGGCTCCACTCCTTTCGGGAGGGGAATGGAACTTTGTATTTTTTTAGGCATGAATTATTTTAACTATTTAAATAAATAGCATAGTACATCTAGGTACTTTATGAGGAGTGAGAAAAAGTACCTATGCTCTTCTGACAACAACATTTACCTTTCAAATTGATGACACCATCAACATCTACTCCTTTTATTTCATGTTTTCCATTGTTTGAATTAGATTCCATGTTTGGAACATCACATTCCTCATAGTAAAGAGTCTTGAAGTTTTCTTTTTGCTCTCCTGAAGAAAGACAATATGTTTATCATCATTAAAAAAATTCTAATTTTCATAATTGTGTGCCGCACTTGGCTTGAAGACCATTTGAATTGATTATTATTAATCCCCAAAATATGTATGAGGAAAGAGAAAAGATGAAGATACAAATAAGTAATATGACTTTCCATTTTGAACACATGGAACTATGTGAATTGTAAAGGATTAAAAACTTTCCATGTAATCCCATACCTTGTTTTTATAATGCCTAAGCTTTGTATTATTGACTTGGAATTGAATTTTCACCTATTTTACAATGAGCTCAAGATCATTCTAGAATTTCATCTTCTTGATCCCCATTTCTTTGGTAAATTTAATTCCTAACAACAAATCTTCATAATCTTCCATGTTGTTTTTTTTTAACAACTACAACTTATAAGAAAGAGGAACGATTTTATCTGTTGAGTGTGGAGCTTAATTTCTTAGTAGAAATCTTGCTTTTACATGTTTTTGTTTTGACAAAGGATCTGCATCGGTCGGACTATAACCGGAATCACCAAGGAGTGACCAAAGATCGTCGAAGAAGTGATCGGAATCCATCACCCTGTGTGATGGTGATTTGTTCTTTGAAAAAGAATTAGAATAAATATTTTGCTTTAAATATGATTTCTTGATTGTAAAAGCATAGTTAGTTGCCCATAATAGACATATATGCATGTATGCATTGTATGAGGGCAAGGGAGAAGAAAATAGTAATTGCTTGCATGTTAGTTTTCTTGGTGAGAAAGAAAGAGTAGTTGAGTGAAGGAAAATCATTGAACATACTATGAGGTGTTGGAATACAAAATATCTTCATTGTATTTCCTCACGAATTACTTGAATAATAATATTGGCCATTTCTTGGTGGACGTAGCCTACACCGGGTGAACCATGTTAAATCTAGTGTTATCTTTCTTTTGTTTATTTTATCTTCTCTTACGTTTATTTCTGAATTCATTGCTTGTATTCTTTATTTGATTATAGATCTGTGCAACACTTTTATATGGTTATCCCCAACAACTAGTATCGAGCTTTGTTTGGAGGTTTATGTGTGTTGACAGGATTTACTCACAGAGGTTTTTATGATTGAGTCGGAGAAGAGAAATGGTAGAAGATAGTAAATACCGAGTAGATAAATTTGTGATCATAATGATCAACTATGGAAGATGCGGTGGAGGATTATTTGTATTAGAAGGATCTATACTTACCGTTGGATGAACATGCAAATCGAAACATGATGACTGATGAAGAATGGAAGGTTCTTAATAGAAAGGCTCTGGGATCTATAAGATCGAGTCGGACAACATCGGTGGCTTTAAATGTTATGGATGCAAAATCCACATTAGAGTTGATGAAATATTTAGCAAATTTTTATCAAACTCTTAGTGCTTTGAATAAGCTTTATTTGATGAAAAAATTGTTTAATTCTAAGATGCAAGAAGGTGGATCTATATCTAATCATTCAAATGACTTACGTCTATTGTAAATCAATTAAAATTGATAGAAATTCCATTTTATGATGAAGTGAAAGAACTTGTATGTTTATGCTCTTTTCCGGATAGTTGAGATAGCTTGGTAATGGATGTAAGTAATACAATGTTTGCTTCGAAGGTTTGAAATTTGATGATGTGATTAGTGTAATTCTTAATGAGGAAATATGTAGGAAATTCTTAGGAGAATCATCATCTAGAAACGATTTAAATATAGAAAGCGAGGGAAAGATATACGAATAGATCATCAAAGAGCAAGAAGAATGGGAGATCAAATTCAAGACATGGTAGATCTAGATCCGGTACAAATATTTAATTCACTGGAATTGTGGAAAGAGAGGACACGTAAAGAAGGAGTGTTGGTCCAAGGAAAAAAGAGAATACATCGAGACAAAGGTGAAGAAAAAGGTAAATAGGTAAAAATTGCAAGTGAGGTAAAGAAAGATGCCCTTATTCTCTCCTTGAATAATATCGTAGAATATTGGGTTTTAGATTCTCGAGCTTCTTTCCATGTTACCCCTAATAAGGGTTATTTCAGAAATTATTTTCAAGTTGATTTTGGACAAGTTTATTTAGGAGATGATGAGCAATGCAATATTACTGGTAAATGTGATGTTCATCTAAAGTTATAGAATGGAAATCTATGGGTATTGAAAGATGTGAGGAATATGCCAAGCCTAAAGAGAAATCTAATATCTCTGGGGAAACTAGGTGAATCGGATGCGTGGTTATATTCACGATCGATTCTTGAAAGGTTAGAAAGGGATCTCTTGTTGTGGAAAGAGGTAATAAGGTAGGAAATTTATATCTGTCTACTTATTCACTGATTCCTTTTACGTGCTAGCTACTACATATTCGAGATCGCACCATGTGGTATAATCGACTAGGCCATATGAGTGAAAAAGGAATGTAGATATTAAAGGCTAAGGGTAAGTTATCATATTTGAAACAATACGATCTTGAATTTTGTTAGAATTACATATTCGGAAAGTAGAAGAGAGTGATATTTCTCACGGTTGGGTTAATAAAGGAGCAAAAATTAGAGCTTGTATAATCAAATGTGTGGGAACCAGATCGGTAGCCATTGGAGGATCCCAATATTATGTGACTTTCATTTATGATGCCACAAGGAAGGTATGAATTTATTGTATTAAACATAAATATGATCTTTTTGAAACTTTTAAAAGGTGGAAAGCCCTTGTGGAAAATGAAACAAACTTAAAATTAAAGTGCCTTAGATCTGACAATGGTGGTGAGTACTGCAACAAGGATTTCAATGATTATTGTTCAAAAAATAGAATACAAAGAGCAAGAACGGTTCCTAGAACTCCACGCGAGAATGGAGTTGCATAAATAATGAACATAACAATCATGGAACGTCCTAGAAGCATGACGATATATGTCAGTTGCATTTGAAAATTTGGGCAAAAGCAAAGTGGATACAACAGTGTACTTGATCAACTGTGGGCCTTCAATAACACTAGATGGTGGAATACTAGAAGAAGCTTGGTCTTGAAAAGAGGTAGACTTTTCTTTCCTTAGATTTTTTGGCTCGTAATATTTTGTGCATGTTGATAGGAAAATAGAAAAAGTTGAATGTTAAATCTAAGAGATGTAATTTCATTGGTTATGGCTCTCTAGTGATTTCGGATATTGATTTTGGGATTTAGAAGATTATAAGATTTTTAGGATTTGTGACATTGATTGGTATGAAAAAGAATGTACAAGGATCATGTTTTGGTTCTTAAACATGAATAGGGTGATGAGGTTTTGAAGGAAAATTAACTTTCGAGATCTGAAACACACATCCACAAACTCCATGATGACGGTTCTACGAAATTGATGTCGGTCGGGATAATCGATGATCGAAAGATAGGATCGGGCTCAAAAAGCTCTACCGAATCGGCGTCAGTGCTTCTCGAACCGGTGTCGGTAAGGAAACCGTAGTTGATAGGAAGCCAAAGGAACCACGATTAGTTATAGAACTACGTTTGGTATCGGTGACCGTTTTCGGTCACCGACAGAGATTGACATGAACATGCAAAGCAGTACGGAATGAGCCCCGACACCCCAGGATCTCGGTGAGAAGGTCACAAAGAGTAAGTAGACTGTAGAGAGATTTTCACCTTTCTTTATTTATTTATTATTGACCGATAGTGGTGAACCGAGAAAGATTTAAAGAAGCAATGCGGTAGATACCCACGTGCGGTGGGAGCATGGCATGGATAAGGAGATGGACTCCTTTGGACCAAAATTAGACATGGGATTTGGTCAAGTTTCTAGAAAGTAAGAAAGTACTTGCAAAAAAATGGGTTTACAGGATCAAGGAAGAAGAGGGTGGATCGAAAAGATATAAGGCGAGGCTTGTGGTAAAGGGATTTGCACATAAATCGGTATCGACTTTGATAATAGTTTTTCTCCTGTAGTTAAGACGACTTCTATTCGTATTGTTCTAAGTTTGGTTGCAACAAAAGATTTGAATTTAGAACATCTTGATGTTAAGATGGATTTTCTTCATGGTGATTTGGAGGAAGATATTTATATGCAGTAGTCGCTTGGTTATGAAGTCAAGGGTAAGGAGAAACTTGTGTGCAGATTGAAAAAGAGCCTATATGGGCTCAAGCAAGCTCCAAGGCAATGGTATTTGAGATTTGACAGTTTTATGCATGAGCATGGTTATATGAGATGTGAATCTAACCATTGTGTTTATTTTAAGAAGCTTAAAAATGGGAGCTATGTTATTTTGTTATTGTATGTGGATGATATGTTGATTACAAGATCTAGTATGTAGGACATTGGTAAACTTAAAGAAAGGTTAGCTCACACATTTGTAATGAAGGATTTGGGAGCTGCAAAGAAAATCCTTGGCATGCAAATTCACCAAGACAGAAACAAGAATTTGTATTTGTCTCAGGAGGCTTATATCAATAAGGTTTTGGAAAGGTTTAACATGCAAGATTCAAAACTTATTAGTACACCTATGGATGGACACTTCAAATTGAGCAAAGATCAGTGTCCTTCATCACATGAGGAGGTTGAGTACATGGCACGTGTTCCCTATGCTTCAACAATAGGAAGTCTTATGTATGCCATGGTGCTCAGAAAGACCAAACATTGCACAAGTAGTGGGAGTTGTGAGCAAGTTTATGGCTAATCCAGTAAATAACACTCAAATTTTTCCAATGGATTCACAGTATTTGAGAGGGACATCCGCATGGAGTTATGCTATGGAGGGTCAAATACTTCTTTACGCGGCTATGTTTATTCAAATATTGTTGAAGATTTGGATGGCATGAGGAGCACCACTGGATATATTTTCACAATAGGTGGAACAACAATTAGTTGGATTTCGAGATTACGAAGGTTGTGGCTTTTTCTACTACAAAGGCGAGTATGTTACAACACGAAACTAGCAAGGAGATGATATGGATGAGCGGAGTTCATGAAAGGGTTGGGTAAGGAGCAAGAGGATACATTGATAGTTAGAGAATGATCCATCCGAAAAGAACTCATCATTTCATTCAAGAATGAAACACATTCAATTGAGGTATCAATTCATACGACAGGTTGTTAGAGGATGGGAAGCTGGAGTTAGAGAAAATCCATACGGATGAAAACCTTGTGGATATGCTAACAAAACCATCGGTAAGGGATAAGTTGGATGGGAAGCTGAAGTTAGAGAAAATCCATACGGATGAAAATCTTGTGGATATGCTAACAAAACCATCGGTAAGGGATAAGTTGGAGCTTCACTCCACTTTTGTTGGTCTTCAAGTTTGAGACTTGAAGAGGAAGAAACGTCCAAGGAAAAGGAACCAAGGATGGTGATGTACAATACAGTGCATC
This sequence comes from Taxus wallichiana var. yunnanensis, assembly GCA_018340775.1. Taxonomy (NCBI): domain Eukaryota; kingdom Viridiplantae; phylum Streptophyta; class Pinopsida; order Cupressales; family Taxaceae; genus Taxus; species Taxus wallichiana. Next base: position 628,395,573 of record CM031236.1, on the reverse strand, counting down.
AATTGATCTCCAAGTGGGATATTGTTGAGTGTGGAGCTTAATTACTTCACAAAAAGCTTGCTTTTACATGTTGTTGGTTTTGACAGTGACCAACATCGATCGAGACTATAACCAACATCAGTCAAGGAGTGACCGACATCGGTTAGGAAGTGACCGGCATCGGTCACCTATGCGACAGTGCTTTATTCTTTGAATGAGAATTAGAATAAATATTTTTCTTTAAAGATGATTTATTGATTATAAAAGCATAGTTAGTTCCCGAATATATATATATATATATATGCATGTATGCATTGTATGAGGGAAAGGGAGAAGAAAATAGTAAAATTTCTTCCATGTTATTTTTCTTGGAGAGAAAGAAAGTGTAGATGAGTGAGGGAAAAGCATTGATCATCCTGTGAGGTGTTGGAAGACAACAAATCTTCATTGTATTTCCTCTGTAAAGCATTGAATAATAATATTGGTCATTTCTTGGTGGACGTAGCCCACATTGGGTGAACCACATTAAATCATTGTTATATTTCTCTTGTTTATTTTATCTTCTGATTTATTTCTACATTCATTGCTTGTATGCTTTATTTGATTATAGATATGTGCAACACTTTTATATGGTTATCCCCAACATTTACCCATGAGAGAAGTGAGCACTAAAGTTACTCCTAACCTAGAAGTGGAACAACTTCAATCAAACTCTAGATTCCTTAGTTTATTTTCTTATTTTCCCTCCAACACGGCAATAAGTTCTTCATCCTCCTCTGTGGTGAGAAAATAATTTCCCATGTCACTAGCTTCAGTACATAACATTAGCTCATGGGCCACTCAAATTCTAAGATGTGTACTTAATCTTCCTTTACAAAAGGAGATTATTCATTTGACCTTTGACATGGATAGTAGCAGATGACTAGGCCATTTGTATCTCTCCACATACATCTCAACAATAACTTCTACTTAGCAATATTCGGTAGGAAGAAGGCATATCCGTAAGTATGATTATCTTCACTCTTTTGTCCTGCAGGAAGGTAGTGAAGGAAACTTGGGCATGTTTGATTTGAGCAACAAGAGGAACCTATTTGGTTTCCATGGAATAAAAGTGACCATAAGCATGAGCTAGGTTAATACCAAGAGTATGGGAAACCTTGGTGGGCATGACATTATCCGAGGCACTAGAATCAATGATACAATTGTTCAACTTGTGACCATTAACAAGAAAAGAAAGGTAGAATTTTTATACCTTGCCAATAATAACAACACATAGATTTTGAGATGGATGTGTAGGAGGGGTAGGGAAGATTGACCATTCTTGATGAAACAGACTAGCTTGTCAAACTGCTCTAGATGGGTTTGTAAATATTTGGATTCTGAATTTACACCTTGGATTTCTTAACATGGTCAATGATATTAAAAGGTACAAAAATGGATGTTTCAGAAGTGGTGGATATTTAAGATGGAGTGGAAGTGGTTTATGGGAACCGAAGAAGAAGCTATAATTTAGTCTTAGCCTTGGTCATCCCCAAGAGGCTAAAGATTTTGGAGGCTATTGGGTATCCCACCCTACTTATTTTTTTAATTCTTGCGTTGGTATGGGTGTTAAGTGACTTGGTGGGGGGAAACATTATGTTTTAAATTAGGAGGGTGACTAATAACACTTTAATGTTATATTCTTTCGTTGGGGTCACTTATGTCCCTATGGCGACTTAGGGGAGAAAAGAAACTTAAGTTGCTTTATTTTTTAAAGGTTGACTTAGGTTTCTTGGGCCACAAGTTTTGGGGAAATTATAAAAGGAGATTGGGAGGAGAAAAAGAGATTATTCTTGCATACACACTTATGATTTCCTTTGAGCAACTGTTGTTTTCTTTTTCTAGCTTGTGGAGTAAAATCCCATAGGAACCCTAGCTTCGGTGGTGAGAGATCCATTCCTAGCTAGTAGGGCATTCTTCAGTGGTGGAAGATCCACCATAACTTGTCAATTTGGAACTAATTCAGGGTTGATTTTTAGAGATTAATTTCAGGGTTTTCAGAGAAGGGTTTTGGTAGAATTTTGGGCTTTTTGGTGGAGAAAAATCAAGGGTTTCTGGATCTGTTTTATTACAGTGATTAGGGTAGGTTTGGCACCACTTTTGGAGGAATTTTGAGGTTTTTGGTCTCTTTCTAGGTGGAGCAACCCATTTTGGGATTTTATAGTGCTTTTTGGAGGGTTTTTTTAGTGTTCTTTTTTTAGGACTGATAATTGGGTTTTCTTAAATATTATTTATAGATGTTATTTCCAAAATTTCAGAATTTAATCATATGTATTTGAAAAGATATGGATTTTTAAGGTTTTCTAGTTGTCTAGGGTTTTCTGTAATTTTATGGCAGTCATATATGATCTGAAAATTTCCAAATATATTGTCTCAAGGTTATTTATTATCATAGAAATATTCCTACAAAATTTCATGTTTTTGGAAAAATATTCTCAAAAAAATAAATAAAAATAAGTTCGTTTCCCTAGTTGAGTATTCACGGAAAAATCAGATTTTCTATTTGCTGCAATTTATCTATAATTTGTGTGTTTTTGAGTGATATCCCACAGGGGATATTTCAGTGGTATCGAGTGGTTGTTTCTCTATCCTGTTGGGTTGAAAAGATGAGTGACACTAAAGATCGCGAAGTGGATTTAATGAAGCAGATATTCACCAACATGGTGAAGCAACAGGAAACCACTAATCTCTATTTGAGCCAACTCACTGAGAGATTGGCACAAGGCATGATTGATACTCATACAGAAAGGGGAGAAACTAGTAATAGGGGACACACGGCTCAAAGAGGGGAAAATTAAAATTCAGGGCAGTGGTATCCTCACTCTACTACCAAGCCTTTGGGACTCCATGAACCTTCCTTTTTAAGAACCCAGAAGTTTCATAGGTAAGGCATCCAAAACTGATTTGGATTAGGAGTATTGTTGGGAAAGGTACCAATCATTGAGCAAGGGCTTCAGGATAGTATGCCATTCCCAGAGTACTCCATAATGAATATTGGTAGCAAACCCAAGAGGGATCATCAACTACAGGTACCTGAGTTATAGAGGAGATTGAGACAAATCTCCATTCCACACTTCGATGGTTCTAAGAAGTGTACCGCATAGTCCTGGATTCAAAAGTTGAAGACCTACTTTGACTTGAATCCCATGCATGAGGGGGATGCAATTAAGTTTGCCATCTTACATCTTGAGGGAGATGCACATGACTGGTGGCATCATGGGCTGATTACATAGGGGCACATACATATTGATACTTATGCATAATTCACATAGAGGTTGATGAGAAGATTTGACAGGAGGGACCCTGATAGGTATTTTAGAGAGTTGACTCACTTGAGACAGACATAAGTTCCTTAGATCAGTACATTGCATATTTTCAGAGATTATCAATCATGGTACCCAATGTTTCACACCGAGGTTGACCTCACTTTTCACAAAGATGTTTGAAGGATGCTCTAGATGGATTTGTAAAATCATTTGAGCCTTATTATTTTCATGAGGCTACTAGAAGATCACGTGATTTGGAGTTATCCGCTCCAAATTCAAGGTTCCCACCTTGGGTACAAACTTAATACCTCCATCTAGATGAGATGGTCCACAATTCAAGGTTCCTCTACCTAGACAAGATGCAATAAAGAGACCGTTTATATCTAAAGAGGAAAAATATGAGTTGAGGTGAAAGAAACTATGTTTCGATTGCCACACACCTTGGGTTCCAGGACATGATTGCAGAGGTAGAGGGAAGGCCCAATTCATTGAGGTTTTTGAGGAGAGTGATGGTGATGAGGAGGACACTTAGGGATTGGAGGATGGAGATGGAGAGACATTGGACAGTGCAGGGGTGGAGCAGGAGGATGAGACTTTCCCTAGGAGACTATTGCCACTTTGTCTAGTACCCGAGGTACAAGGCATTCAAAGTTAGGGGAGTTTTACAGGGTCAGCGAGTGGTGGTACTCATTGATAGTGGGGCAACCCACAACTTTATTGATGCATCATTGGTGGAGAAGCGAGGATTATAGGAAAAATATTTTGAGGGCTTCAACATGGTTGTATCCAATGGAGAGTCTATGAGATGCAAAAATTGATTTCCACAATGAAACATCATGATGGGTAACTATACAGTTACCAATGATTTATATATTATTGGTATTGGAGAGACCAAACTAGTGCTTGGAGTTCAGTGGATCCATTCCCTTGGGGAATTATAGACTAAATTTCAGATAATGGAGCTGAAGTTTAAGTCCGAAGGGAGGAATGTGACTTTGAGAGGTTTATCTACAGATGCACCTAGGGTTGTTACAGCTAAGAGGATTGAGAGGATTCACAAGCACAATGGGGTTGATTGGGCAGTACAGTGCTTGGTTTTGACCAAGAAGTCAGAGGATGGGAAGTCAAAGTATCATGTGGATATCCAGGGTATATTGGATAGGCATAGTGTAGTTTTTGGCGACATACCTCCAGGTGTACCTCTAGATAGGGGATTTGAACATGTGATCGAGCTTGAGGACATTAGACCTATGGTTACTACTCCTTACCATCACCCCAAATGGTTTAAGGATGAGATTGAGAGGACTATCCATGAGCTCATTGAGATGGGGCATATCAGACCTAGTTCTAGTCCTTTTGCTTCTTCAGTGGTGTTGGTGAAGAAGAAGGATGGAACCATGCGGATGTGCATAGATTATCATGCCTTGAACAAGAAGACAATAAAAAATAAGTATCTAGTGCCACGCATTGATGAGTTGTTAGATGAGCTACAGGGGAAGTCTATTTTTCTAAAATAGATTTGTGATCTGGATATCATCAGATCAAGGTTAGAGAGCATGATGTGCATAAGACATCTTTCAGGTGCCACTATGGTCACTTTGAGTTCTTAGTGATGCCATTCCGGTTGTCCAATGCACCAACAACTTTCCAATATTTTATGAACCATGTGTGTTAACCACCACTTGCAGAAGTTTGTATTGGTTTTATTTGATGACATATTGGTCTACAACATGACTTACGAGGATCACATGAGGCACCTTGATGAGATCTTATAGATATTAAAAGCTAATTCGCTATATGCGAAAGCTTATAAGTGTGATTTTGGCATGACAAAGCTATTATATTTGGGATATGTGATTGGTGGAGGGGTAGTGAAGGTTGATAGGGAGAAAATACAGGCAATTTTGGATTGGCCACCACCCAGAAATTGACACAGTTGAGAGGGTTCTTAGGACTATGCACATACTATAGGATATTTGTGACAAACTTATCTTGGTTGACTATTCCATTGACATATTTGACCAAGAAGGGGGATTTTTCTTGGTCCGAAGCAACGCACAACAAGTTTTTGATCACCTCAAGGAGGTGATGAGCTCATGTCCTATTCTTGCATTGCCAGATTTCTCTCGCCCATTTGTACTTGAGTGTGATGCATCAGGAGATGGTATTGGATCAGTCCTTATGTAGGAGAGGCACCCCATTACTTATGAGAGTCACAAATTGAGCCACAGTGGAGAAATGGTACTCGCTTAACAATAAGGATATGTTGGCCATCATGCATGCTTTGGCCAAATTTAGACAATACCTTGTGGGAATAAAATTCATGGTTCATACGGAGCACAACAGTTTAAGGTTCTTTGTAGGGGAGAAGGATCTCAACGATTGCCAGTAGAGATGGGAGAACAAGGTACAAACCTATGACATAGAGTACACCAAAGGTAAGAATAATGTTGTTGTTAATGCTTTATCTAGGAGACCTTACCTTACCTCTATGCTTAGTTCTATGTCTGAGATTTCAGCAGATTGGAAGGCTCACATACTTGTTAAGTATTCAAAAAATCAGTTTGTATGTGAGGTCATGGATGGTATTAGATAGGATGACAGGTATAGAGTCTTGGATGATCTCATATACTACAAGGATAGAATTTTCCTTGTACCAGGGTCCAAGATGAAGGAGAATATCCTTATGGTAGTGCACAATATACCATTAACAGGACATCTTGGATACTTCAAGACATACAGGTATATCAGAGAGATATTTTCATGGAAGGGGATGAAGGATGATGTCATTAATCATATCAGAGAGTGTGTGGTTTTCCAACAAACCAAGGTCGAACATTCTTTTCCAACAGATTACTTCAACCTCTTCCTATTCCCGAGCATAAGTGGGAGAGTATATCCATGGATTTTATCACAAGACTCCCCTCGGTACATGGGCATGATTGCATATACGTTGTAGTTGATCGGTTGACTAAGTATGCTCATTTCTTTTCTCTGCCTAAGGGGCATGATACACCATATGTGGCTCAGGTATTCTATACAAGTGTTTTTAGGCTTCATGGATTGCCTAAAAATATTGTTAGTGACAGGGATAAGGTCTTCACGAGCACTTTTCGCAGGAGATCTTCAAGCTTGTAGGTATTGAGTTGACCCCTAGCATGAGCTACCATCCACAGACTGATGGACAGACGGAGATAGTTAACAAGTGGATAGAGGGCTATTTGTATAGCTATGTGATAGGTCATCAGTGTGCTTGGATTAGGTGGTTGCACATGGGTGAGTATTGTTACAATACCACCTATCAGATGAGCATTGGCATGACTCCTTTCTCGAGCTTTATACGGGTATGATGCTATGTCATTTGCAGATTTGGTATTTTCAGACAACCGAGCTCCCAAAGCTCATGATTGGTTATAGGAGAACCAAGATATTCTGAAAGCTCTCAAAGAGAACCTTTAGAAGGCACAAAATCAACAGAATATATATGTAGATAGGCACAGGGTAGAGAGGTCTTTTGAGGTGGGGATTTAGTCTTCCTACGCTTGCAGCCATACAGACAGTCCTCACTGAAGCAGAAGGGTGCAGAGAAGCTGAAACCACAATTCTATGGTCCATACAGGGTAACACGATGAGTTGGGGCAGTTGCATATGAGTTGGAGCTTCCAGAGCACAGTAAGATACATAATATCTTTCATGTTTCATGCCTTAAAAGGGCACTTGGACAATATACGTACCCTCCACAAAGTTATCACCATTAGATGATGAGGGGAAGCTGGTCTTGGAGCCAGAATATATTATTGACATGAGACAGAGGAGGCTCAGGAGCAGGGTGATCATAGAGTATTTGGTGTCTTGGAGAGACTGCAACTTGAGGATGCTATGGGAAGGAGAAACAAATTTATAGCATCTTAGTTTGCATTTTTTTGGGACAATAAAATTTTGGGAAGGGAGGATTGTAATCTCCCTTTCCTTCATAAAGGTCCTAAGGGCCAAAATTTAGTCTTAGCCTTGGTCATACCCAAGGGGCTAAATACTTTGGAGGCTATTGGGTATTCCACCTTGCTTATTTTTTATATTCTTGCATTGACATTGGTGTTAAGTGACTTGGTTGGGGCAAATGTTATGTTTTAATGCTATGAGGGTGACTAAGAACACTTTAATGTTATATTTTTTTTTTTTTTGGGTCACTTATGTCCCTATGGAAACTTGGGTGAGAAAAGGAACTTAAGTTGATTTATTTTTTAAAGGTCGATTTAGGTTACTTGGGCCATACGTTTTGGGGAAAATTATAAAAGGATATTGGAAGGAGAAACAAAGATTATTCTTGCATGTACACACTTTTGATTTCCTTTGATAAAATTTTGGTTGCTTTTTCTAGCTTGTGGTGTAAAATCCCATAGGAACCCTAGCTTTGATGGTAAGAGATCCATTCCTAGCTAGTAGTGCATTCTTCGGTGGTGGAAGATCCACCCTAGCTTGTCAATTTGGAACTAATTCAGGGCTGATTTTGAGACATTAATTTCAAGGTTTTTAGAGAAGGATTTTGGTGGAAATTTGGGCTTTTTGGTGGAGAAAAATCAAGGGTTTGCTGATCTGTTTTATTACAACTATTAGAGTAGGTTTGGTGCCACTGGAGGAATTGTTTAGGGTTTATGGTCTCTTTCTAGGTGGAGCAAACCATTTTGGAATGTTACGTTGCTTTTGGAGGCTTTTAATTGTGTTTTTCAAGGACTGACAATTGGGTTTTCATTCATATTATTTATAGATGTTATTTCCAAAATTTCATAATTTTATCATATGTATTTGAGAAGATATGGATCTTTAAGGTTTTCTAGCCATCTAGGGTTTTCTGTAATTTTCTGGCATTCATATATGATCCGAAAATTTCCAAAAATATTGTTCTATGGTTATTTATTATCATAGCAATCTTCCTACAAATTTTTATGTGTTTTGGGAAAATATTTTGAGAAAAATGAATAAAAATCAGTTCACCGCCCTAAGTTGAGTATTGATAGCAAAAATTAGAGTTTCTATTTGTTGCAATTTATCTATAATTTGTGTGTTTTTTTAGTGATATCCCACATGGGATATTTCAATGAGTTTACAAATATCTAGATTCCAAAAATTTTACCTTGGATTTCTTAACATGGTCAATGATATCAAAAGGTACAACAATGGATGTTTCATAAGTGGTGGATATTTAAGATGGATTGGAAGTGGTTTTTGGGAACCAAAGAAAAAGAAGCTATAATTTTAATAGAATAATCTTTGACTTAGGTAGGTTCATGAGACTTACCTAGAGAATATGAAGCAACTTTGGTTTTTGTAGAACTATCCTTCATCTTTGTAGAATCCATGGAAGGAGACAGTGGAGATCCTCACTTGATTATATCCATTTGTAGAGTTATCATTTGAGAATTTGCATGCTTCTTCTTTTAGGAATTAGATGAATACTATTTCTTTTAAGAGTACGAGTGTGTAAACACTTCACATGAATATTTTTCACCGCCATGGCCTCACCATACTCGGTATCTTAGGATTAATCACGAAAGAAATGTTAGCATATTTAACTTCCTCAACTTCTAAAAAGTTTTCTTGTTCTTGTTCTTCACATTCTTCAATTTCTCCTTCTTCATCTTCTTGAGTCTCATACATTTCTTTTCTCGGAGGTTCTTCCAAAGAAAACCTACTTGGGGTTGTTTCTATCCTTTTCTTGTTCTAGAATCCTTTCCTTGGCATTTCCTTTTATGGAGCACTTTGAGCAAGTTTCTTCTTGAGAGAAATTAGATCATTAGCCAATTTTGTAGTAGCGGATCGGTGGATCTCGAATTTGGAACTTTGGCCTTTGTCCTTTTTGGATCCTCTTCTTATCTTACCAAACATTATGAGATCATCTTCTACTTATATTGTGAGGCTCTAAGCTTCATTCAAATCAATCGACCGAGCCCATCTAAGGATGAATCCAACTTTAGGTAATTATGCATTGGTGAAGAATCGTACATGATTGTCGATTACTTGTCCGCATTCTCAAGAATTTTATTGATTAACTTGTTAAATTTAGTCAAAAGATCCCTCATGTCTTCCCGAGGTTATTTCTTAAATTGTGACAAATGTGAGAATAGAACATGGGAATCCTCGTTTAATTTGAATCTTGCTTCAAACTTGGTTTTCATGTTGTCTCAATTGGTAATGGACCTCCTTGGTAGGTGATAGAACTATTCTGGGCAACATCTAGAGGAGATTTGACAAATAACCTCACCGACACATCTTCACATTCAACTCCCAACATTCAACAATTTTTAATGAAAGCGACAATATGTTCATCCAAATGTTGTTTTCCATCTCCTTTAAATTTAGTAAAATTATTTATTGTTATGTAGTTTGTACTTTAAACTTACATTTCTTCAAAGTTTTGTAGTTCTTCACTCCATGCAAGTGTCACAATCTTTCTTTATATATAATTGAATTTCATATTCTTAAAATAAAATAATAGACAAAAAAATGTTTCTACTAAATTGAAAGTAAGGAATCTTTTCACAATACATTCTTTTTTACATACAAGTTTTTCATGTTAAAAATGGGGATTATAATTTTTAATTATGTTTGTGGCAATTTTTTTGCTCAATTTCATCAATTTTATATGAAAACAAATTATTATATTTTTAGGAGTATTATATTTGTTGTTTTTGTAAAATATAGATTGAGAAAAAAATCATATTTTTATCACAAGATTAGAAATATGTTTTTCTACTTTCGATATTCTCATAAATCTTTTTAAAATTTCAGTCTTATAAAAATCAAATATTTGATAGAATGAGACCATCCAATCATCTTCAAAACTATTATAATAGGCCGATGAAATTTCACAAACACAATTATTCACATAACATTATAGCCATCACACATTTCTTTAACATCATAAATATTAGAAGTGTTTGTCCATATCAACAATATTTGTCTCATTATGCAAGGCCGCCTCCTCATCGTTTTAGTCTCTTGGACTCTTAAATACTATTTCTTTATTTTTTCTAAATTCTTTTAAAATTTTGAGATGTGTTATTACACTCATATCTTCTTTACATTATGTCTTTTAATCCTGTAAATTAATTAATTTTTAAGAGATATTAATATATAAATTAATGCATATTAAATTAAAATAAATTTAATTATAATGAAATCAATGTTATGAAGTTGAAATAGTTTCATACAATATGTGTCTATCAATTTTTTAATTTACAAATAATTTTAAAAACAATACCATTCCACTAATATATATATTATTGAAATTAATCAATAAAACATTTGCTATTACTTTAAATTCATTCAACGGTTCACATTTTTCTTAGGGTGATGATATACATGTTCACTATGTGAAAATAATAATTATTTCAAAATATATGTTAATAAATATAATTATTAATAGAAAGTATACTAATAAAATGTTACCAAAAATAATAATAATAAGGCAAACTTGACCACAATTCCATACACGGTGTGTAGAAGTTCACAAAGAGATTAACTTTTATTAAAGTTGCAAGCTAACACTAATAACCTTCTTAGTTTCTTGTACAAAAGAAAATAAACAAAGGCTTTGTTCCCGATTGTCAAAGCGAGAAATATCATGTGGAGGATTGGATTTTACAAAATCGCAGAGTCAGTCTTGCTCTCTAATTTGTTTTGGAAGAAATTATTTTCAAAATCACCACGTTTAAATGTGGTGTATAAGGGAGGATGTGTGTTATCCAAAGTAGTTGAGGGTGAGGTCCTACTTGCACTTCTTTGGTGGGAAGGCCAAGTGCGCAATTGATATTCGATCCCTCTTCGTGTTAGGTACAACAAAATGTTCAATGCTCTTGTATCTCCCATTGCTCATTATCAGTAACAACATTGCATGATTTCACCATCAATTACCCCCAACAAACAAGGATAAACTTGAAATGAACTACCTTAAAGATTCAATCAATCTTTAAAAGAAAGCCATGATGCCTATTCCTCGTAGAGGTTCGCAATCGATGTGAACATGTGCATCAATATTGGACCCGGCCTTGAACCCACTACCTCCGCATCCAATTTTTGTTAAAATTAATGGCAACACGACGAAAAATAATTTTTAACATTACGGATAAGCTCTTCCTAAGAAAGCTTTAAAACATAACAAGATAAACTTACAATGAAGTGACAAAAACTAATACTCAATTAAAATTAATTTCAATTTAAAATTGTGATTGAAATTGAGATTTGAAGAAGAAACAATACCTCAACCATATCTCCAATGTTGATAACAAGTGCACTGGGATTGGTGAATAGGAATCCATTGTTCATCCTTGCGTATGTGTAATCCTATTTCATCATCATCCTGTAGTAATATGGTGATGCCCGATGCATCCGAATGAGGGCCTATTCCGAACACAAGATTTGGCCTTGGGCATCTTGGATAGTAGTTCATTCGTGTCCCCTGCATCCACATTCCTCCTGGATTAATATAACTGTCAGCCTTGAGACCCAGTGTCTCTGATATTAAACTCAACAACTTATCTGCTAGTTTTTTAATTTCTATGCTGTACTCATTCACATTCCCCTAAATATAAAATAAATTAAATTTGAGGATTTCACAGCTTAATTATATTTGTTTTAATCATTTTGGTAAGTTGAGTTGATGGTTTAACATAAAATATCCATCCAAAATTATTCAACAAAACAAATATTGTATTTCAAGACACCAATCTAATATATGAGACACTCTTCGTGGAATTGCACAAGGGAATTGTATTCAATTATTATTAATCCATCTTCAAAGCAGGGATATAACAATGGGTGTACTTGAAAATAGTGTTACAACACTTTTTCCCAAAATCCCTTAAGCTTGAAAAGAGAAGACTAATGTTATGTAAGCATGTGATATTTAGGTATCACCAATTTTGTTCAACGTCTATGGATTTGTACGTTGATGAACGATGTAACAACCGTGAGTTACTATCATCAACATCATCTAGACTATAAACCTTTGAATAATTATTAGCTAAAATGTAATTATGCTAAAATGTTGTGGAACTCAGTTAAATGGGTTTTTATTTTTATTTTAAGTAAAGAGAGGGAGGACCCCTAAGCTCTTTTAGTGAGATATTTGGGTTTTAAACTGACAAGGTACTTCAAAAACACCACTTTTCAACCATTTTCAGTTTAAACATCACATATATTAATACAGTTTAAAATTATCACAATTTTTTTAAAATACTTGCAGCACAATGAGACTTGCAAACCACAAGTTTTACTAACTTTAATTGTAATTTGTGCAAACATACGTAATGTTTAGGCTCTTCCCTCAACCATTAAACGACAGCCAGCAAAACAAAGACATGACTATTTAGTCAAAAGGCGTATTATTCGAATGGTTTTCAATTTATAGTTGTACAAAGGTTGAAAAAAACATTCATGGTGGAGAAGCCCAAAATATTACATACCTGAAATCTACTGGCTTTGTCGGCCAGAAATCCATATTTCTGATATCTTCAGGAAGAGTAATCAAATAAAATAAGTCTGACCAGTCTAATTTTTGTTCCTCTGAAACTACAAAGAGCTGGCCATATCCTTCACGTTCTTGAATCCCATACTCGAGCTTTTCTTCCAATGGAAGTTGGAAGAAACCCCTCACAGATGCTTTCATTTTCTCCAAAAGAGACACAGGGATCCCATGATTCACCACCTGCTAACAGCATAACAATTTTGTCCTATTATGATTTCCCAATATAGGTCTCATATTAAACACGGTAATATTTAGAAGCCTACGCATGTATGTGTTCTGTAACATGCTTTACTAATTGACACTGTGTTGAGTTCACATGGCACCATCAAAGCAGCAAACTGCGTAAAAGGTCCTCCAAATATTGCCTTCACCACCACCAAAAGATGGTGTTGTTAGTGACAGGCTCAGGTTTTGGGCATAAGAAGAGGGAAATATATGCAAATAAGAAAGGCTACACTGGGGTAATTTATGCCTATCAACCTTAAAACTCCATTCAAGAAAGGCTACAGCAAAATCACATATAACTGGCACATCAAAGATCTCTCTAATGCTTTAGGTGTAGATTTACATTACAAATTTTAAATCAGATCTGAGAATGATTATAACATACCTGAAAGAAACCCCATTCTTGGCAAGCAAATGCAAGTTTCTCCATCACTTGTTGCCTGCACTCATGGTCTTTATACAGAAGTGCCATGTCTATCATGGGGATGGAATTGGAGTGGTTACTAATTGTTTTAATGGAGGCTGGCTTTTCTTGCTTCATTCTGATGTACCTCTGAGGCAGCGCATCAGAATCCTTGGCTGCCAATTCTTGCACCACTGGAATTGAAATGGTTTTCAAATTTGGCAGCTTCCTAGAATTATACATTTTGCAAGACTACTAAATAACTAGGGAAATATAACACAGGTGAAGTTGTGGTGACAATATGGTTAATGAACTGCTAAACCATGAACACATGATTTTTAAATAAACTTGTGTTTCAACTGAACTTGTGCAGTTGACGTTAATAGATGCTGAAGAAGCCAAGGGAGTGGACCACCACTGATCTGGTCCATTGAACACTATCTTGTTTTCAACAGGAAAACAAAAATGTACTTGAAATTTCACGTCAGGAAGCTATATAGAATTAGCACAGATATGATACCCTCCATCGGGATGGTGAAGTGTTGTCGTTTATGAGCATGAGTTGTGTCTAAGACTCTTGATATGAACGAATATTTTATTGTTCTTATTCCATTATTAGATTTATAACTTACCCTCGGAAGATTTATTGTTGACTGAATATTTTACTGTCCTTAATCCACAGATATTTCTAGAGTGGGGGAGATACGTCAGTAGATGAATGCATCTTAATAGTTGTTATAAGTACCAATTGCACAGGAGTTGCAAATTATGGCGGAAAGGATTTTTTTTTTTTTAAATCTCCCATTTTGCCTGTACACGTGCCAATTGTATTTTCTGGAAATGTGCCAAGGTCTTTTCAACACATCCAGTTTGTGTAGATTCTCAGTTTCAGGTATTTTGTCAAACAGTTCAATATATACTCGTTTTGGCACAGATTGGGAGTACAAGGAAACAGGTTGAGGAGTCTGGTTTTAATTCTCCCACTGTCTGTGTCGAAGCTCTTATTTTTGGACAGGTTGGTAGCATGCCGGCAAAGTGAAACAATTTTAATTGAGTAAAACAATACTAGCATACCTATATTATATAAATATATGTAATATATGCCGAGAGGTATATATTACATATATTTATATAATATAGGTATGCTAGTAGCAACCGCTGGAGTTGCATTATATAGAAAATAATACCAAAAATAAAGTATGGAAAATAAGGTGGAATTTTGTTCGTGCATGAATAAAATCAAATATCTTACAAGGAACATCATAAATGCATTTAAAGAAGGAACCATATCTCTTAAGAGAATGAGTATGAGCAAAAATTCAAGGTCTATAATACACGAAGTTCTTATGTATTTTATTAGTAACCTGGACTCCCGACTTCGTAAAAGCATTCCCTGAAAGAGCAGACATGAGTTTTGGTGGTGTTTCTATGGTTTTGGTAGGAGATTTGGGGCAACTTCCTCCTGTTACCGATAAACCGCAATATGATAGTAATAGATGCGCAAAGTTTTTATGGCATGTCGAAAGAAAGATTTCAAGACATGGATGTTGCATAAAATTTTGGTAGACCTGTAACATAGAACATAAGAATAAGCAATATATTTTGAGAACGTAAAAATTCTATATAAATCACAAACTCGATGAGAATCGATAAATTACCTATATGTTTCGTTGGTGTGGGTCCTCCCGAGGATTCCATGCATCGACAATATAATGGAATTATTTTTCAAAGCATTTCCACATTGAAAATCATCATTCCAATCAAGGTTTTCCATATTTGGTGCACCTTCTAACCATATGAATCCATGCACATCCGGCGAACCTCTATGTTGTCATTCATATCTAGACCAATAATCTTTAACTTTCATTCCTTTTGGTAATATTTCCTTTCGGAAAAGTGTATGTCACAGGTGCATATAATATGTCACTATATGTGGATATTCGATGACATTTTTCCTTCGCCAATTTTGTGCTTCCCGTGGATTATCCGGCAACATTCCAGGCATTAATGCATGTAGATCAGGCAAATACATATCAGTTGCGCTCAATGTGAAAAATATGGTAGGTGATCTGATTTGATGCAACATGTCCATCAATTCACCATGACATTTTTCCCAATAAGACCTCGTACCCCTCAAAGATGTTCCGAACCGCATCAAATGATCAACCAGATTAGAATGGGGAACATTTTGCATATGCTCACGTAACTCATTAATGGTGATTAACATATCTTGGAGGTTTTTCTTAACAAACACTATGTAGACGAGTTTTGTGCACGATGTCTCATGATCATGTTCATCATGTAATACCTCAATCGGGGATGTCAGCCAAATTGGTGATCCCTATATCAAAATAAATGTTTTACAAATTCATGGAGACGTACTCGTCTTAACCGCAGTTCTAGCCAGTCACATTTTCCATCGGAAATAAATTAGGGAATGCCATATCAAGTAATCCTATTGTCACATACTCATTGAAAGGAGATGATCCTATCCCTGGCTAATTAATTAGCGCTCCAGGGTTTGTGTGAGGGTTATTCACCCATGCATGGATTAATTCCATCTCCCTTGGGGCATTGGGTGGTTTAGACACCATTGATGTTGTATGAATAATTATATTTCCTTCATCTGTCTCCATGGTCGGACCTACAAATACAACTTTGTTTGCGTCAGAATCAAACTCCATATGCACTGAATTCAACTCCTCAAATACATTTTCATCAGAATGAGGTGGAAGTTCATTCATAGCATTTTCATCGATCTGAACATCTGAATAGAACTTATCATGTTCTATTTTATATTTCAATGCACATTGTAAACTTTCTCTCTATTGACTGTAAAGTTGTAATTTGTTCCACGTTGATCTCTCCTCCAAACAATAATCATTGGCAAATCTTTCAATCTATATGGCAAAAGATTAGCGATTTCTTTTACTTCTTGAGGAAAACTTATCGTGTGACCTTTATATTTATATTGACCTCCTGTCGCATGTGTCACTTATAGGATTGGGTTGACACGGGCTATCAACATTTCCTCAACTTGAGTTAAGTTTGCAAGTTCTGGTGGTTGTGGCCCGGGATCCATATTGTTTGATGCTAAAAATCGATGATGACCTTTCTCTTGTTGGCATCTAGTACACACTGGTCCTTCAGGTGTTCGAGAAACTTTTATTCCAAGGTAGCATTCTTGACTAATATAACACATGATCGACGAAGCAAGGTTATCAAGACCACGTCGAAAAATCATTTGGACGGTATTCAAATCTCTCCCAACCATTCCATTGGGATCAAATATATTTTGTTCTATCTCAATATGCAAGTTTTGCATTCTTCTTCTTCTAGGTTTGTTTGTTGATGCCTCCTGTAAATGATTATTCTGCATTCTTCTTCTTCTCGTTGCTCGTGTTTGTTGTAATGTTGTCTCCTCTTGCACACCATTATTATCTACATTATCTCTAACATCGACATCCATTGTATCTTGGCCCAAGTTTTCAGGTGTTTGGAGCACGCGATCCAATGATGTTGAATTTCCTCCCCCATAATCATTGTCATTATTGTTAATAAAACATTATTATTATAATTTTATTAATATTATTAGTAATATTTTCGTTATCGTCATCTTAATCGTCATCATTTTCATCGCCATTATCATCATCATCCCCATCATTATTATCACCACTATCATTTCCACCATCATCATTGTCCTCGTCGTCATTGTCACAATCGTCATCGTCTTCGGTGTTGTTTTTGTTTTCATCATTATCATAGTCATTGTCATCATTTTTTACGATCGATATAATCATTCCCCATCATTATTATCACCACTATCATTTCCACCATCATCATTGTCCTTGTCATCATCGTCACAATCGTCATCGTCTTCAGTGTTGTTTTTGTTTTCATCATTATCATAGTCATTTTCATCATCATTCTCATCTTTATTGTCATCATCATCATCCTCGTCATTATTATCACCACTATCACTACCACCACCATCATTGTCATTACCATCACCGTCGTCATCGTCATCGTCATCATTATCATCAATATTAATCTTACTACTAAAATTGATATTATTATTATGATTTATAAAAATAAAAAACTCTTATTATTAACACTATATTATTATTATATTAATAGTAATAGTAATAGACATCATAAATGTCATCCTTATCATCATGGTTATCCCCATCTTAACCATGGTCATTGTCATTGTTCACCTCATCCTTGTCATAATGATCATCACCGTCTTCGACGTGGTTGTCATTTCATCATAATCTTAGTCTTTTTGACATTTTCATGATTGATTTAAGTTTCTTGACCACTATCATCATCATTATGATCACCATCTTCATGATCATATATAATATAAATGATAATATATAGTATAAATTTTAATGTATATTATAAATTAAAATAATAATATCTATTATATAATTTTTTAGAAGTGAGGGCCTATAAATATACTATTTTAACTATTTTTGGTTTTTCCTTATATAATTTTTGTTAATTATTTAAAAGCGATATTATATTATACATATTATTATATTATATTATTTATTTAAAACTGAGGCCCCTATAAATATAATATTTTAGGTTTTTCTATATGCAAGTTTTGCATTCTTCTTCTTCTAGGTTTGTTTGTTGATGCCTCCTGTAAATGATTATTCTACATTCTTCTTCTTCTCGTTGCTCATGTTTGTTGTAATGTTGTCTCCTCTTGCACACCATTATTATCTACATTATCTCTAACATCGACATCCATTGTATCTTGGACCAAGTTTTTAGGTGTTCGAGCACGCGATCCAATGATGTTGAATTTCCTCCCCCATAATCATTGTCATTATTGTTAATAAAACATTATTATTATTATTTTATTAATATTATTAGTAATATTGTCATTGGGAAATAATATGATAAGTTATATTTTCTAAAAATATAATAATTATTAATAATTCAACAATTTTTTATAATAATATCACAATTATTACTATCATTAAAATCATATAAGTGATAAATTATTCACAATCAAAAAATATATAACTTAATCTATTGTTTCCAAAAATAAAATACTAATAATAAAGTATCTTTATTTAATTATGGTGTTTTAAATTATACTTTTTCATAACTCAAAAATATCACTTTTTTAGTATTTTCCGCTACTGACTTTAAAAATGAAAAAATGGTAATTGATTTGGAAATCACAAGGTGTTTGGTAACTATGATAATTCCGAACTCGTATTTTGGCACATGTTGGGAGTATGTTGACAAATGTAAACTAAATTGGTTAGAGATCGGTTTGTTGCATATAGTTACTAATATGATCGTATTCCATGAGAAGTTGTCTCGTTTTTTTCATTTGGTCAAATATTTTACAAGCACCTATCAAACTTATTATTTAGATATATATATATATACACACACGCAACAAAAACTACAATCATGCCAAGTTCAAAATTCATCCATTTCAAAATTTAAGAGATATATATATATATATACAATTAAAATTAATGAATAAATTTGATAATCAAATAAAATAATCATGACCAAAAGAACCCCAAAATCAATTTCTTAACCTATAATTGAAAAGACTCCTAATTTTGATCCATGTCTTCTACATATGATTTACTAGGTCTTCATTCTTCTTCCCAATCATGTGTACATGCTATTTCATTTTTTCTCTTATTGTTCAAGAGTTGTTAATTCCATTATTCTCTAAAGAGTTGTTTTCAAAAGTTTGAAGGTTTTTCTTTATTTTTACAAGATTCATTAAATATCCTTACATATTGCATATTTTTAATAGTTAAAAAAATAAAATTCTTTCTTCTAAAATTCTTAGCAATTTTAACTGAAATTCAACAAACATGTCTACACTAATATTTAACATTTTAACTATTAAAAATAAGTTAGCAAAGTGTAAAGAGGAAGAAGGCTAATCATAATATTACATTTTTAATAAATCATTTTAGATTAATCTCATTCTACATTTGTTTTTCAATCTTCACAAACAATAAGTGTTCTTCACCCACTTCCTTTGTTATAATTTCACACTAAACTTCAATTTAACCTAAGACTTAAATTAGAGAGCTTCATTTTTATTTTATTCCCCTCTAATTAATTCCACATTTCTCAAAAATGGTTCAAAAGAAATAATTTTTTGGCTTTAAAAAAATATGCACCCAAACTTGTAGAGAAATTAACATGTGTCGTTGAGATTTTGTTTCATCAATAAGCTGTAAAAACCTAAAACAAAAAAATCATAAGTTCTAAAAATATTTTTAAAAAATCATCATTATTTAAACGTGGTTAAAGTTTCGTAACATGTTATTCAAAACATAGTATTATTTAGAATGAAGGTCATTCTAAGCCTCCATTGAGGTGTGGATTTTTTCTTTGTTGTAAAGGAAATTGTTTATTTAGGTGTGGTAGTAAACTCAAATGTTATGGTGATGGAAATTGTAGATATTATATGTACTCGTAAATATTATTAAACATAAATTTTAATCATTATATTTATAAACATATATTTCCTTTTACAAGTACATATCATTTGTTGAGTTTAGAACTTTTGAGATATATTAATACAAGATTGTACCCATATATTTATGTATCTTTTTGTAAATTAAGTCAAGAAAAATGTTGTGTATTATAAATGCCACCGAGGTAAAATTCTTTTAAATTCTCCAATACTATATTCCAAGACTAGCCTAAGCGTGATGTTTATGACATTTCTTAGCTAAATGAAACAAATATTCAAAGACAAGATAAATATTAAAGATTTTCCTGAGTACATTTATTCAAACAAGAATGGAGATTAGTGGCCACTAAGATACTTTGGTTGACTCACATATGATACAACTAGTAACAACTTACCTGAAAACCGAGATAAACACCATTATTATATTTAGATTTTTGTATTATAATATTTGTATCCTAGTATGATATTTGTTGTCACTTAATTGAAAATGTGTGCATTTTCAAAAAAATTATAATTTTTTTTTTAGGTAAGTCTTCTCTTTCAAGCTCTTTGTTTTTCTTTGTGATGCATGAAGGAAAGAAATTGTCTTCAACAGTTAGTCATTTTCTTGCAATTTTTTTCAGTTTGGGACTTTTCCTTTGTATTGTGGGTATTTCGGGTTTTTGTGTCCCGTGTGTCCCATGTTCCTTCGGGCTTTTGTTCTTTGCATCCCCATAATACCCGCATTCCTCTAAATTTTCTAGGTACTTCTTTTTGTGAGGATGTTTCGCTCGGCGGAGAACTCGCGTCCCCGTGTCCTAAAGACCCTTTGTGTGCATTTTGTCTTATCAACCCGATTTGTGCTAGGTATCTCGCATTTTGTTTTATCATCCGGTCTCAAGGTTTTTGTTTTCTTGTGATGTGTGCGTTTAGCAAGCTTTTCTTCTCGAACAATATCTTATTCTTATGCCTCCATCTGTTGTTGAACCCTATATTGTTTGTTGTTCCTTGTCACAGGGTTCTCGGATTCATCATTGGGATCCACAGACATGGTTTACTTTAAGTCTTCTTTATTGCTACAAAAATAAATTGGAAAACTACTACAAAATGGGCACAATAGTAGCAGCAAACAACAAAAATCATTGGAAACAAAAAAACATCATGCTTATTGCTAATTTATGGGTTGACACAAACTTCCTAAATGGTGCTACAGGAACAATCACTAACATTGTTTACGACACAACAATGCCACCACCAACAATACCTTTATTTGTTGTCAAATTTGATAGATACAACGACCCATGTTGGGATCCTTCCAAATTGTTACATATTCTAATACCCCCTATTTCAAGAGGGAATTGAAAACAATTGCCAATTAAAATGGCTTGGGGATTAACTATCCAGACAAGAGTGTATGCCTATGGTATGGTTATTAATAGTCACATAACAAGTTTTTCATAATATTATGTTTACTCTTTTGAATTCAAACAAGAGTGTATGCCTATGGTATGTTTATTAATAGTCACGTAACCAATTTTTCATAATATTATTTACAACTATAGTTGCAGACTACATAAAGCATTTGCATATTAATGGTTGCAATGTTTAGCTAATATGCAACAGTCAAGCAAGAGTGGCCCGATATGTCAAATGTATGCCATCTACCAACGAAAATTGACACAAACCCTGCAAATATATGGAAGTCTTCATGTATTCATGTTTAGTTCAAATAAACTACTCCGCAAAACGCTACCACTCATGATATAAGATTTGCAAATGTATATGTATGAATTTGTAACAAATTTGAAATGTAGAGATACAACCTTTAAGTGAAATTATTCATCTATATTTCTACACTTACAAAATCAATCACACCCCGTACAAACATCAACTACAAAAGTAATAACTATCCTAGAAAACAAATAACATATACCATTCGGCATTCACATTGCATTGTACACATGCAATTGCTAGTTTTATAAATTTAATAAAAATTCAGTTTGAATTGTACTTTTTAGTCTAAACTAATTTGTAACAAATTCGCCAAATATTATTTAATTTTTTTAATTAAAAATTAAAACATTTAAATTAAAAGAACTTCAATATAACAAAAATAAAACAAGAAATACTAATACTTGACCACATGAAGGAGAAATTCTGTGGATAATATATTTATTTATTAATATATATAAATAATTAGTTTTTTTACAAATATCATCACATAATCTAATAAAATTATGTCCAAGCCTGGCCTTTAATTCCCATGTAAAACTTATACAGAAAAAAACAAACAGAAGGCTTGGCTTCCTTGGTGTGAAGGCTCAAGTATCATGCAGGGGATTGAATTTTGCAAAATTGCAGGGCTGACTTGCCTTCTAATCTGTTTTGGAAGAAATTCTTGTCAAAATCGCCACGTTTAAACGTGGTGAATAAGGGAGGATGTGTGCCATCCAGGAGTTGAGGATGAGGTCCTATTTGCACTTCTTTGGTGGGAAGGCCAAGTGCAGCAATTGATATTCGCTCCCTCTTACTGTTTGGTACAGCAAAATGTTCAATGCTCTTGTATTTCCCATTGCTCATCACCTGTACATGGAGGGGAAGATAAATCATATATTAATCCACATAAACAAAAAAATAGGACAATGTTTAGCTAAGAATAAATATGAGAAGTAGGCGGCCCTTTTAATGAAATGTAAAGAAAATCAAAAAATAAACATGAAATAACATAGAAAATACCGAAATATTGGAGGATAAACTTTGCAATGAAATGAAATGACGGGTAACTTTGCTATGAAGAAGCAAACCTATGTTTGATTCAATCTTAGAACATAACAGGAGTATTACCCTAATAAGGGACAAGACCATGTTATATTCCCACTTTGATTTTGTGATCATTAATGTTAAAAATTATATTAAAATGAATTTCAATTTAAAATTGTGATTGAGATTAAGATTCCAAGAAGAACAATACCTCTACCATATCTCCAATGTTGATAACAAGAGCACCGGGAATGGGTTGAACAGGAACCCATTCTTCATCCTTGCGTATGTGTAATCCTATTTCATCATCATCCTGTAGCAATATGGTGATGTCTGTTGCATCTGAGTGAGGGCCTATTCCAAGCACAAGATCAGGCCTTGGGCACCTTGGATAGTAGTTCATTCTGGTCCCTTGCATCCACTGTCCTCCTGGATTAATAAAACTCTCACCCTTGAGACCTAGGGTCTCTGCTATTAGACTTAGCAGTTTATGTGCTAGTTTTTGAGTTTCCATGCCGTACTCCTTCACAGTACCCCTGCAAAATATAGCCAGTAAAACATGATAGTTGAGAAACACCCCCTCCGGAGAACTATAGCCAGTAAAACAAAAACTATTTAGTCAAAAGACCTGTGATTTGTATTTCTTTTTCTAATGGATTCCAAATTATCCTATGCAGTTGTCTTAATAGAGAGAGGGAAAAAAATCATCATGGAGAAGTGCAAAAATATTACATACCTGAAATTTACTGGCCTTGTTGGCCAGAAATCCATGTTTCGAATATCTTCAGGAAGAGTAATCAAATAAAACATGTCTGACCAGTCTAGTTTTTGTTCCTCTGAGACCACAAAGGCCTGCCCATAGCCTTCACGTTCTTGAATCCCATACTTGAGCTTTTCTTCCAATGGAAGTTGGAAGAAACCCCTGACAGCTTCTTTCATTTGCTCCAACAGAGACACAGGGATCCCATGATTCACAACCTGTTCACCATAACAAATCTCCTCATTAGAAAATGATTCTTGGCAAGTTGGCACTATGAGTGTACATGTTCTCTAACAT
Source organism: Taxus wallichiana var. yunnanensis (assembly GCA_018340775.1). Lineage (NCBI taxonomy): Eukaryota > Viridiplantae > Streptophyta > Pinopsida > Cupressales > Taxaceae > Taxus > Taxus wallichiana. The sequence continues at coordinate 628,371,867 of CM031236.1, read as the reverse complement.
GTTTTATCAAGTGACCTTGTGTTGCCGCGGACATGCTATAGCTACACTAGTACTCAATATTGGAAGAAGCCATGTACAAGAATTTCATAGGTCACCTGGATAGCTCTCAGGTGAATATGGCTGTAACCAACCATGCCACCAAACAGTGATGTTGTTAGCAAGATGCTCAGTATTTTGAGATGAGAAGGATGAAATATATTCAAATGAGAAAGGATAGAATAGGGGAAAGGGTGTAAGGAACACATATGTTTGCATCTGGGGTAGTCCATCGGCCCTCAATCTGCGTGTATTGCAATAGGGGTAACAACAGTGTGTTGATTAGAACAATAACATACTTTTATTGTATGTGTTGTTTTTATAGATATTATAGGAGTTAATGATTCAGCTACTGATACATTTCTTGGAGTGTTAATTCAGGGTGAATCCTTCCAACCAGTTGTATAAATGCAAGCGTTAATTCAGGGTGAATCCTTCCAACCAGCTGTATAAATGCAAGTGTAACCAGTCCCGTAAAACGTAGCGAATTAGAACCCGGGTTGGTGACTGGCAGCACTCAGGCCCCACCATCAAGCCACACCCTCGAACCCTAAAACTTTATAATACACGTGGACTGTGAATCAAATGGCTACCCAAACTGCAAACATATATGGTTTATACCTTGACCCACAATAGAGTGTTTAATGCCTATCAAACTTTAAAATACCTTTAACAAAGGCTGCAACAAAATCGACTTTATGTGGCATATCAAAGAGCACTTTCATACTTTTGGTGTGGATTTACATTTACAAATTATAATTCAGATCTAAGAATGATTATAACATACCTGAAAGAAGCCCCATCCTTGGCAAGCAAATGCAAGTTTCTCCATCACTTGTTGCCTGCACTCATGGTTTATAGACAGAAGTGCCATGTCTATCATGGGGATGGAATTGGAGTGGTTACTAATTGTTGTAATGGAGGCTTGCTTCCTCTGATGTACCTCTGAGGCAGCGCATCAGGATCCTTGGCTCCTAATTCTTGCACCACTGGAATTGAAATGGTTTTGGAATTTGGCAGCTTCATAGAATTATACATTTTTGCAAGAGCACTAACTAACTAGGGAAATATAACACAGGTGAAGTTGTGCAGACAATATGGTGTACAACGCTGTCCCTTTTTTCTAGGTTGGAGAGGGTTGAATCTCTAGGATGGTATCACTATCCAGATTCCTATCTTACTAGAAGTGGCAGTAAACTCCCACAAATTTTCAGCTAAACTATATTGCTAAATTTCCAGCTAAACTATATTGCTAAATTCCAGCTAAACTAAGAATGAAGAAGAATAACCAAAGTAATCAGAATTTTTAAAGAAAACAGAAACAGCTCCTGCAGTTGCCAGGTCTCGGTGAGAAGCCACCAAAATATACTTGGCTGGGATTTATGGAGACGAATCAGGGGTGATGGTTAATACTTTTTAACAGCTAATTACAATTATTTGTAGGGTTACTTGTGCTGCTGAAATTTATATATGGTCAAAGAGGGCGGCTATATATAATCTGCACTGATCTGGTGCATTGAACTCTCCCATTGGTTTTTATGTAAAAACATTATATGAAAGCAACACCTTTCACCATCCTATTCTGTCTTTCATGAGCATGACTCGTATATAATAATAATCCTGATAAGCACAAAACATTTTTTTGTCCTTAAACCTATGAATAGTCTCTCTCCCAACGTTTTTTCCTACTGAGATTTCTACCTTCCCTTTGACAGTAGTATTATTGTTCTTCCTGCAAGAGATTATTTTGCCTTTGCAGTTCCCAAAACGGGGAGAAAACAAGTTAGTAGTGTTTTGTAAAAATTAATAAATATTTGTCTACTTAATAATATTGATTGGTTTTTCATTCCTCAATTCTCATTGTCCAACGTTTTTCTAGTAACAAAAGAATAGGAAATGGTTCCTGTTCAATCAATTTTTTAAATGTGAAAATTTAACTAGTTTTAAAACTGCCCGCCTATAATGGTTGACCAAATGCAATGAATTAAATATATTGGCTCATCTCTACCTCCTCCACCATGGAAAGTTTTCTTCATATCAATATATAAAATGTTTTTTTAAAGGCTACCATGCTAATTTTCCTCTTTTCCAATGTAAATGTGGCAACAATGTTCAATGAAACGGTATCTCCTACTCCCATCATCACTTGATAAACTATGTAATCTCCATAGTACCTCACTCCGACACACAATCTATATCACCGAATTTTATAAACCATATTTTCCTTCTTTCTTTCTTCTTCCTTTTTAAAAAAATTGAAAGGACATTTATATTATCATACAAAAAGTTTGGGAAAATCACACTACATAAATTAGTTACATTGGACTTAAAGAGTTATAAAACAAAGTGGGTGGCACACCACCATACAAAGTGTGAATTAATCAAAAAAGTAAGTCACATAAAGTAACAATGAACATGACATAAGGTGGAGGTGGAGGAGGTGGTGATGGTGACATGCATGGAATATCTCCCACCCGGTAGCAACAAGAGGGTATGTAGTTAGCACAAGGTCCCAACCATCATTCTCGAGCCTCGGTCGACTCATATTGTCGAGCAGGGGAACACTCAAGGAACTTTGTCGAGGTGAAGCCTTCCATCTATTCCCACCGTGAGAATCATGGGGGTGGGAAACCCAACCAAAACCACCATTGCCATGATCGGAGGGATGAACCTCCTAACTAGAGCCACTATTGTCGCTAATGATGGGGAGAAGACCCCAACCATCGCACCTACCTAGTCATATGAAAACACCACCACCACATAAAGAAGAATTTTGCCTAACAAAGGGAGAGAGGTCATGCGGCGCCCCAAGAGCAACAACATTGGCATGAGCCCTACCCACAGCCTACATGAGAACGACGAGGAGGATCATGAGGCATCACTAACAACATGTGACACACTCCCCCAATGAGCCAAGAGATCTTGCAAATGCTCCACCTCGAGACAAACATTTTTCACTTGGACTCGGATATCAAGCAACACACGAGAAATAATAGAAACTTTAGTAGTAAAAAAATTCCATGCATAGAGCATTGTTATTAAAGATAACATCATTTCTTTCTTTTCATATATGGAAAAGACTATCAACATGATTTTTTTGCCAATTTAATTGTTGCGTTTTATAGGAATCATGATCGAGTCCCCCAACGAAATAATTTTTAGGTGAAGAATTTATGATGGAACAATTAGAACAAAGAATGAATCCACTTCCTGTCAACTAAGAATAAGGGCAGCATCCAAAAAAAAGGTGAAAAAGGGTCTTTGAGTGTTGGCATGCCGAATAAATGGGGTTAGTGTCCCCTAAATTTATATATTTTGTATATAAATTTATATTAGAAATGACAACAATATAATAAATACGTAAGTTAAATGAGGTGGCAATTTCAAAAAGTTGTAAGTATTTTATTGTTAAAAATATGAAAAATGTATAAACAACCATCAAATTTAAAGGTCCTATTTTGAATTTGATAATATTTGTTATTGCTTAGACAATTTTGATTTTAATTAATAAATTTATCGACACCAAAAAATTTCAATTGTTATAAAATTGTATATGGTTGATATGATTAGTAAAAATGTGTATGTACGTGAGTGTGTGTGCTTGGGTATAATGACTATAAAAATAGATATTACGATGTTCCAACCTACTTCTTCAAATAAATGTTAGGTATATTTTATTCCAACATATAACATACGAATTAAAAGTTATATTTTAATACCTCAAAAAAAAACATTAAGATTTTTTTGCAAAATATTTCTTTGCCATTTACGCTTCCCAAAGAAGGAAAACAAATCAAAGTTGCTAATGTTTATTAACAATTATTAAATCTTTATTTATAAATACCTTTTATTTCTTCATCCATTGATTTACCGGCATTGCCAAACTCTTTTTCAATAATTGGCAATATTGAAAATGATAATCTACCCAATCAATGTTTTTATAAACTACATCATGACCCTTTGTATTTTTAAGAAGATTACATAATCGACATAGTGACGTTAAGCCCAATATTATGTAATCACGCATAATTTAACTAAAATTTGAGAGCTTTAAAGAAATTATAGAAACCCTTACGTTAACATAATTGATATAATTCAAAAATGAACATTATTGTCGCATACCCCAATCACTATAAAATTGTGAAAATGGGCAAAAAATTTACAAATCCAGAGGACCAACCAACTCTTTGCCATTACTAAATTTCTCAAGAATGTTTTATCACCACCAGGATGCCAATGTTTATTGCAATTTGTGATGCCCGCTAAAACAATCCACTTGAGACTCAAGAACAACCTAGGATTAGTTAGGAAAAATTATGGAATATTTTTTTGTTTAAAAGAGTCTACAACCAGGTTACAAAACAAAATTTGCCACTAACAAGTTCCATATCAATTCTAATCCACTAGAATATTCTTTTCTTTTATTAACAGTTATAAGAGGTCACAAGGTCCCAAAATTTAGGGTTAGAAGGTTCAATTAGGTTCAGAGGGTAATTCCTCACCATACCCACTCTCTAACATGCTTAATTATTCAACATGATTTTTCTCAAAATTAACGCATTCAAAATTTCCTAAATCATTCCCATTGGATAAGAAATTTTCTCACATTTCCATTGATATAAAGAAGTCCTCCTAACTCCTCATATTTTCCAAGTTATGGGCGGCGGGCCTTGGGGTGAAAATTTTCCCCAAGAGCGGGCCTGCGGGCCTAGGGGAGAAATTTTTCCCCAAGGGCGGGTCAGTGGGCCGCGCAGGGAGGAAAATTTCCCCATGGGCGGGTCTGCGGGCCGCGGGGAGAAAATTTTCCCAAGGGGCGGAAAGCCACCTTTGCACCCGCGAGTCCGCGAGGGACACGTGACATCTCCAAAGCCAACGCGGGAAAGCAGAGCAGCGGGAGAAAATTTGTTTAACGCCCGAAAGGAAAAAGGGTAACATTCACCCACGCCTCCGCCGGCACCTCGCGATGCCATGTGGCAGCTCCCCGATTGGGTCATGCGGCGGCGGGGAAAATTTGGAAAAATTTTCAAACGCAAAAAGGTAAAAAGGGTCCGATCCTCCACCGCCGCCTCGCGACGCCACGTGGTAGCTCTTGATTGGCTACGGGCCGGTGGGGGAAATTTGGAAAATTTTCCCAAAATGTTTGAAGCGCTAAGTTAAAAAGGGATCCGCCCCTCTGCGACACCTCGTGGTGCCACGTGGCAGCCTATGATTAGTTGGGGGCCAAGCGAAAATTTGGAAAATTTTCCAAAAAATTTCCGAAGCTCGAGGGAAAATTCAGTGCCCTGCCAATGAAATTTTTCCCAAAAAAAAAAATTTGATGCCAAGTGAAGAGAAACTTCAGAAGGCCATAACTTTTGATAGAGAGCTCGGTTTTGGGAAAATGAGGACTTTATGGAAAGCTCTCGATGTCCTCTTTGCATAGGATTCATTAATTTTTAATTTTGATAGAGTTTAAGGGGTCAATTTCACAAAAAGATCTGCAGGCTTTTACAGTGCAAACTGGTAATTTTAAATTATAAAAATTTGTTCAAATTTGTCATTCTTTCTCCTTCAATGTGTCAAAAACATGGAGTTTTCCATTAAGAAATTGTTAGGATATATAGCAAGTGTAAAATGTTGGTTTGATCCACATTTCAAATTACAAGTTTCTTTTTTTTACAACAAAAAGCCTGCAGATTTGTCTTGGCTCGATTGGAAGATTTTCAAGACATTTCCTAAGTGTTTTTAGTTTGGTTTGGGATTATTTTGTCCTCATTAAGTCCAATTGATTATTTCATTTGCCTCTTATCTATTTGCAAGGTTATTTGAACATTTGATAAAGGAATTTTACAAAGTATATAGTGAATTGAAAGAAGTGTATACATTTACAGAACAAAAATTAACTATCTCTTTTGCCATGAAATAAAACATTAAATTCATTCCATGTTGGTCATAAATAGTTTTCTTTCTTTCAATCAAATATTAAAACAAGAATGCAGTTTCTATTCTTTCCAAAATCATATATTATAAACAAGGCAGAATAATACATTTTCTCCTCACGTGTTTCACTTTTCCACTTTCCAAACAGGGATTTCATAGTGCATGTTAAACACAAATTTCCAATGGAAATAATATCATATGAATAAGGAAAACACTTCCATTAATTCAAATTAAACTCTTACAACTTCCTTTCCATTTGATTTCAAAATACAATATACAAATACGTATCATTCTTTCAAATTCTTTCCAAAAATGAATACAGAGTATAACTCTTTTACATTTCGAACTTCAACTTTCATTGTCAATACAAGGTATCTTTCCATTACAATTAATATACAAATCATCCACTTCAAAGTGGGAAAGGGATACAATAAGATTTCATTTCACAAGGGATTGTCAAACTGTCTTTTTCTCAACTCCAGAACAACAACATGCAGATTTCTCATTCCTCCAATTTGGTCACAACAGGAGTAGGGGAAAGGCAATGCTCTCCACCCAACCAAGACATCCAATGAAGAGGAGAATTCATCCTTCTTCATTGGCCCCCGAGCCCCAACCACAATGCAATAAAATATGTGATCCAACTCATGGCAACAATAGGCTTCCACAAACACACAAGCAAAATTTTCACAACAAAACACAATCCAAAACAAAATGTAGTTTACAACTACATCAAAGCATGACAAACATTACCGAGGCTTCATCAACAAGTCAAAGGAGCAAGAAACTATGGGGGATGCTTCTTATGCCTCCTAAAAGGGGAAATGGGTATCACCACCTAGATTACAAACTGCCAAAATATAGTATATCAAAGCCCTGACATTCCTTATGCCTCCCCAAGTAACCCTTATTCCTCACATTTCCTTATGTCTCCCCAACCTCTTATGGCACCCCATAACGAGTAAATAAATGCAAGCTATTTCTTTGTAAGGTGGAACCCAAATCCCAACTCCCTCCACCCTTATACCTCCCTAAAACACACTTATGCCTCCCACAAAATAAACCCCATAGTCTTCTCCTACACCATTCCTAGGCCATCTACCCAACAGCCCACAAACATGCCAAAACATTCACACATTAACATTTACATTCATAAAAAAAAGAGCATTTCAAGAGTCAAGCTCTTACCTCTCCATGATGGAGTTGTTCCAAGTTCCAAAACAAAAAGTTTTATCCCAATGCAAGCAATCCAAATCAGCCAAGCACAAGCATGCAATAATCTTCCAAAAACTTCTTCAAAGCAAGAGCTCCAAAACAGCAAAATAATTTACCCAAGAATGAAGTCTCCAAAGTGAAGCAACCCAAAACAAGGCAAGGAATTCAAATTTTATAGAAGAGGGAAGGGAAGAGGATGAGGTGGATCCATGTAGGATGTCAAATCACACATCCTCAACCAAAACCCCAAAAGTCAATTTCATTCTCCAATGCATAATAAATAGGTGGGTGAATAAAATGACAGTTTACTTATAAACTCAAATCCAACCCACACCCCAAACGACTGAAATTAATTCATGTAAGAAAAGTGCGATTAAAACTTACAATTTGTCTTCTCGTAAAGCATTAAAAATTCTAATCCCAACTCTCCAACCGTAGGTATGGTTGGTAAATAAATTTTAGACGTATGGGACAAGTTTAACTTTTCCCACAAGCCTCCAAAATCAGCCTCCAAGGACAATTTTGAATTTCCAAGAAGGTGGAGTGTTTCACACTCAAAAGTTAACTTACACATCTCTTACAACACTTTAATTCAAGGCCAACAACTCTATTAATTACTTTCTTATGACATATTTTATTTAATTAATATTAACAACATGCTTACTCATAATATTAATATAACATTTAATAAATAAAGCAAATGCATCACAAAACAAACACATGCAACATTAAACAAAAGGTTCCAATAAATAAAAACACATAACTCCTTGGTCACATTTAAAGGTGATCCCCCCATGGGAATCCCTAACACACACAAACACACACAAACAAATACTAGTTGTCATGGTGACCTTGTTGAATTCATCTAGAATTTCAATGTGGTTGGTCTCCAATCCCCATGTTTGTTGTGATATTTTAACCTACAAAACACAAATACCTCCTTCATCCTCGTGGCCATATCAGAACATCCAAAATAATATAAATAAAATTCCAAGATCATCTAGATATATGAATCACAACAACATCCAAGCAACCAACAAGATCATTTGCAATTTTACTCAACAACTATATCATCATCAAATAATTTTTATTTCTAGGTCTACTCACAATATCCAAATATCACATGTCCAAACAACATCCATAATATAACCATGTTAAACAGATATCAACATCAATATCCAAAATGTCTCTAATAACCATCATGCATCATAATCAATCAAGTCAACAATAATCCATGATCTAACATCTAACATCATACTATAATAAAGTCCATAATCATGTCCATAATATTTTCAAGTATCATGATCAAGATATCAAAGGTGTCAAAGGCAAGTGGGAATTACATCCCCTCCCCTTAGACTTCACTTCCTCCTAGAAAAAATGTGAAAACCGAACTCGTAGCAAAGTAGCATCCTCCCATGTAGCTACAGCCTCATCATATATGTCCCACCGCACTGGACCTCGATCAACCTCTTTGCCTCGAAGGCTCGTGGTCCCGTGATCTAGGATGCGAACGGGCTCCACCATTACCTACCCGATCCTACCCCGTAATGATGTCCAATCTAACACATGAGAAGGATCTGCAACATATCTCCTACGAACTAAAACATGAAACACATCATGTATGCGAGACAATAAGGGTGGCAATGTTGACGGTAGGCCAAAGGGCCGATACACTCAAAGATCTCAAAAGGACCAATGAATCTAGGGGATAACTTAGAACCTTTTCGATAATGGATAGGGCTCTTGTGTGGCCTGACACAAAGGAACACCTTCATGCCCACATCAAAACTATGGTCGGTCCTATGCTGATCTATGTACTTTTCCCGCCCGTGCCTCCTAATCTATGTCCGATCAAAACCACTTGCTGCTCCATGTCCTGTAACAAAGCTGGTCCAAGAGAAACCCTATCCTCTAACTTGTCCCAACTAAGAGGTATCCTACACTCTCTGCCATATAAATCCTAAAAAGGATCCATGCCTATAGAACTCAAAACTATTATTATAGAGAACTCCACCAAGTACAGGTACTCCTCCCATCTAGACTGTTGATCCATCACATACATCTTGAGCATATCCTCTAAAATATGATTCACCCGCTCGTCTATCCATTTGTCTCGGGGTGATATGTTATGCTGAAGTTGATTCTCGTCCCGAGGGCGTGTTGTATGCTAGTCTAGAAATGGGAAGTATACAAATGATCGCATGATCACTAATGATCTTCTCATGAATCCTCAGTAACCAAAATCTCATCAAGATATACTTGTGCCACTGTACTAGCCGTATAAGTGGTCTTTATTGGAGAAAAGTGAGCCACTTTTGTCAATTTATCAACCGTGACCATGATGGCGTCATGGTGATATCTCGACATTAGTAGCCCAACAATGAAGTCCATGGAAATGGTGTCCCACTTCCATTCCTATATAGCATGAGGAAAGAGAAGGCCAACTGGATGTTGATGCTCAGCCTTCACTTTCTGGCTCTTTAAATAGCGTGACACAAACTAAGCCACGTCTCTCGTGAAGTCTTCTCTAGTGATACAATGGTTTCAACGTAGCGTGCATCTTCTTCACCCCAGGATGGGCAGAATAGGGTGCATGATGTGCCTCTGTCAATATGTCCTGCCTCACGCCTCCATCTCTGGGAACATAAATCCGGCCTCTATGCCTGAGAAGACCATCTACCTCTAAGGAAAAACCATCAAACTTCCCCTCGAGGGGTCTCTTAGACTCGATCTCTTCTCAGACTACAATGTAGAATCAGCAAGAGGTAGCTGGCTTTGAAGAATCCTTCTCCGTAAATTTGTGCTCACCGAACTAGACATGACCACATGTCTCCGTCTGTGAGAGATTTTGCCACCACATTCTCCTTCTCTTTCACATGCTCTATCTCCATATCATACTCACAAAGTAACTCCATCCAACACCGCTAACGAGCGTTAAGATTGGGCTACGTGAAGAGGTGGCGAAGACTCAAGTGATTTGTCCTAAGTGTGAATCTCTGACCAAGAAGAAAGTGTCTCCATCGAACCAAAGCGTGCATAACTGCCGCAAGATCAAGATCATGAGTTGGATAATTAAGCTCGTAATCCTTGAGTTTGTGAGACTCAAAAGCCACTACTCTTCCCTCCTACATCAACACACCTCCAAGTCCTGCTAAAGAAGCATCCGTGCAAATGAAAAACTCACCCTATGGATCCGGCACTGCAAGAATAGGTGTTGTAGTGAGACATTCCTTCAGTGTATTGAAGGCCTGATCGCACTGTCCGACCAAACAAACTTCTTCCCTTTCCTCTGAAGGGAAGTGATGGGGTGCATAATCCGAGAGAAGTCCTGAACAAATCTCCTATAGTAACCTGCTAATCCCATGAAGCTACGTACTTCAGTCATAGTAGTGGGTGTTGGCCAATCCATAATAGCTCTAATCTTGGAAGGATTGATGGCGATACCTTCCCGTAAATGATATGACCCAAATATTGCACCTTTGTCTAAAAGAATGCACACTTCTCCAAGTTCCCGTAAATTTTTGCTCTCGAAGACACTGAAGAACCTGGCGAAGGTGCCCCTCATGCTCCTCACACATACGTGAGTAAATCAAAATGTCATCAAGGAAGATGAGCACGAAGTGATCTAAGAAGGTCCTAAATACCCCATTCATCAAACTCATAAACATTGCAGGGGCATTAGTCAAGCCAAAAGGTACCATTGTGAACTCATAGTGGCCATATCTCATATGGAAGGCGGTCTTATGAATGTCCGCCTCTAAAATCCTCAACTAATGATAGCCTGACTTAAGGTCTATCTTAGAGAAAAATGTGGGTCCCTTCATCTGATCAAATAAATCATCAATGCGCGAAAGGGGATAACAATTCTTGATTGTTACCTTGTTCAACTGGTGGTAATCAATACACAACCGCAAGGATCCGTCCTTCTTCTTTACAAAGATCACTGGTGCACCCCAAGGGGACACACTAGGATGAATTAGGCACTTCTCCAGAAGGCCCTCAAGTTGTAACTTGAGCTCGCAGAGCTCAGGGGTAGTCATCATCGGTAAGGTGCTCGTGAGATAGGATTTGCTCCCAGAACCAAATCTATATGAAAAGTAATCTCACGTGGGGGTGGTAACCCTGGTAGCTCCCTTAGAAAGACATCTACAAACTCTCTCAAAATGGTATGATCATCTAGTGATGGTCCACTAGACCCATCCTCCGATCTCACACATCAGAATAACATACATCCGAAAACCCCATCGCACACACCGCTTAAGCCGCATAACGAGATGGTGCGAAAGAGAAACGGGTCTCCCGACCCTAAAATCACCGACTCAACTCCCAATCATCTCGCACAAGATACAATCTTGTGGTAACAATCCATCCCGACCCTCGTGTGCATAACCACCCATGCCCAAGATAACTCCATAAGATCCCAACCGAAGGATACGAAGATCCGAGGTAGTGGTGAAAGGTCCCAAATCCACCACACACTCCTTAACTAAGGAGTCTACAGAGATCTTGGCTCCAGAAACCATCTCAACATCCCAACTATGACCCCGACTAACTACCACCACCTACATCACTCTACTAAAGATGGTTCAATAAAAGAATCAAGAACCAGAATCAAACAAAATAGAGGTAGGAATACCACCAATGTTACCTGCGCAGTCTCAATAATTGTATTTTGAAGCTCATGTCTGCGATTCTTGACTGCTTGTGTACCTCCTATGATTGTGCCCCAAATCACCAACAATGAGGCTCGAGATCTCGTGTCTTACCCTTTTTATTAGGGTTCTGTGGCGCTCTCCAAAAATGTCTAGTAACACCACACCCAAAACAACCGCTTGGTCCTCTCCCTTCGTAGTAGTAGGTCCAAATTCCGGTACTCTGGAGGTCTGTGGTGTGGATCCTGATGATTTGGTTGCGGTCTATTGAGGTCTCTGTTGGTGAGCTCCTGCTGAGTGAGTTCTCTAGGCACCCTGTGTCCTGATGGGACCCCTAGGGGGAGGCCCCATACTCTGACCTCTATGTGCATCAAACCTCTGTGGAGGTCTATAAGGTGGGCGAGACTGCTGCTACTGTGGGTCTAAAAGATGACTGTGTTGAACCCTATCCACCACGAGGAAGGGGTACTAACCCCCTCGATCTGTTATCTGCATCTGTTGTATGCGGCTCCGGACTCGATCTCTAGCCTATTGGGTCTTTCCCCAAGTCTCCTATGCTATATAGGCCTTCTCGACGGCCTCAGCTAATGTCTGTGGACAATGGATCCGCATTGCACCTCCAATGTCTAGATTCAGGCCCTGGATGAACTTGTGGATCCGCACCTGCTCATCCTACATGTAATCAACATACTGGAGTAGATCCATAAATCTACTCTCATACTCAGCCACTGTAAGAGATGCCTATCGAGGTCATGGAACTCATCTATCTGCTGTTGTATGAACCTCCGTGAAAAATATATACTCTGAATCGGTCCTTAAAGAGCTCACAGTAATCGTCTCGGAATCAACATGGAGCTTCTACTCCTCTGTCTACCACCAAACACCAGCTCCATCCCTCGGTAGATGGATGGCAACACGAGATTTCATGTTAGAACAAGGATAGACCTCAAGTACCCATTCAAGCTCACTAACCGTGCATCTTCCCGAAATCCACCTCGTGTCACCAAAATAATGTGATGGGAAGCTTCAAGATCCCCCGATTTTATCTGCAACAGGTCTAACGGCCTCTAGGCCTCTCTCGTATGCTCATCCCTAAGCCTAGGGCTCGAGACCTCTCTCTATGTCCCGAAACTCGGTCCACCCCGTCCCTCTGTGGTGACTCTGCTTTGCCGACTCGCATTGAAGTTCTATCCTCCATGCTCCTCGCCGGGTCGAGGAGATACATGACCCTCAATGGATGTGACTCTATCGTGTCCGGCTGCATGCCCTCATTCCTCTAACTCGAGAATATATTACTATATCTAGGGTTCAATAATTTCATTAGTTCAATGTCACATGATAAGGGCTAAGAAAATCTATTAGGCCACACCTTAGTTAGCTAAAACCCATAGCTTTAATTAGACAATTTTATTTATATAAATTCATTAGAAAAAGCAAGGTCGTAGCTTTTAGTAGAGCATGCAAAGAAATAATTTATTTCAATCAATTAATAATTTCATTATGAGAGAATCAAAAACATATTTTTTTATGACTCTCAATGTTTCTAATGTTAAAATTTATTTTTGCAATTTTCTAAATAGAAAGACAAATTTGTTACATTTTTATTGGTTACTTTTTAATGAAATGACAAATTTTGAGCCTTATTGTAGTAAAAAAGTTTAACAAATTTTTAATCTAAATTTTTACAAAGTGACATGTGTGCTAACATTTATTTAAAAGAACATATAAAAGTAAAGATGTGACATAATATCAACAAGTTGGCTTTAAATTGATTTCGCTCATTGAATTATTTACTAACAATTGCACTTGACATGCAAGATACACCGAAAGCATACAAACATAATTTTTCTATTGATTCGCTCTATCTTATAACATGAGATACAAAGCTTCTAAGGTAGCAATGGCTTTTGTTTGTGCAAGAGAAGGGGTTTGATGAATGCCGATGAGAGTGGAAGGAACTAATTTTAAAATGTCGAAAGTGAAGGAAAGCTAGATATATTCATGTAATTACATGTTTTGGAGATGTGGAGAAAGGGGTTTTGAATGCAAGCGTGTCTCTTTGTTTTTTTTTGCAGATACATATAAAGCTTTGAACATGCTTTTGTATCACTCGAATGTAAATGTTTTGGAGATGTGCAAGTCTATTAATGAGCATACTCATGAAACTACGATGAATCTTAACCCTTGGCATTCACTGTTCCCAATATCTATTGTTGTCGTATCTAGTGTCATACTATGTGATCTATGTATTGAAATTTCCCACAACATGTTGAGTGGAATTTTTCGCAATAACCATGAACCCTTTAAAGCTTTCTTGTTCTTCTACTGACATGTGTGAATCTATTCTTAATGTGAGAAGATTTCAGTCCTCTTTTGTTGGTTCTGTATTTATGATGTTGGATAACGAGTGTTTAAATTGCAATAGGTTTTGTTGACAAAAATGCTATCCAATGTTATAATTGTGTCAAATGTTTTCCAAAGAGTGTGACCAATTGAATTTCTTGCATACATTGGTATATATTTCATGGGAGGAATTTGTCCTAGGTCTCTCACCAATGTAATAGAGCATCCCACAAGTCTTTGTTGTTATGTTGACGAAAGGTCTCACACAACCAACTATTTACACTGTTAAGTATTATTGGGCTTGTGAAGCTCATGTCATCTATGAGAATGTATTCCATGTGTTATATTTTTTCCTGGTAGATTGTTAATGATTGTCCTTCTAGGCACTCCATTTCATTTATGTTGCGATGGAGATTGTTGAAGATTAACAAATTAGTAAGAATGTAGAAGACCTAAAATGTTTCCACCTCCATACAATACCTCATATTTGAATCCACTTTGCTTCACCTTTACCACCCTTATATAAATTATCTATTCATTTCATACATCTTCAACAATTTATAATCAACCATACCCATCACAAGTTCAACACCTTTTTCTAATTTGGGTTCTCTCCATTTTGTTGTGATTTTCATGCACCTTCAGAACGTAAAATGGAAGGTGTTAACACCAGTCAATACACCATATTTTGGTGGCATGTGTGACTCAGCTATCTTGTGTGACAGAGGACATCTAAGTAGCAAACTCAATAATAGATAAAAATCCAAATGCAATCGACAACTTCTCACTATGGTGGCAAAGGAATAATTATTTTTCCTCCTTGTCCACGTCATTCAATACATGTTTTTGAATCCAGTACATGTTTTGAATCTGGAAAATATTCTAGTTCGATGTACACTTGCTCATTTGATTTTGTGCCCTCATTTGTAATGACATTATCGTGTCCATCTCTATCCATCTCCCTCTCCCAATCCCCATCCCCCATTCCCATCCCTGCTCCAGGTCCCTATCGCCATGCCCTTTCCCGTCATGTTGCCCTCCCCAAGTGACAATGATTACTTAGAATATATTTTAAATTGAAATGAAAATTTCATGATATAGTCACTTTAAAAGCATAACAAATAACATAAATTGTGTAATAAATTAATATTAACTTCAAATACTTGAAAAGAGACCCAGGAAATTGTGTGACAATCACTCCAATTTTTTTGGTAATGATTATTATCTTCACTAACATGTGTGATGATTACTTTAAATACTGCAAAAGAACCAAGAAATATGTGATAGAACATAATTGATTCTGGATATGAGAACTATGTGATAAATATAGTGTGAGACGATTACTTAATATGTCCAAAAAGAAATGGAAATTGTGCAGTAATTATTATAAATACATCAAAGAGAAAAGTTTGTAGGAATTATTTTGAACAAAAAGAAGCTGTATATTATTTTAGTTTTTAAAAAGTCTCTCCAAATTGAGGGAATTTTTGGGTTAGGAAGCGTGGAACAATAATCTAGTCTTTTCATCTCTATATTACAGACTAATATGTAAGGTGAATGTAGGTTGTGCTACATTTTGCTTACATATCTGCAAGGGCTCTCGCAGCTAAAACATCTAATAAAATTCCCTTCTCCATAATGCTTTGCAGGATGTCCACATGTCAAACAATATTTCAATTAATAAATAGGTTTACAATTGCATCTATAAGTAGCAAAGCTTTATTTTGAATTTACCATCTCTAGTGTATGTGTCCCCTGCTACGATTCCCAAACAAACAAAAGAAATGATAATCATAATACTTTCCATCCAGCTAGCAAAACTGAATATTTAAAAATCTTAAACGCTCCAACTCCCCCAAAAGAGTACAAATTTTCACACCCACTCATATCCAAATAACTCTAAATTTCAAAAAAATAAAAAAAATATAGAAAAACAAAGGCTTGTAAAATATCTACTTTCATGGACTGTAAAATAATGCAGTAAAAAAGAATTAAATATGCCTAACCAGACAGACAGAAAATGGATGGTAAAATCACTGACATAAGCCATGATTGACAAACATGAAGAAGTGGGAAAAGGTCGTGCCAGAAAAGTGAGATATTGTTTATATGCATATGGTTATATCAACAAAAGCCCCTCAAGACAACTGTTGTATTTTTGTTGTTGGAAGAAGCAGGGCTCCTTGAGCAGCACGGCACTAAATACCAACACCTCAAGAGAAGTAGTTGATAGAAGAATCACAAATGGTGATGGTGATGGTGATGTCGTGTTTCCCACCTCTCTAGATTCCTCACCGCTACACCCATAGTTTGAGACACCACAATCTTGACAAGGGTGCTCTCAGCCTATGTAAAAAGGAGAGCTTTAAAACAAAGCAAAGACACCCAACATAGAATAATCGAAAGTTTTTTTGGGGTAGTAGTTGCAAGTGCCCTAGTTTATAGGTATGTAATTTGACTAGAAATTACTTCAATTGATTCTGAAAATAACATTATCTAAAAATATTGAGTTCTTGGAACCAGGGTAAGAACATTGCATACTACATTAAAAAAGAAACCACCAAAATATTTGAGAATCAATGGTTTGACCAAAGACATTTTCCAAACCCAAAAAGACAAAAGGGAATCCCACCACCACTATCCCCATTCCAGATCAAATTTAAATAAACAAAAAATGCATCCCATATGATCATTCATACATCACCGCTGAAGGAAAACAAATCAAAAGATTCTAGATCTAAATCATCATTAAACAAAAACAAAAAATTACATGATTTTAGATCTTTTTTTTGATACGTACAATTTTCCAAGAACAGTATAAATCTTGAAAACCATGTACAACAATACCCTCAATCTTACATGCTAAGTGCAGAATGATGGGTCACAGTATTGCAGAGATCAAATCCATACCAAACTATCTTGAATGAACATATCATAAACAAAGCTAACAGATTGACTCCAGCCATAGTAAAATTGAACAAAATCCCTTCGCAGACTCCAACCCTAGCAAAATTGAATAGAATCCCTTCACAGACACCTCTACAACCATAACACATCCACTGTCTTCAAGTCATGGGTGCTCTCTCCAAATGACAAATGCATATGATAATGCACATAAAACTACTAGGAAATTTGTTGCCTTATAGAAATGACAACATAAAATATTTAATAAGTAGGATTAGATACTTTATTTACATGTTAGAAAGATTTTTCAGGTATTTTGTTTGTGTTGGAAGGAAGCTTGCCAAAAGGCTTGACACTTTTGGCTAAGAATCTTATTTGTATTCAGATATTTTGTTTATGTGCCGAAAGAGTATTCAGATGGTTGTATTGCAAGTATCGTAATTAAGAAATAGAGAATGTCTTCTGTGTGGATATGGTTGATTTTGTCCTTCACCTCAGTAAAGTGGTTTGCTCCAGCTTAGTTTTGATCTTGGATACATTGTCTTTAATGATCTTCATTTAGTATCCATGCATGTTGCCAAATATAGCGGTGAGGACCAACTCATGTTTTATATTTATCCTTTGGAATAGGTAGTTTGATAAGCTATAATAGGTCAGTTTTCAAAGGCATGTACTAATTTGGCTCCTACATTTGTTTCCTGAGCTTATAAATGATTGAATTTTGTGACATGGTATGGATGTTATTGCTTTGATATTAAAAATATAATAATAAGAATTTTTTTTTTTCATATCGTGCAATCACTCGTCCAGGAGACCACATTTCTTTTAGGCATTTTTTGAACATCTAAGGAAGCAACATCATCTTTTTTGTACAAGATAAGGGGTTCAATGAATGCCTATGAGAGTGGAAGGATGTAACATATGGATGTGTTTCTAGATTTTGACTTGTGGGTGAGAAAAGTGATGAAGGACACTATAAAGTTATCAATAAATGATGTCAACAAGCATGCCCAACTCCTCAATGAACCTCATTTGGTTGTTCACTTATATGAAGTGCAATCAATGCTTGAGGGTGTTATCATTAACTATATAAAATTAAAATAACTTTCTTGCTATGAAATTAATTTCATGTTATTTGTATTTCATGTTTGATGCTAGATTTTTTTAGGTAAATATTGCACTTGTTACTCTTTTGGAAAGAGAAATGGTGATGATGGTCTACAATTTCAACACAAATAATATGTGTGTGAATATGGATTCTGAATCATGGGTTCCCATCCCCAAGACCTATCCCCGTACTTGTCTCTTGGTGACTATGATTTTATCTCACTAAATTTGCTAGAGTTACAAAAAGGCAAGCTTTAGTCATGACCCCCAACAACTTTAACTCTCACAAAGACATAAAAGATGCAATTATCTCAAAACTCTCTTAAACAGGGGCAAAGAAAAATGGTTTCATAAGAAATAATGAAATCACACTTCCGGGCATAAGATTTTATGAAGCCAACACCATAAATCTCCAAACGCCTACATTTTTTTAAGAAACTGAAATAAAACCTGGTGCCTTCTTTATCACTGCAAGTCTGGCACTGGATACCTTGTTATAATGTCAAACAATGTTTACAAATTGCTTCACATAGAATCATCAATAATTTGTAGAAGAAAATTGTGATGAAACCAATTTTCTTCTCTCACAACAATGTGTCTTTGCAAAAATTTTGGAGATAAACTTGAATGCAATGTGGCAGTCAACACATACTATGCACTAATGGCATTCCATGAGATCACATCTCTTTAAGGCATTTTTTCAAACAGTTAGCATGCCTTGTAAATGCTTCCACATTTGCATACATGTCTACATCTGATGTGCATTCGACAAAAATTACGCTTCCATTATGCTTTGGTGGATATCAATGCTCTGCTCTAAATCTTCCATTTTGCCTACTTTGGTTTTTTAGTGGGCATTAATAATCAGTTAATTTTGTTTATTCTTTTGTGCAAAGTGGTGTGATTGTAGAGATAAATTAGAATCCCTTCCTGTTGTTGTTACAAGGAACATTTTTTCTCATCTTTATCATTATGTTGCTAGGGATGTTATGGCAGCCTTTGAAACTTGCAGAAAATGGAGGGAAGCAAAAAAAATCATTCACGCACCCTTAATTTGACATGACCAACTGTACAATGAACATATCACCAACAGGTTGGAAAATATAATTAGTCAAACAAATTTTCAGACCTACTAGTATACATAACCTATATGTCTTTAGCCAAAGCAACTAATGTCAGCAATATTTTAAACAAATTGTAATCATTAATCATCAGCACTGTTATAGTTCTTTTGAATTTTAGGTTTTGTTATAGAAATTAACCTATTTAGTTATATCTTCTTTTGTTCAAGTATCTTCTCATTTTATTTTTTACTTTATATTGCATTTGCTTGAAATATAAGGCGTTTTCAACAAAACCCATTTACTGCAGTTGCTTCCACGTTTTGCATACATACCTACAAGGCACTTACAATGAAAACATCTCACGTAAGTCCTGCTCCCATGTAGTATTGGTAGCACCATACCACTTTCAAAGCACCTATTTTGGCAGCAAAGGCTTGGAGTATGTTAGGAATGGTGAATTGATCCGATTGGACACTTGGTGGTATATCCATACCCTGTTTCGAAGCTCCAAGGTTGGCACAGGTTGGGAGTATGCTAGCCAACGAGAACTGATCGAGTTGTGAAAATTATTAGCACTCTTAAAACAGAACACAGAAATGCAACTGCAGGTTTTGATCTATTTCTTATTCTTATTTTCTTGTGCTCTGCTAAATCAGAGAATACAATCTTTATAGAATAACAATAAACAAAGTCTTATTCAAACTCAAACTCAAACTAACCTATCTCTACTCTTCATCCTACAGATGGACAACATTTTCCAGCACATACACATATCATCTAGTGTGTTGTCAATTACAAAATAACTTCCCTAAATGCTAGCTACAGAATCCCTAAATATTAGGCTATGATTTCTGCATGTCTAACACTCCCACTTAGCCAAATATTTTTCAACCAGCTTGTATCACATCGAATCCTTCTTTGCAAAACTCAAACTTATTTCTTGGTAATGCCTTTGTCAATGCATCCGCCACCATCATTTCAGTTGCACAATACTCCATTTTGATAGTGTTGTTCTCAATTTGTTCACGGATGAAATGATATTGTATCCCTATATGTTTAACTCTCCCATGATACTTTGAATTCTTCATCATGGCTATGCAACTCTAGCTATCACACTTTAATATTGTTGGTTGGGACTGAGTAACCTCAATGTCCTACAACAATCTTCTCAACCAAATCAATTCTTTTGCAACTTGACATGCTGCTATATTTTCTCGCTTACGTGTTGGAGAGAAATAATTTGTTGTTTCTTTCTTTCCCACGAAAATCGCACCTCCACCAAGGATAAAACAGTAACCACGAAGTTGATCTCTTACTGTCAACGTCCCCTGCCCAATCTGCATCACAATATCCAGTAAGTTGCAGAGAATTTTTCTGAACTCCCACTGAATCTTATTCCATGTTTAGTTGTTCCTTGCAGATATCTGAAAATTCTTTTAACTGTTGCCCAATGTTGTGGCCAGATTGCTAGAATATTGGCTCACAATACTTACAGCATGTGCAATATCAGGTCTGCTAGAAACCATTGCATACATTAGGCTCCCAACAACATTCTGATATGGAACCATACTCATATAACTTTCTTCTTCTTGTGTTTTGGGACACATGTCCAGTGAAAGTTTGTTTCCTACTTCCATTGGAGTACTTATTGGGATTGTATTTAAAATATAATGGACAACATGCTAAATTATAGAAACTTAATGTGTCACAAGTGGAAGTAATACAACAAAAGTTGTGGGATGTAGTGTCCTCTTGTTTGCAAACCGGTTTTGTGCATGTCTTTGATCCTTGTTGCCTTCGAGAGATACATTGTGAGCCTACATCATAGGGGGTTTTGACATGATAAGTCCTTCATGTAGAACAATTGTTTTCCTTTTCAATTCATGCTCATTGCCATTATCAAAGAATTATATTAATGTATCCTTTGTTTGTGTATAACATCACTCGTTGTCCCTTATAGTATAGTTTTGTTGTCTTGATCTGACTTTGAGAGGGTATTATAATATTTTGGTCCTTGACATATGATGGATTTAATATTATTGATGCATTGCCTCGGCTCAATGGGAAGAAAATATAAGGGAACTACCAAATATATTATTCAATGTGATATATGAGTTCGACGTCCCTTGGTATTCTTCCTTTAAGTGTACTCATGAGACATGTACTATGTTATTGTAGTGTGTGTGTGTGTGTGTGTCTATGTGTGTCGTGTCTGTGTGTCTCGTGTGTGTGTACAAGTGGCTTGCAATTTTCCATCCCAAATTTCTTGAGAATGTTCCTAATGTACCTTTCTTGACTAAGATGGATTTTCCTCTTCTCCCTATCTCTTAAAATTTGAATGCCCAAGCAATAATGAATCTCACCATGATCAGTCATCTCAAATTCTGCAGCTAATTGAGACTTGAACATGCCTAACATCTTAAAATCATTACTCATAATGATGGTGTCATCAACATATAAGGCTAAGATGACTAGAGACTCACCAATATGCTTTATGTAGACATTTGAATCAGCATTGCAACTTACATATCCTTCATTTTGGAGAAACCCATCAATACGCTCATACCATGCTCTTGAAGACTGTTTCAGTCCATACAATGTTTTCTGAAGCTTGCATACTAACTGCTCCTTTCCTTCTTGTATGTAGCCTTCTGGTTGTTCCATATAAACTTCTTCCTTTAAGAATCCATTTAAAAATGTAGTTTTTATATCTAGCTGATGTACATGAAGATCCAAGGTTGCTGCCACTGCTAACAGAATTCTGATGGATGTTATCTTGACTACAGGAGAAAAGGTGTCATGATAATCCAAACCTGCAATTTGGGTGTATCCTTTTGCCACCAATCGAGCCTTGTAGCGGTCTATCGACCCATCAGACTTGTACTTTTGTTTGAATAACCACTTGCATCCAACCACTCTTCTTCCAGGTGGAAGAATCGTGAGTTCCCATGTCTAATTTTTTATGAGCGATTCATATTCGCATCCATTGCTTGCCTCCAATCTGCTGCATAAATACTTTGAAGTGCTTCTTGAACACTGAGTGGTTCATCAACTTCTACACTAAGTGCATATGATTCAGATGCCTTTTGAGTGGGTTTTCGTAGTCTTGTTGATCTACGAAACTGCTGCTCTCCTTGTTCATCTCCTATGGGTTGTGTGGCTGCAACTTGTAATGGTCTTGCTGGAGTAGAATTCTCATGCTCAGATTCTTCATCAGATCTGAGATCATAAGGCCTTGTTTCTAAATCCTTAGCATTTTCCATCTCTGCTGATTTGTGCAAAACTGAATTTTCGTCAAAAATGACGTCTCTTCTGACTAGAATCTCATGTGTTATAGGATCATAAATTCGATATCCCTTCGAATTCAAACTGTATCCAACCATTATACACTTCTTGCTTTTTTCATCTAGCTTCTTTCTTTCTTCATCTGGTATATGTGCATATGCTATGCAACCAAAAATTCTTAATTCATTGACACTTGGCTTGCTTCCATGCCATGCCTCATAAGGCGTCTTCTTATGCAATGCAGCAGTTGGCAACCTGTTTTGTATATATGTTGCACTGGAGACTGCTTCAGCCCAAAAAACATTAGATAATCCACTACTCTTAAGCATGCATCTAGCACTTTCAACAAGAGTCCTATTCCTTCTTTCAGCGACACCATTCTGTTGTGGTGAATAAGGAACAATATACTCAAGTTTGATACCTTCTTTTGCACATAAACTTTTGAAAGCATTTGAGGTATATTCACCCCCATTATCACATCTAAGTCATTTCAAAGGTTTTCCTGACTGCTTCTCACCAAATGCTTTAAAAACCTTAAACATCTCTAATGCACATGATTTATTTTTGATAAAATAAACAAAGGTCATTCTAGAGGAATCGTCAATGAAGGTAATAAAATACCTTGCCCCGTTGTGTGACATTGTTTGCATTGCACTGCAGAGATATCTGAATGCACCAGTTCCATTTGCTCCTTAGCTCGTGTTGCACCTTTCTTTGGGAAGGGGAATCTATGTTGCTTTCCTAAACAATAGCCTTCACACACTCCCAACTCAACTGGTAGATGCAAATTAAAATCTTCCACAAGCTGCTCTGATTTTAACATTTGAAGCGAATGAGGATTTGCATGTCCGAATCTATGATGCCAAAGAACTGAATCAGATATTTCATTATTTGTTGCTGTTAACACCACATCAGGTACTGCTGCACATAACTTGTACAGATTGCCATCTCTGATTCCCGTAGCAACAATTACTCCTTCAACATCCTTTAGGACACATTCCTTGCTGTCAAACTGTGTAATTATGCCAGCATCGGTAATCTTGCTCACTGATAAAAGACTTTTGACAAGAGCAGGTACATACCATACGTTCTGGATTTTCTTGTATCCACCATCCGGCATTTGCAATGGAATATCTCCAATTCCGATCATCTCACATTTGCTATCATCTCCAAGATTGACAGTCTTACTTTTGGGTGCTTCTGTATATGCCATAAACCAACTTCTCTCAGGTGTCATATGCTGAGTTGCTCCCGAATCTAAATACCAACAATTAGAAACATCAGAACTTGGGGTTGTGACAACCGAAAACAAATTTTCTTGGTCATTGCTTACGGTCATGTTGGCTTCAGCAGCCTTCCTTTTCTTTACCTCTTCTACCCATGCTAACCACTTACGGCATTGTTTCTTAAAATGCCCAGGAGCTCCACAATGAAAGCAATTTCCCTTATTTTTCTCCTCCTTTGTGTCTTTACCATTCTTTGAGACATTAGACTGGGAGGGATGTGATTTGTTGTCACTCTTCCTTTTCGCTTTGCCCTTATATCCTGCTGAAAACAGTGTTGTAGGATTCTCATCACTCAGGCCCCCATCCTTCCTTCTGATTTCTTCTTGAAGTAGTGCTGCTATTACTTTTGTCAAATCCAAGTTAGATTGGGTGCTTAGTGCTACTACCAGTCCAGAATAGGATTCTGGCAAACTCCCAAGAAGCGACATGACAACATCTTCTTCTGCAATCACTGATCCACATGCTGCCAATTGATTTTTGAGAGACTTAAACTGATTTGTGAAATCTGATATCTTTTGTGTTTCCTGCATCTTTAACTGAAAAAATCTTCTTCTAAGATATAATCTTGTGCTAACATCATTTGATTCATATAACTTGATTAATTGATCCCAAGCTTCCTTTGCTTGATTTTGCCTCACTTACATGTAAAAGCACATTATCACTCAAACTTAAAAGTATACAGGAACGAGCCCTACCTTCCTTTGACTCCCACTTACTAATCAAATCTGCATCCTAGGTGGGTTTAGTCTCAGTCCCTTCAACTATATTGAGTAGATCCTTGTTCAGCAACAACATCTTCATTCTGAGCTTCCAGAGATTAAATCCAACGCCATCAAATCGTTCTACCATCCTGTGAGGATCTCCTGCAACAAATGTGGCCATATCTCTGTCTTTAAACTTCTGATACTTCTCTGCAGCAACACTTCACCAACACTACTCTGATACCATGAAAATTATTAGCACTCTTAAAACAGAACACATAAATGCAACTGCAGGTTTTGATCTATTTCTTATTCTTATTTTCTTGTGCTCTGCTAAATCAGAGAATACAATCTTTATAGAATAACAATAAACAGAGTCTTATTCAAACTCAAACTCAAACTAACCTATCTCTACTCTTCATCCTACAGATGGACAACATTTGCCAGCACATACACATATCATCTAGTGTGTTGTCAATTACAAAATAACTTCCCTAAATGCTAGCTACAGAATCCTAAATATTAGGCTATGATTTCTGCATGTCTAACAGGTTGGACACCTATTGGTTGCATTTGGTGAAACAATGTCAATGCTCCGTGAGGATGTCCTTATCTTCGGTTAGCTACGATTATGATATTCGATGCTAACACAAACATGAATATTCTCGAAGGCAGGGCAGTGGGCTAAATTGAATTCCCAATACTCTAGATACATAAAAAAAAAAAGCGCTTAGATATGAAGAGCGGAAGTCCCTGCTGTGGACATTTTATAGCTCACTCCCTATGCATTAAATCATATCTAGAGCTCAGAGTTTATTTGCACAAACCTTAAAGTATAAAACCGTCTCCAAATTCTGGAAGTAGTTAATTAACTCAGGGTTTTCAGTTATGAAACGTGGAGGAAAATAAAATAACCTTCAGTCACCAATTTCACATCCTTCCCAGACCAATTTAAATCAACAACAGAGCCCTAAATGCATAACCAGATGCAAATACAAAGTTGTGCATGCCAAAAACAAGAAAAAAAAATAGAAACGTAAAGCTACCTCTTCTAACAGGGGCGGTAGATCTGCTACAGGAGATTTGATATCTACAAAGGTGCAAAACATCTGACAAAAGTCCCTTCTGCTTTGGCGAATCTCCAAACTTTGTATCAAAACTCCTATTTTGGCAGATGGGAGTGTGCTAGCAAAGGCGAACAGAACAGATTGGATACCTGTTGGGTATTGTCGGTGAAATAGTTCAACGAAAATAATAAATGCGTCTGGTAATGTGGACGGGAAAACTGTTTGTCGTGAAGACTTGACTCTTTCCGCCTCTCTGATGAGAGTTCTTCAACAGGAGACACCTCGTTGTAAATTGGATCCAGCAACTTGGAAACATTGAATCCGCCGGAATTTAACACTTTTCAGCAGGGGCATCTTCAAAGGTGGACGTCTACCTGTAAATTATCTACATTTATTTCAACTTTATCAGCCCAGTGTTGAAGATTTCAATTAAATCTTTAAATTTATTTCCTCCCAAATTGTAGAACATTCAATTTATGTTTTAAAAAACACATTCTTAGCCCTTCCATATTTCAAAAATGGCAGTATAGTGAGTGAGGGATGACTATGCAATTTCTTCTGCCACCGCCTTCTCTACCAGGGAAGATAAGGAAATAGGAGACATTTGAGCTGACTGAAATCCATGCTGAACAGGAAAAGCCTTCTCCTCCTCCTCCCCCGCCTGGTTATTCTGAAGAAGCAGCCCCTTCGACTGATGATGTGAATGCAAAGGCTGATGACTTCATAAACAAATTCAAATAGCAGCTCTTACAGAAGTGCTCTTAGTGTTTAATCAGTAATGCTCTGAACTGAATTGAGTTCTATAGAAACTTCCTCATTGTGTTTTTTTAATTGGTGCAAAATGTGTAAGATAATATAATGATGTTTTAAAAAATATATAATTTTTTTTTTTTTTAATCTAAGTTAAAAACTAGCATTACAATTAATTACATTCATTTCATACATCTAATCAGAGTTGAAAGTGTGTGGAATTAGGTATAACCAATCAATTTAACCAATTTATCAATATTTTATTATGAAGGAAAATAATGATATTATTTTATATGCAAGGTTAAAATTTGTGTAATTTATTAAAGTTATGTCAGTTATAAATCAGTATTACAATCAACTATATTTGACTTTATACATTTAGCAAGAATTGAACTTATGTGGGGCTAAGCACAACCAACAAACTTAATTGACCCATGAACACCTCATCAACAAAGAAAGAAATGATATTAATGTACCCAAAAATTATGTCTATGGGTGCATGCATGTGCGCATGTGAGTGCAAGTGCAAATTCAAACAATCTAAAAGATAACAAATATTAATAAAGATATGCACCGAGAGGAAATATGTGAAAGCAAATTATATTCTTCGATGTCTCACATATTTGTTCGTAGACACTACAATCCTATTATGAAGTTGCTTCCTATTCAATCATAACAAAGTCCTCATCCCATACGAAAGCCATATATTTTCCTATTTTTTTCCTAATTATACTTGTTATAAGAGTAATTCAATGTATCATTACTTCGCAAACACAACTACACAACATTCCTCGACAATCCACAATTTATTCAATAAGATTTATTTTGGCATTAAATATTCCTTATATACTTAATTATTTCTTAATAATTGTACCATAACTTCATTTACCCTACCAATTTTCATACGAGTTGAACAATATAGTAATTTCTTTTTAACAACAATATTGACGAGATTCTTGAAATAGAACTCACGCCATAACAAAAAGGCACACATACTACAAAGAAAAACAAGTCTATCAGATAAGAAAGTTGTTGAGCCTCGTCTTACGGTCTCACCAAAAGTACTTACTTTGTCAGGTTTGGATGTAGACAATTCATTCTACATAAATTATGCTCAATATTTGTTCCACTAACCTTCATTTCGCCAATACCCTCTTTGGCATTCTCTATAACACCACCATCAACTTTAGGCAAATGAATTCTTGAAATTTACTACATATTTATACAAACACATTACTTTTAGATCAATCAACAACTATCAATCTCTATTAATCCAACAAACACCTTGCAACTTGGAAGAAGGAACTGGTTTTCCCGGCTCTTGTTCATTTAATTTCACTAGCCTTCTTGATCATCACATATGGCCCCAAATTTTAAAGCTAGCTCTAATTACTCACCTCCCAATTAAACGGTAAAAGAAATAATTTCCACCCTCCAAATAAAGGGTCTGGATTCATTTTAGACCCTTGCATAAAAAAAAATCAAAGCCATAGATCTTAGGTAAAATTAGAACCCTAGTTTTCTTTATAGTCTTACTTTTCTCTTCTTTTCTTTTTGTTGTCTTTTATTCTTTTTCTTTTTTGTCTGCAGGTGTTCCATGGTGCTTTCATGGGAGAGGATGGAGTTGGACATGAAATATTTTATTTTTCGTGTTTCACCATTTCTTGTTTGTGTTATGCGGGTTTTCAAAGGAGAATCCATGGATTGCAAAAGAAATTGATTTGTTAAATCTCCCAATCCATCTCTCTTTTGTTTTTCAGCTCCTCCATAGGGTTTGATTCAATGACAAATGCTCATATGTCTACTCAGTTTGTATACAGTTCTGGGTGTGAATTTTTTTTGGATATGGCTCTAAATGTTTTACAAGCCGTCATGGCGGCCACACCCTTGCTGCAAATTTTATTTAGTTGTTTTTTTTGTTGCAGAATAAAGTGATAATACCCTAAGCGTAGCCATCTCACAAACAAGGTGTAATAGTGGGCATGGGTGACTATTGCCACACATGCCCCTAATTCATAAGCTTATTTCTTTTATTTTTAACTTAATTTCCTTGATCAATCTTAATTTCAAGGTTTTAATGGTAGATGGTGTCTAAAATTTGTCTTATTAAAACCATCATTATCCAGAAATAAAACAAAGACTTTATTCTCTCATATATATATATATATATATATATAAAGAAAGAGTTATAAGTGTAATTGCCTAATAATAAGAGTCAAATAAATTGATTATAAAAAGAAATCAGAATTCTCTCATATAATCTATAAAAGCTTCTTAAGATTTCATCATTATTATTGTCTATAAATAATACATTCTTACCGTTTAAATTTTATTATTGAAAACCAATGGGGTGTTGAAGCTTTCACAATTTTAAGGGAATACTTTCGTTGCAAGGATAAATCAATTTTACTCTATTGATTCTATCTATATAACAAAGAATTTCCATTACACGGGTCTTCTGGTTTAAGCAAGGAGAAGAAGGGATAGAGTTTTTTTCTTTTAATCACCACTCAAGAACTTAAGGAGCCATATGGAAGGCATAACCTAAGGCTATTTTCTTTTAATAAACTCCACTCACTTTTATATTGGATGCACCATTATTATGTTATCATAGATCCGGAATCAACTAAGAGGTCATTGTAGAAGATTGCTCAAGATCTAAAACTACAATGTGCTTTTACAACCCATTCTTTTCAACATAAGTGATATTAGGATTATGATACAAACAAGTTCAACAGTGAAAATGACTCAATCAATAACAATATTTTCCTATGTAAATAAAATAATTATTCCAAAGGAGTTTCTATATGAGATGTGTTCTCCTAGCTCTGATAGATTGGGTGAAATCAATGGCGCAGATTGTTAGGTCGTGCATGCATTGAAATCTAAATGGTGGGAAGTGCTCCACGTCAAGGCGATGGCAACAAGACTTTTGCCAAGTCTAATCCGGTGCCACACACTATTTAGCATACTCCCAACTTATGCCTATGATCCAACGGCGGAAACAAAATAGTAACATCACGTAATACTTTCTTGTAAGAGATAATTGAACCCGCTTCAAATACAAATACAGATCCAAATCAATCAATTTGTACATAGTAAGATGACGAGATATTAGGTATATAGATTTATCTGCGTGTGTAAGTCTGATTTAGCCCTTAATAGTGTCGATTTTAGGTCGGCTATTAACAAGAGCTTCATTTAGCGTAGTTCCCCTTAACATTTTGTTTATTTATTTAATTTTTTTATTTGTGTTTCAACATGGTTAACGCCTCTCGATCTCAAATAAAGTGCTTCTATTGTTATGCAAGGAAAATGACAGGTCTGCAACGTCATTTAGGATGTGTCACTCTCCATGTTCTGCTTTGGGTTTTGAAGAGCGGTTACTTTGGTTCGGGGGTTAAATTTGATGGTCGTTTAGACCTTTTTATCCGTAAAATACTTGCACATATTTGTAATAACTGTCACATATAACTTGCATATTTAAAATTTGACCGTCATTTATATATATATATATATATATATATATATATATATATATATATATATATATATATATATCTATATATATATATATATATAAATATATCTTTAAAATAATTAAATAAATATAGAATAGATATTATAAATAACATTGTTTTGTATTTCGAAGGGCGATTTTAAAAATTACCGTCACGAGAAAAATGCTTGACACGCATAGGTGGCTATCAAATTTAACCCCTTCCCAAGTTGGTGGGTTTGTTTGACATGGGTCTTTTTTTCTCACTCAACTTTTTTTGTTGTTAAATACATGGAGAAACAAACAACAAATACGATACTTTTGAATCTATATGATTCATATCGTATCTTCTCAACCAGCAATCTTATCAATCTAAGGAATATCTATATCGAATGTCCTTAAAAACAAATTTAAAATGTGTCCTAATTGTGCAAACCCTTAATTTCAATGATGTAGATTAACATCCAAACATCGATGCCATAATAATAATTTAATTTTACAGGTGAAGGGATTTGCGTATAGGTGTTATGCATCACCATTCATCTCCTCTGTTCCAAGTACATGGCTTTAGGCGATAAATGGCCATTCGATCGTTATTGTACATCCCTAGGATAAATTCTCACCGTCCACATGAGAAGTCAAGTAGTAGGGTGTTCACAATTGGGTTGAGGCTTCCCCTCTGATAGCGGAAAAGGAAGTGGATAACTTAAACTAATATCCAAACATCGATCACGTAATAATAATTTAATTCAATATGACCGAATGGATTTTCTTGTAGGTGTTTTGCACCATTGTTTATTTCCTTTGTGCTAAGTCTGTGTGGGAAACGTCGGCCATTTGATTTTGATCTTACATCTCGCATTCTCCCGAAGGAATTTTTGGTTTATCGATCCAGAGCTAGGGTTGTCTGTTTGACTTACCCAGTTTTGGGTTGTCTTCCTTTTGGGCAGTCCTGCAGAGGTCGATTTTCCAAAGGATGTGATCGATTCCAAGGAATCATACGAGTTGAGTATGTTGAATTCATAGTTACTAATGGCCCATGTTCTATATCCCCTTTCTTCATAGCACATTTGGAAAAATATGCACATGTTTCATACATTCCTCCTCCTAAGAAAGTTAGCTTCCTCAAAACGGTTCCACCTAATAATAGCATCTCTCGATTGCTTCTCCTCCCTCTAACCCCCTCTTCCTAATTTTATTTTTTCCTCCCTCAAATATAATGTCATCTTGTGTTGCCTCTTTGGCCTTCACATCGCACAGATTCACTGTGATTGCTAGTTATGAACTTTTCTCTTTACACTATTATACAAATCTTCCCATCAACACAAATTTGCAAGAGTAGTAGAAAGAGATAAGTTATCTATTTTTTTAAAATAATAATAATAATAAGATGTCAAGAAAGAAAATAAGAGTTCCTCTTTATTCAAACACATAGAAATCATTCCCCAAACAAGGGTTACACAAGAGATAAGAATGATATTTACAATAATCAATTCTACTAAGACCTTTTTACAATAATTTTACAAGAAGAATTCAACTTAAAAAGCAAGATGAAAAGCCTCCTGAATAAGGAACAACATGCCATAAATTTCCAATGATTATTTTTTTATCCAATAAGGTATACATGCATCATCACATGCCGTCTTCCCAAAGGAAGTACGTGCTAACCTCCCCCAATCCCATGGGAAAGAGGTGTATCATGCTACAAGGATGCCAAAGGAACAAACAAGGTTCTCACGCACTAAAACAAGGATATCCAAGAGAAAACAAAGTCAACTTAACCAAAATCCAAATCCATAAAAAAATGATAATGGAGGAAGAAAGGAGGATCGCATAATACCCAAATATATAATACCAAGAGTGTCAAAAATTTCCACCAAGTAGTATCCCCAATAGTCT
The DNA here is from genome assembly GCA_018340775.1 of Taxus wallichiana var. yunnanensis. Taxonomy (NCBI): domain Eukaryota; kingdom Viridiplantae; phylum Streptophyta; class Pinopsida; order Cupressales; family Taxaceae; genus Taxus; species Taxus wallichiana. Next base: position 628,340,137 of record CM031236.1, on the reverse strand, counting down.
TCACAAACCACCAAACCAATACCTCCACTGTATCCTCTTGTGATAGGAAAAGATTTATGGCTTCCCCAAGAATCCACAAATATGCAAGTCCCCTACCAAACCAAAGTCCCACTCCAAATCCACATCCCAAATGGAGTGGAGAAGCAAAGGATACCAAGATGAAATTTACAACACAAAGAAAGAACTCAAAAATACTCGAGGATCCCAAAAACCAATCCCAAAATCAAACCATAGAAAATAAATATCCACACACACATACAAAAAGTTATCCAAATCAAAATGCAAAGAGGTGTGAGACCTACCTCACAGTCCAAGCTCAAATCCATAAGCTTCTAGCTCTTTGTCTTCTCAAGCTCCCAAAGCTCCCCACCAAAGTTCTCCACCAAAAATTCCCCAAACATTAAAATTCAAACAAGATATAGGAAAATCTCCATCCCACAAGCCCATGGGAGGGTGACATGTGTCACCCTTCCAAGTAAGAAAATCCTACATGTCATCCAAGTCACTTTCCACACTCCCCAAAACAATAAATGCAAGAGAACAAAATCTCACTTAGCCCCCAAAGCCCACACAAAATCCAAAAGCCACACATGTGAAACATGGAAAGAAGATTTATATAGTGACTTGAGAGAGGGTGGAGTGGGGAAGAGGCTTTGGGTTCACAAAAAGCTTCCCCCACCCATAGGTTAGGTCTCATGGACCAATTTTGAGGTAAAGAAGACCCTTACCTTTCAAAAAAAGCCTTCAAAAATGCCCTTAAAGGTTAAATTCGGGTTTTGGGTTTGAATGAGAGAATTCAAGGTGAGAAGTGGTCCCCACCAACTTTCTTAGCAACTCCCAACACATCCCTAAAACAAGCTTAAGACACAAAACACCCCATAACACTAATCATCCACAATTGACCTTATTAGCACTAGGAAATACAAATTAGGTGAGCAATGAAGTAATCAAGTTTTACCATGGTGCTCAAGGTTAGGAAACATAACAAAATAATTAAATTAAATCCCATGCAAGACTTAACTAAATTTCTCAATTACGACCAATGGCCAAAATTAAACAGGGTGAGATAAAAGGGTTTGACATGACGGTTTTTGCATCCTTTATAGTGTTACCACTGAGTCCCATGTTTGCCAAGTGGTGCTACCTACAAATTCCTACACACTCAAGGAAAACCTCAAATCCGTTTGACATGATAAAATACAATATAAATCATAATGAAAATACGACTATACAATATCAGCAATAAAAAAATTCCACCACATCTATTCTACCAATGATACATAAAAGTATAATCCAAATGTTAGCAATATGTAACTCAAAATCATGATCATTAGTGAATACCATATAGCAACATGATCCATTAATCTACAACATCATAATATCACAATTTCAATAACATCCATCACAATAATGTCAACAATATTAGTACTATGAGCCTCACACGCAACCTATCAAGTTAGGTTAGTTTATTCCAAATAAAGATGACAAGTTAATATACATGTATTTGAGAAATTAACCAATATAAGCATTATCCAAATATAATTTGAGTAACCTTAGATCACTAATATCCACCATACTAACTCAAAACCAAGTGGTGAGGGTAATGGTAAGTCGTCTTTGTGAGCCTCGTATACCTTCCTACCAAGGCCAGGTGACAACAAGAGTTATAACCAAGTCACTTTGATTTAATTCAAATAATTCATGGTACTATTCTCTTAAGTTTCTCCAATCATGAACCATTCACCAAATGGATTACTACGTAAGGGAGCAAGAACTCGAGGGGCACTACAAATTTGAAACTAGTAAAGTAATAACTAATTTATTATTGTAGATTGATTGGGCACTAATGATGCTTCCAAATCTATAGAAAATTGAGACATACAACATAATGTTCACAACAATTTTAATTACTTTGTTAGCTTTTTTCAAATTTTATTTATTATTTAATATATTTTAAGATCACATTTTTGAAAAGACATTTTTTTAAAATATATTTTTAACAATCTTAAGATAAGACATCTATTTAGCCCATGAATGAATATTATTTTAATAACACCTTCTCTTTATTAAGATTTATAACGTAACGGAATTGATTTATCATATCACACGTGCGCACTTGGGTTATAGGAATTTTGACATGTATCAATTCCGTGGTTTTATTTTGAATTTTTCAAATAATTTGACTAATTGAAAAAATTCACATTGATCAATAATTTCATCATCTTTTTCTAAACTTTCCCACTAATTAGTGATGGATCTAAGTGCACCACTTTGTTGATATTACAAAAAATCAATTGCAAAAGTGCTCCAAATTCTAGATATGCTTGAATAAGTTCTCAACTATTGTGTCATTTGAAAATGAATTTTTTTGTACATATTGTGGTTTCTAGTTTAAAATAACAACATAGATCTATACGCTTTCTAATTATGTGGTAAAAATGTAACCAGAGAAAATTGAGGTTTGTCTAACTTGCCTTGTTCGTCATATTTAATAAATTTTGCTTGTCATTGTTTTTCACAACCTACCCTGACTATCCTTTTACCCTATCTTTACATTTCACTTTTTTGCTACGAAAGTGATAGTTGTGTATGTAGTCACAACGGTCTCACAACCTCGCCAACAGTTTCGCTAGCCATCATGGCGAGTGCACAAAACACCTCCTATAGACACCAATGGTTATGCTACATTGCTTTCAACTTTTCGTTTTTACCCGTGAATGCATTTTTAAACTTTATTACTAAAATCAGTCATTTGCCATACATCCAATTAACTCCAATTTGTTTTTATTCAGCCTCCTAACAACCCTACTCAATCTTATGCATGGCATGCTATACCGTTGATCAAAATCTTGATCTTGTCTTTAGCTCTCTGAACTTCACTTAGAAAGGATCACTTGCAGAAAATGGAATATGCTTTCAAGGAAAGGAGGAGATCGATTATTGTGAGGAAAAACATTGGAGCTGAAAGAATGTTTTTGCAAAAATCAAGCTTTGAATGATTGATTTCAATCCTAAGAATTTTGAAAAAAAAATCCTTTGTTGTTGTAACCATCGGAGTTGTTATTTGTAGAGATTATTGGGGCATCATCCATCTTGGAGTTAATTACCAACATAATCCCTGTCAATTTTTGTTAGGATGAAACACAATGAATCAAGCCAACTGTTTTCTTCTTTTAGAAACAAAAGCGTTTAGAGATTTCCTTCTTTATTTATTTATTTATTGTTCAGTTAATATAATTTTTATTTTTGAATCATTACAAGTCATTCGAAAAGGGGTCATTGAAAACGAATTAAAGATAGTTTGCACTGAAATGTCAATTGTTTTAGCTTCGTTATGTCCACTTGCTCCAAGTTGACCATACATTCAGTGGCTTCACATTTTTGCCTACTTTAATTATGTTTAATTGCATTTAGGTTCAACGTTGCCATTGTTGTCTTTACATTTTATTTTAAGTTGAAAAGATACAAAAAGAGAAAGAAATCTTCATTGTCATTGCAATCGAATGGAGAAGAAGCAAAATAGATCTTTAGCATCTACATGTTGGAAACTTTAGATTTGCATTTGTCTCTCATCCGCATTTAAGTAGATCATTCATAATTCTGAAACAACCATTGTCAAATTCTAGCAATAGAACAGTTTCTTTTATTGTTTGCATTTATCAAGAAAATGTTCGCAAAATGCGGAAAAATTGAATCTTACATCTAGTGTATATCTGTTCTGTTATTTTCATTCGCATTCATCATCTGAAATTGTACTTAGCTTATAAGAATTAATTTCCAACAACACACTAATTTGAAATTGAATTTTTATAAAAACAACTTCAAAGTGAAATAAATATTCTCCCACACCAACAATCAATCACAAAACCGCTGAAAAGCATACGCCAAAGTACAGAAACAAGAAGCATGCACTTCCTAAAACATTTACTCCCCATAACCAAATGGCTCCAATTCAAGGCAAACAACATCTATACAGCTCCCACTCTAGCTCGTCCTGCGAATACAGCGCCTACATGTGCTACATCTCACATTTCACTCTAGTGGCAGCTATTATCTCACACTAACAACCAATCACAAAACCACTGAAAACCATTCACCAAATTGCAGAATCAACAAGCATACACTTTGTTAGACATTTACTACCCACAACCAGACAACTCTGTTTCAAGGCAAATAACATTTATACAGATCCCACTCTAGTTCACGCACTCAATACAACCCCTGCATGTGCTACATCTCACATTTCACTCTTGTTACAGCCAATGTTGCACAAAGGATAGTCCCTAAAACCCTTAGATGACATTAAACAGTCAAGTGCTTCGTAGCAGGGTAGGATTATTCTTGTGTGTCCCCACTCCTTAAGAGAAAGACAACATCCATAGGACTATTCTCGTTTGTCCCCACTCCTTTAGAGAAAGACAACATCCAAGATGACATTCTTTCTAAGCTGAGACGTCAAGTCTTCCACTGCACACCTTCATCACCTCTCATCATCAGACAACTCCGTGTTTTAGATGCACAAGTCTCACCACCCAAACAAGACAACCACACATTCCGTCTTCTCAGGAGACTACAGTTGCACTTGGGAATTTGACTGACCATTTATCCTTGGGTCTAGCCTTGACTTTCTTTTGTTTTCATCACATCCATATGACCATCCCCACCTTAGCTCACTGAAACCATAGATTCCCACAAGTAGCCCAACCAAATCTCCCTCCATTCACTAATACGAAAAACTGATCAAGAGCTCTAAACTTTGTCTATCACTGAGACCAACTAGTACATAACTTGCATGCGTGTCCAATTTGCTGCTTTGAACAAATACTTTAAAGCAGCGAAGCACATCTGATTTGACATAGAGCATCCACCTCAACGACACTAGCAACCCCTTCCCACATCATCCTTTCACCATTGTCTCAGACCAACCTCGGGAAGTCGGGTACCCCTGGGAAAGCTCTGTCACTTTTCCGGTGCATACAACCACCAATTTCTTTACCATAAATAATGATTTAGTGACCAATAATACTATGATTTACTAACCCAATACTAAGTAATGGTCTCTACAATTACCAATATCCACATCAAAATTGGATTCATCCCAAAATGTACATATCATTCTTATGCTTGACACTTAAATAAAAAGAATAAAATAACTGTCAATGAAAACGCACAACAGAGAATAGTCCTACATTATGAAGTAGGTCAATCCATGTGTCTTGAATCAATTGGTATGACAAGGTACACAAACTCGGTCAGTATTGATTGCTATTTGGGATGTACTGATTGTTTTTTGAAGACAATCTATTCATTTTATTTTCATTTTGATGAATTCCATTATTATTTTATCTTAAATTTGGGATTTTGATTAATCATTTCCATTAGTTAGTATCATTATTACAACTTTCATCCATTTATACATGATGTTCATGGAGATGCAAATTAAAAAGATGGGCAATATTTGGAGAAGCACACCAACTAGAATCATCTCCAATCGTGGGTGAGTGGCAAATATACGCAACCTTTGACTTCTCTCAAAAGAATAATTTGAAGAGAACGGAAATATAACCTCACAAGTGTTGAAATTTTGAGAATGTAAAGCTCGACAAACCAGCAATCTGCCGAGACATGGATCTGAAAATCTGCTTCTACCGGTTGTAAGATAGATGCAAATTGATCAGCCACTATGCCATATTATAAAAACTGAATTTCACAGTAATAATATACTGCAGATATGGTTTTCATACACAGTTCAACTATGCACCCGTGCTTCTAATTTGAGATTCTTCGTGCATGCTCTATGGTTACATAACAGTCGCTTTCTCAAAAATGTAATAGAAACCTTGTGAGTATAAAAGAATTACATCAAGGAAAAGAATCTTGTCGTCGAAGTGGAATTTCCTCAGTTGTACACCCATTTTCTTGAGAATGTTTCGAGATGCGGGAAGAAAAAGATGGTGACAAACTTGCGTATAAACCTTAAGAGAGACAACATGACAAATATGTAAGATAAACTAAATACATGAAATGAATATGAAAAGTACCAAAATCCTTCGTGCTTCAGACAGTAACAATATAATCATAAGAGTAAAATATAATACTTGCTCCAAAGATGAACTATCCCCAAGATCTTTGGTTTTATGTAGCAAAAATGTCCCTGAAAGGATTGTAACAAATCCACACATCTCAGTTATAATTTGAGATGGATTTTGTCTGTCCCAGTCCTGCAAGCACGGAGGAAATATCTGAATCACTGAGTGTGCCTTACAATCGACATACAAAACTATCATATGAGACTTCGATTCTCTTTAGTAAACCAAACCTAACACTTAATTGTAAGTTGAAATTGAAATAAGGAAACACGACATAGGACAATTTATCATCATAAACAAATAGTTTCAGCAAAGCAACATTCTGTTGCCAAGCACCTGAAATTCAACGTCAGTGTTGTTTTACACCTTTTAGGGCAAAGTAAACTGTTTATGATTTTGAAATGCCAATTGCAAACTTCTCTGTTGCTCTTTCAGTTGCACCACAGTCTATGCTTAGAAATTTTTGAACTTTTACTGTATCTAAATACAGAAAACATTATCTGTAGTCCAAGTATGAAATTAAGGACACTGATAAAGTTGGCCACATCAATGTGCTTGTTTCTTGATGTTCTTTTGCCTTTACAACATGCTAAAATATCAAATGATGACAATAAAATCAATTGCACATGGTCCATTAATGGGCCAGCCTCCTCATGCACTTTTTGAGGGGTAGATTTTATTTCCATGTACCTAGTGATTTCCCAGATTCAGACAGAAAACTAAACCATGCAGCAAGATACATAGACCTCCAAAGAAAAAAAAATTATTCATATAATTTTGTGGATGGTGTCATCCTGGTCTCCTTTTATTATGCTTTACAAAATGTCAAATGCAAAGGCAAATTTAATGCTCCCATTTTCAATCTTCTAATGTTGAGGCTTAGAGGATGAATACAAGAAAACTTGTATATTTTAATTTGTGGGTCAAAGACCTATCCATCTCTGACCTATGCAAGGTTCACCACCAGACAGAAAACTAAATCACGCAACAAGAGACAGACATCCAAAGAAAAAAAATTGTTAGTATAATTATGTGGATGGTGTCATCCCGGTCTCCATTTATTATGCTTATAAAATGTTAAATAAAAAGGCAATATTTAATGCTCCCATGTTCAATCTTCTAATGTCGAGGCTTAGAGGGTGAATACAAGAGAACTTGTATTTGTGGATCAAAGATTTATCCATCTCTAACCTAGGCAAAATTTACTATTTTCTTCAGCACTCTGCCATTATTGATGAAGTCTTAAGCCCCGTCCACAGATATGCAAATCATATTTACAAGAATTTGGAAACAAATTCCATGACTTACTAAGACCTTTTGGAACATTATCCAATGGAAGTTTGTTAAGGAATTGAAGACTTCCGCAAACAATTTAATTAGATGATTGATTTTTTCTGGGATTCTATTCATGTGTGAAAATTTGTGTTAAGCAATTGAAGGCAACAACAAACAATTCAATTAGATGATTGATTTTTTCTGGGATTCTACTCATGTGTGTATATAAGTCATCTCAAGATAACCTCCATGAGTAGTCGTTACCCTAATCATATTTTTCTCATGTTTTTGGAGCATACAGGTAGGTCTGCATTACTGACACATCTGCGTGAAGTCTCTTTGGTGTCATTCAAGGAAAAGTTCCTGGTTTTTACTTTTGTGTGAATTTAGCACAAGTTTGAACCAAATGCTAATACTAAAAAAATTATCGGACACACATTTAATTTATGTCGGAAAAAATAATTCTAGGGTTCGGATTTTGGATCTTTACAAAAGCCTTTCAACATAAAAATTTCCTCACATACTGAGATTCCTCGGAAGTAAAGCTAATGGAGACCTTGGCCTGTAAGTTGCCATATCATTGTCCTCAACAATTTTCTTTTGAGTTATTATTAATTTATTCATATTTCTTTTAAGCTATTTAGACCTCCAGTCAAGCATGGGTGCAATATTAAATTAACATTCCTATGAAACTTGCTCGGATGCTTTTCAGGAATCTAAAACCGCCAGGAAAACTAAAGAAGTGAGACTATTTCTGAGGTGCCTTCGGTATTAAAAAAAGTTTATTCATAGGTTGGTTGTAGTTTCTTATCCATTGCGTCAACTGATGAAGAAAGGAATCGCCTTCATATTGACTGGGTGGCATCAACGTGCTTTTCAGGAACTAAAGACGATGGGGATTGCCTCCATACTAGCCTTCCCAAAATGACACAAAGAGCTTGGCATTTATAACAATATAAAATTTCAATTATCTACACATTAGTTCAAGAACGACTGCACACTCTAGACCATCCACTTTATGTTTGCAAATACGGTATTAACAGAGGATTTGTTGAATGATGGTACTACTGAAGAAGAGGTGTTAGGCATGCCACATACCCATGCAAATTTCGTCATTATTTTCTGGCCAATTCATTCATTTTTATTGTCAGTCAAGTCTTGTTGTATCTTACACAGAAACCAATCACTCATTGGAAGGCAAGTCACTGGATTTTGGAGCAACAAAATCATAAACTTTAAGCTAATAGTCCAAGAAAATTATATGTAGAAGTTGATCACATCTCAAAGTGTTTCTGGAGAATCCCTGACTGGAAAATGATGATTATCCATATGCAGAACCATTTAGAGTGTCAGCCAAGCCAAAGCGATATGCAGATATCCGTGGTCCATTGTTCACAGATTCAAATGTCCCAGAAATGTCAGTTACAAACTTGGCAAAAAGATAAGAGGTGCAAGCTTTTACAGATGATCAACACCTAATTTATAGGATGGGAGTGTACTGAGTGCTCTGTTAGCGCATTGTAAGAGAGTAATTCAAAGTTGTACTGGAGTCCATGACAGTCTGGTGATGGTCACATGAAACCTATTCAGCCTTCAGTGACACATTGTTTTGAGAAGTCAAAGTCTGGGCACGTATTTGTGAAACCTGCCAGAAAACTGAAAGACCAATGAAGGACTTCGTTACTTTACATACCCTAGATGCGACAGCTATTTGACAGATGGGAAGTGGACTTCATAAGCCAAATCAAAAATCCAACAAGGAAAGATGATGATGCGTTGATATGTCCAGGGAACATTCCACTTAGGTGAATCTTTATCAGAGACAAAACTAAAAGCATAGCCAAATTGAGTCGTAAAATATGTAGCAAGGTTTAAGCTTTAGATGTCCAGTCAGACTTGTAAGCAATAAAGTTGGTTGCTTATGGGTCTAGGTACTTTGGGTATTTAGTCCCCAACTGATAGGGAGAGGAATAAGCGAATAAAACTCCCACTTTGATTGAAAATAAACCAGCATCTCAGTCAAAATTTTGTAACAAGTTGAGGGTCCATAGTGGAGAGCAGAAAGTAACCTCCACAGACAAAATCTGACCAGAAATGTTTGTGAATGAAATCACCCAATAGTTGATGGGTATTATCCAAGAGTTAACAGACAGGCGAAAGCAACAAACCAGGTCCTAGTCTCCATCAGTCACAATTTATGGGAGAGACTGCATTGCAGACTAGATAAAGGAAAAACCAATGGAGAGAAGTCATCTAGGAAATCAAAAACTTTTGACAGTAGCATCAATGATATCATGTCCACAAATCGTGATGTGAAGACATGGTGGCCTAGCTGTTATACATCTTAGTTTAAACAAGCAACCGCATGCCATAAATGAAACCCAAAATTTCGAAGGGAGAATAGTTTAACTTTAGGGAATCATAGTAGTAAACACATTTTTTTCCAATGTTAGGTTACCAAGAAATGAATATGGTACCAGTGTGGGTGCAGATACAGCACATTTTCGGGAACCCCGAATACGAAATGGTTTGTACACATCCATACAAACAAATATACGTAATATAAATAGAAATATAGATAGATAGATAGATAGAGAGAGAGAGAGAGAGAGAGAGAGAGAAGAATACACATTGTTATTGCGAAGCAAAGATCAAAACATAATAATATTGGGAACCCAAATACTAACATTTCTACCATGGCCTGGATATATGGTGAATAGGGCTCAGGTATGAATTGGATATGCCATGACCTATCAAGATACAACACGGCCATTTCAAGGCCATATATCCACAATGCACATACATCACGTTATATCCATCTATATCAGATGCATATCCGCCAGGTAACTGTGCCCATAATACACCTGAGATGCAATGTGTCACTGGTGAGGGGAGTATCTGATAGCTTAGTTCAAATGTAAGCAATACAGATCTCCACCACAGATACTGAATAGGAAAGTGGTAAATAACATTAAATGCAAGCTGGAAAATTTAATGACCACCAACAAGGCCATACAAGTAATTAACTGCAAAACAAATGACAACGGTAAACTTTCATTTGTCAAGTTTCTAACCGCAGCAGAGGTGGACAAGGTGAAATTTCGCAGAGCATTTTCTGAGGTATCAAGGATGGCACCATCATAAATGAGGAAGGCACATGGCTGCCTAGGAAGAAGATCAACACTAACAAAAAACAAATTCTAAAAATAGATGGTGCTCAATCATAGAAGCCTTTTTTTTTTAAAGTATACCAGTGGGTTGCTAATTAAAAAGTGGGTCCCTAATGAGGAGGAAAGACGAAATTCTCTTTAAGAATAAGATGAACCTAGAAAGACAATGTTTTTAAATGGCTAGTAAAATCACCAACTCAGCATAAAAAGCATAACAATTTAAGGACGTGCACCAGTAGATAAGAAGAGTGGCTCTTACCTCCCTTTTAATTGTCCGTGTTCTCTATCATCCTTACCATTTCACGCGGTTGGCACAGAGACATTGAGTAAAGAAGAAAATTACACTCAGAACACTCCTCAATTTCTCCAACTTGCGCAAGAGCATAAAGTTAATTTTGGATTCTCGTAATCTTTCATGACATCCTTCTCCTTGCATGCATAGACAAATTTCACTTCAAGACATTGCCCCATCAAAGCACTCTTTCTCACTACCCCAGAAAGTAGTTCGTATTTTGTTGGTGCACTGAATCTCTAGGCAGTAAAGCATTTCCTTTAAAATTCAGATCATAGTCATTCTGATGATCCAGGAGTCATTTCCATTCACAATCATTCGACAGCCTATTCCTTGGTCTTCTTGATTGAAGATGATGGTCCTAAATTAAGGAGGTATAAGACAGCCTAATAGGAAGTAGGAGAAAATACCACATTAACCCCAACCACATTACTGATATTATTCTATTTGGCTTATACACAATAATGCAAACAAATGAAGCTCAAGATAAGTCCGTTATTATTATTGCCTGGGTTTTAAGCAAGTTCAAAATCTTTTAAATATCAGCTTCATTGAGAGTGGCATGACTTAGAAGTAAATGTAAGGATTTTGAAGCATAAACTAGCCAAAATATTGAAAACTATAGAATTAGATAAATTCTTCTCAATTGCCATACAGATAAGAACTTTCCACCACCTTATAATTCCTTTTTTGAGTACCTAACTACTGAACAAACAATTCTTTGTGCATCATCAAATGTGCTAGTCATGCACTGTGCAGAGCATCTCCAAATTGTTATTATATGTCTTACCTTGAACATGATGATACTTGCAAGTATGGTAAATGACGTGAACATCACATAATAGATGGGAGAAACAACTGCTGTATTAAAAGTGTCCAGAGCCTGCAGAACATGGTAATAAGCATGTCAAATATTTTTAAGCATTATACATTTACCTTCCACACAAATACACATGATATGCCTATCAATTCATTGATGTAACAGTTCCATCTTCGTATCAATCATTTTCCTTGTCAAAATATCAATAATATCATATGTACACATAATTATTGCCATAATGGCATCTCATTATATTATTCTAAAATTATTTACAATACAGTGTTTTTGAGTAGGTTTTTGTGCCACATCTATTATAATCACGACATCTTTGAAACTTAAAGACTTTACAGGGTTCCTTGAACTTAGAAATTTTCACTAGGGATACTTTTTCAATAAACATAAAAATTAGGTGAAAAATCCATTTCTAAAATAAGCTCTTGACCAGTGCACTCAATACATTTCTAATACAACGGAATGCAATATTTTTGAAACCATGCATGAAGTGTTATTTCAATAAATACAGAACAGTTACATGAAAGTGTTGTCTTTGATGAAATCCTCTCCTCACCAAGGCAATGTGAGCTATCATTTCTGCTCTTACACCTACTTGCAAACCTCAATTCTAGACATAATATTGTTTTTTGAGTCTATCATACAAGGGTTAAGCTCTACTAAGCTAAAAATGAAAGAAACCTCCCTAAGCACAGTCAAAACCTCCTGCAATCCTTTCTGTAGAATTCAACTCTGCATCCCAAACATAAAACCTTACTCTCTAGATGCTATGATAGATACAGGCGCAGAAATTAGCCTGTTAAAAGCCAATGCCATTCCTAGAGACTGTTGGGATTCTGAGCCATTACAAATAAGTTTTGATTCTAAGAAAGTGTTTTCTCATTATTCTGCTCATATTCCTGTACAGTTAGGGCAAATGCAGACTACTTTTAAAGTTCATCAGTTTGATCTTCTGCATTATGATATGCTACTCGGGTCTGACAACCTGAATAATTGTATGCCCTATACTATTTGTCATAATGAGATCCGTTTTCCTCAAGGATCCATTCCAAGACTTCAAACGTACCAGTCTATTGTGCCCTCTGCACCTAAGCCCTCAAAAGTTTCTAATTTAGACTGGTTACACAAGTCTATTTCCATGAATACCTCTGTCATTGATGCTCTCATCAATAAAATCAAGACTGACTGTACTTCTGATAATCCTCATGCTTTTATTCATAGGAAGAAACATTACTGTCAGTTAGAATTTCAGACCACTACTTCTCCTAAGTTCAAGGCACACCATATAGGCATGCCTCCCTCTGAGAAAATTGAATGTCAAGCAGAAATTGATAATCTGCTCAAAGGAGGATTCATACAGTCCTGCATTTTATGTCAATAAAAGAAGTGAACAAGTCAGAGGAAAGAAAAGATTAGTGGTAAATTATAAACCACTTAATAAATACATACTGCCTGTTCAGCATCCTATTCCAAGCAGAGATGATTTATTGGCTCGCATTAGTGGCAGTAAAGTATATAGCAAGTTTGATCTTAAATCAGGTTTCTGGCAAATCTTCTTGAATAAAGAAGATACTTATAAAACTGCTTTCAGCATTCCCGGTGGCCAATATGAATGGAAGGTTTTGCCATTCGGTCTCAAGACTGCACCATCTATCTTTCAGAAAAAGATGGATCAAATTTTTGGTCACTTATCTAAATTCTTGATTGTTTATATTGACGACATTTTGATCTTCTCCCAGAACACAAAAGATCATTTGGAGCATCTAGAACAGTTTTATCAAACTGTGTATGCCAATGGACTCTGTCTCAGTCCAACCAAAATGGAAACATTTAAAGATTCAGTTCAGTTTCTAGGCATAACTCTCAAAGACGGAGCTATTTTAATGCAAGAACACATCATATCAAAGATAAGTCTGTTCCCGATGAAATTCTTGATAAAACACAACTTCAAAGATTTTTAGGTTGTGTTAATTACATTGCAGGCTTTTACAAAAATGTTGCAGATAGACTATTATTAAATAAAAGGCTTCGCTCCAATGCTCCAGAATGGAACTCTGACATGACAAAAGCCGTTCAAAGAATAAAACAGAGTTGCCTCACACTTCCTTCTCTGTCTCTTCCTGGTACTAGGTTCTAAGATCATTGAGACAGATGCTTCTGAAGAATATTGGGGAGCAATCCTCAAAGAACAAATGGCGAATGGTACCGAAACAATTTGCAGGTATGCTTCTGGATCCTTTAAAGGTCCTGAACTTCAATACCATTCTAGCCATAAAGAAATTCTTGCTGCCAAGAAGGCTATTCAAGCTTTTCTGTTCTTTCTACAACATGAAAAGTTTTTACTCCGAATGATTTACATTTCAAAGGCGCATTATATAAAGGTGATCCTACAAATAAAACAACTTATGGTCGTCTTCAACGATGGGCTCAATGGTTTGATGGATATGAATTTGATGTTGAACACATCTCTGGTAAAAAGAATGCTCTCGCTGATTTTGCTAGTCGAGAATTAGTTCAACAAAAAAGGTGAATGTCACTCAAATACTTCATGAATTTGTTCATCCAATCTGGAATACTTCTACTTGCACCAATCATTTGAGATCATTAGAAAGATGTGACAATACTATGTCATGGGAAGCCCAACATCTCCTGCTTTCAAGAGGGATAATTTCTGTATCACCATACCAGATGACAGAAGTTGCTTGCAGATTTGTTGATCCTGAAGTGCCTACCTCTGAATTCCATACAATACAAGATCCTATAGTATTTTGCACTCTACAATGGCAATGGCGTCATTACAGATATACAAAACCAGTTTGATGATCGTCCTATTAAGGAGTACGCCTACGACAACTAATTCCTAGACCCAACACCATGTGGAGATTTGAATTTTCTAGATTATGGCCCGAAGGCCATCCGTTAGAAAATGATGCATGGAATCGTCCCAGAGGGGATAGGTAGTATATAGATAATCACTTCAAATATTTTTTATCAAAATTTCTGCCTACAAAGCTTTCTGACAGTCCTTTACTTCATGTTAGTCAAGATGTCATATAAATCAGAAATCCCATGGTATGTCAAAATGTGCTATTATGTTCATACTAATTCATTGCAGGGACATCATGCCAACCCAAATGGAGAACTATGGCAAAATCTATATTCATCATACGATGAATGTACCTCCTCCAACCAGGTTACTTTCTACGTATACCAGATCAGTATTTGTTCCCTACTCGAAGATATCTTCAAAGAGATACTGATGGATCTCGAGCTGTATCACGATTATGGTACGAACGCAATACACGGGCTATTTTCTCTGCAGAACGACAAGAGGAATCTTCCAGCTCTTCTGATGATGACGTCGGCCCCAACGTCCAATACAGCCCGTAAAGCTATGATGACAGGCTTGTTGTCATCCTTTGAATAAAGAAGTGATTTGATATCACTTTATGTAAAGTTGTGGACCTCCCCACTTTCTAAAGGTGTCATGACGAGCGGCATGTGCTCATCGGTCTATCCTTATGGAATCTTTTGGTAACCTGGGTTCTGGTTCCCGGTCTTTAGGTTTTCCGGTAATCCGGTGTTTAGTCTCTCTCATTTTCTATATAAGGAATGGCCGAGACTCATTCTAGACAATGGATTACTTCAAAGTTTAGTAGAGTCCCTAGTCTTAGAGTATTTGTATCTAGCTTCAGTATCTGTTTAAGCAATCTTTGAAAGACAAGACTTTGTAATGGAGTTATGCTCTTACATAAATAAAATGTTTCAGTGATTTTCTGTTTTCAGATCCTTGTGTAAGAATTGATAAGAAAGTTAATTTACATCATTTCCAAAGGAAATAAATTGCAATAAAATGTGCACTTTGCGCAATTATTTCCAGGTTCCATGTACTCCTAACCATAAGATACCTCCTATTAATGCCCCTATCCATTGTAAGGTACCCCAATAAACAAGTCATATTCTGCTTGGAACCACTGCCAGCAATGTTCCTATTTGGTACTTGGACTTCTAAAAGCTAAGCAACACCATTTCTGGTGCGCATGTAAAGCAAGAAGCAGCTGCAAACCCTGTATTCAATATTTTATCTCAACTGCTCCGCTATAGAGGCATCCAACCCAGTATTTTAGGTATTTAAGTAGTTCTAGTCTTCAGGAGAATGCATTGACCACATAAAATGCATGTATTTCTTCCTGAATAATAAAGTTCATTAACCTACAGAGAGGAAAAAGGACATAACAGCAACACTTGTGATATACCCTCCAAATAAAAAGAAGTAATCTAGTATATCAATCATAATGTACTGCAATTTTGAGTTATTGATTATTGTCTAGGATACATTGTGTACAGATACGAGTATGATATCTGATATGGAAAGTGGAAACAGATACAAGTATGATATCTGATATGGAAATGGCAATATTTTGGAAAATGTTGGGTACAGGCTCAGTATTGGTCTAGATATGAAATATGTAGAAATATATAAAGAATATAAACATGTAAAAAGAAAAAATCAGAAAAATCAAAATTCTACTGTCCAAAGGATTACGTTGTAACAGTAAAGGAGTAAATCCATATGAGAGAGATCCAGATGCAATTCCCCACACCACAATAAGGGTGACCCATGGTGTAGACTCGTAGATGACATGTTAGGAGGTTTTTAAGTATTGAAAGATGGTTACATGAGATTGTAGAGCATTCGTAAGTGTGTGACCCAGCTTCAACCCCACAACACAATAAGACAGCCAGTGACCTCACCCCATACTGCAGTAAGGCATCCCACAGTCTCATTGCTGGACACTAAGAGGGGAAAAGGAAAAATCCCATTCATCAAATTTGAAATGAAACTAGGAGAGAATTTGCAATAATATCAGGACATAAGAAGAAACAAGCAGTTACCAAAGTATACTAGTAATTGAAAAGGGAGAATTTTGAGAGCCAAGAATGAATTCTATAACCCTCCAAATCGCTCAAAAACACCTTGCAGCATAAAGCAGTGGAAACCCCTCCAAATATGAGCTCAAAGGTTAGTGTTATATGTGAAATGAGTATGTGTGTGTATGTGTGCATATAAAATGGGTATGTGTGTTTTCTTTTCATTTTAATTTTGTTTGTGTATTTATTTATTATAGGAAACATCAAAAATTTCCTACCAACCAGATTCAGGAAGTTGCCCAACCTTTCCGGGGTCAAATCTGCATACATGTACAACCTGAATACATATCTAAGCCCTATCCTATGCAGATAGATATTGAAGAAGGGGAAAATATCCAGTAATAGACTCGTACATCAAAATATCATTGGCCTATTTTTTAATTGACTTCATCATATAATATATTCCAGAAACGCAACATAAAACTAAATAAATAGAAACACTTCATGATAAAAGAAATTACCTTGTTTAAATAATTCATTTGAGTTATAACACAAATACCCACTACCAGGGCAAAGGCCCAAGTTTGTGAATATATAAGTTGATTCATCCCTGAAAATGTTAACTTCAGAGCGATTCCTAATGCTTTGACACTCATAACCTGCCACAAGATGACAGACATAAGAATATGTTTATATAAAATCATCACAATAAAAACCAAGAACCCAATGGATTAGATAGCTCTATGTCTAATGTGTGAGATGAAATAGACATCAGGAATGACAAGACCTACCGAAAGAGATCCCATAAGTGAACAAACACCAATATATACCATAATATGAGTATGCCCATACTGTGGAACAAAATGGAACACGAGAACCAAAGTCACTGCTATTACCAAGGCAGCATATAACAAGAATGCTGTTGTCATAATAAACAGACATACATGTATCAGATTGCAAGTTCCAGATATCTGAGAGAATAAAATAAACGAAAAACACATAAATTCAGATACTTCAAGAAATATTGAAATGACAAGTAAGATTTCTTAAATGGGAGCATAGTTGTTGGTTGCCTTAAAAGGAACTGGAAGCATAACCCCAACGACTGATCTATTACCTGGTTCAGTTGCAAGATCCCACACTTCCCTCACAGACTCTATATCCCTTTCCTGGGGGGCATGCAGGACAATTGTTGTGGAACCAACGACACAAAGAATACAACCTAGAATACCAAAAATGTGCAGCTTCTCCTTCAATATAATATGTGCAAGTGCTGCACTGCACAAACATGCAAAAATATCAATCTTCGACTACTACCCCACTTTCAATCAAAGTTTTCCTTTCGTTAGTATTTTACCGATATCCAAAAACTAAACAATCACCAAATCCTAAAAATGCTTCATACCTAATAATAATGCTGAGTGCACCTAAAGGAGTGACAAGAATAGCTGGAGCAAATGCATAGGCTGCAAAATTAGCAACCTCTCCAACAATCACTGTTCAATCGACCACATGAGTGACAATTTATTTGTCAGATTAGTGTTAAGTTTCAAATAGCTTAACCAAGTACAGATGGTGGTTAGTGTGTTTGAAAGTATAAATAGAATAATCAAGTGATCACATAATCATAGAAAGTAGAAACACAATGAGTAATAGCAGCAACAACAATACATAAAATCAGAATTAAAAAATTCGCATATGTATTCATCACAGCTTACTCTAATCTGCATATGATAATCTGAAGCATCAATACCCTGACAGAAATATAATACACTAGAAGGAATCTTCAAACCTAGGTAGGTGGTTGACCAACTAGGTTTGTGCTTAAGATCTCCAAGATGCCAGATGTGACTATTTGTCTTTCAGAGTGTTTCTGTGCTTTAAAGTTTAATACCACCTTAGATACACTTTGACTTCAAGCTATCCACATGTTATAGTCTATGCCATAAGAAATAATATTTCAGCTCATACAAGGGAATTTTTAGATCTTTAAGACAAGATTGAAATTAAATTTATATTTCTAGACACTGCCAGTTTTCTGTGCTATTTTAGTATTTTTCATTGTTTTCAAACATTTCTCTAGAATTTTGAATTACTATAATTGAATCAGTTTCAGATTTCAAGACCTCAACAATGTGAAGTTCGGGCAGCCAAATAAAGATTCAGGCCTGGCAAAGGTGATATCCAGGAAAATATAATTTTGAAACTTTAGTTTATCATGCCTTCAACCACCAAGAGACGGGAAAGGAAGGAAAACAGAAAGCTGACACACAATTTATAATAGCACCCACACTCTTATCAAAATGAATTCAAAGATATTAAAGACAATTCACATTGAATTTATACCAAATACAAAGTACAATTTTTCAAGTTTGTGGTGTTACGAAATTTTGAGGCATAAAACATGAAAATCAGACTCAAGAGTCTTGGACAGTGACAAATGTTGGTGCAATCAAATAGGAATACATTTTGGCTTTGCTGGTACAAAATGTCCAAAAATTTGAATTTTATTCCTATAATTTATTCATGTAAAAATAACACCCTTATATTTTCATTAATTTCGAGTCTAATAGCGCACAACCTTACGCCTTTTTAGGGAGCGAGCGAGCAGTCGGGCATTGCGAATGGCATTCGGAGCCAAACCTGCGAACAATGTTAGCCATTACCCCCTCTTCGCGGGGTATCGAGCAAGGCGGCAGCAGGGTGTGAATTGGGTAAGGATGGAGGAGAAGCGAACCGAAGCACAAGGGGTGACACCTTTGGCAAATGGGGCACGGCTCCTGGGTCTTTGTTCACGGATGCCCTAGGTAAAAATGGTGGCAATGCGACTGGCAGCCAGGCATACCTGGTAGATCTTGCAGAAGAAACCCCTACGCTTGTCATTGAAAACTCAAAGGTGGAGGATTATTATCAGACTCTATCTTGAGATGTCATGATCGGTCGTTTCAACAGTTTATGGCCTTCCTCTTCTGCCCTATATCAGTGGATTTTTCAGAACTGGTCAGACAGGTGTGAAATTTCTCTCTGTTCCAAGGGTTTTTTTGTTGTGCATTTTAAAGAATCAGAAGATTATCAATGATGCCTGTCAGAAGGCCCGTGGTTTTGGGGCAATTCTGGTTTATTTTTGACTCCATGGTTTCCTGACTTCGATCCGAATACTCTTTTGGTCACCAAAACGCCTGTTTGGGTTAGACTTCCTAACCTTCCACTGCATCTTTGGTATGCCTTGGAGGATATCGGAAACGTCTTGGGCAAGTTTATAAAAGAAGATATGGATAGAACCCACTCGGGACTGTGCACCTATGCCCGCATTTGTGTCGAAATCGATCTGAGTAAAGGACTGTCGGACCGAATTAATCTAAAATTTGGAAATTATCAGTATTCCCAAGCTTTAGATTATGAAAACACGGCATTCCAGTGTAGATTTTGTAGAAACCCTGGTCATCTGCAAGCTTCATGTCCTCTGAATAAAAAACCTCAATCTGTTAAAAAGGGAGGCACAACTTCTTCTGGTGGATGGGGTTTTCCGAATCCAGATTTGGTGGCTGCCACATTTTGCAAGGAAGAGCCTAGCAAATCCAACACGGAGGACAAGACAGCGGAAAAAGTGGAAAAAGAAAGGATGGATACAGAGAAGGAAAATCAGGGGATTATGGTCGTGGGAGGAACGAAAAGAGGGCACATTTCTGACAAATCGGATTCGGATCAGGATTCCCTACCAGATAATCCGTTACTTCGACAAATCCCAGTGATCTCATGTTGGTGGTTTCGTCGGATAATGGCAAGTGGCATGAAGTGAAGAAAAGGAAAAGTAAAACGGGACGAATGGGTAATATTGAGGACTATTTCCTGTCCCAATGTGCGAAATAGTTTTTGTCATTAGGGGGAATCAATAGTAATTGATGAAATATGACATGGAAGGATTTTGTGTTTGTTGCCCCCAGGTTATGTCATTAGGGGGAATTGCTAGAAATTGATGAAGTATCACATGTAGAGGATTTATGCTTGTTGCCCCCAGGTTAGGTCATTAGGGGGATCGATAGCTAAATGTTGCATAATGCATTAGTAAGTGTTTGGAATTGTCAAATTGGTAGTAATCATCTGGGGATCTAAAAGCCCAGTTATTTGTAATGGGAAAGGGTCCCATAATCCCGTTTTAACAATCAAAAAAATATATTTAGAGTCTAATAGTTAAAGCCTGAAAGGATGATGTAGGTGTAACAGACCAGGTTAGGACTAGTTGAAAAAGTTAAATTACCAACTTCAACTAGCACATTGGTTATCTTTTTAAAAGAATTTTTATTGAAGTGAACTGAGCATAAAAGTCAGTTTTCTTCCTTCTTTACATATCCATCATCGTTCCTTTGAAAAGATTCACTATCAGTTCCATGGGCACCACCACATTTAATTTGAGATTATTTTAAGGTTGGTGGACTATTTTGCAGTTAAATATATTTTGGACTATAAGGCTACAGATTATGTGTTGCGCTTGTTTTCATATATTTCATTCCACTTAGCTTAATTAGTGTCTGAATTATAAGGTTTGATTACTCTCTACCATTTTTCATGATCTATAGCATACTAGCAATACAAAATTAACTACAATTCTAGGGTTAGATATAGGGGATTGGGGACCACTTATATGAATAAAATGTTTCTTGAGCAGGGGCACGGCAGAATTGTAAGGAGTGAATATCAATTTATTAATGTAAACATAAATCAACCCTTAAACTTTTGGATATAACACAGATTCAATATTTCTTTTCAAATGAGAGGATGATGTGAATCCAGTCTCTTACATTGGTATAGGAAAGATAAAATTCCCCCAGTTGACCTGAAATTATTAAGGATAACCATTTTTTCATGACCTTAAAATATAAAAAAGAAGACCAGAAGTGCAGAATAAAAATATTTCTTCAGCAGGGGCACAGCAGACTTGTAAGGAAATAAAGATCAATTTACTATTGTAAACATAAATCAGCACTAAAAGCTTTGGATATAATGCAGATTCAATATTTCTTTGCACATTTGAGGATGGATGAGAATACAGTCACTAATATTGGTATAAGAACAATGAAATTCCCCGATTGACCTGAAATTATTAAGGATAACTGTTATTTTTACGACCTTACAATATTGAAAAGAAGACCAGAAGTGCAGAGCTAGGATTTCAAGGAGCATAAGACCCAGATATTTAAAGAAATTGCAGTATATATAATAAATATGCCTAGAGTGAATTTATATTACTTAGATTCTGTCAACTTGCCACTAGGTATCTGCTTATGTCAGGCATTTGGAAGGATCGGTTGAGTTTCCTTGTTTTTTAAGCCATTTAGAGTGGTAAAATTGAAATAAAATTGTTAAATAGAAGGAACACTGCAAATAAGCATATGAGGATGAAGACAATAACGTCTGGTGTAACAGAGATTTCTACATCCAAATCACAATTGCAACCTAAATTTCAATCACGCTTTGGAGCAGGAGCATGATATAATCCCAGAAAACAACATCACAGGGAATAACAGTGGATAAAAAGGGGAAGAAAAAAATCATGCTTACAGCCAGATTCTGATGAAACTTCACCACAAGAACACAATGGAGGCAAAGAGAAACCCATTGATTCACCTGGACAGAGCTTTTTAAATTCCACTGCATGTTTACTTGCTTCCATCTGTCACTTTCATTTAATATAATTTTAACTAGGTACAATTTACAAGAAAGTTGGAAACAAGGTTGGGTGTTCATTTAAAAGCTTTCAAATAAATTGCAAATCTCGCTTGAGTGGAGATTCATGGATAAGAAATGTTCAAAATGATGTGATGGTTGGAAACATCCAAGACAGCACTATTAGAGGTTATTCTTGCAAGATGCAACTTTATTGTTGTCCAAGTCACCGTGGACACAAATTTTCAATAATGGACTGATAGAGCTTGGCAGCTAATTAGAATAGATAATGCTTGTGCTAGACAACAGAAGGCCGAAAAGGTTGGAGAAGCAATCCAATCAAAATGTTATTTGCAATAATATAGTTTTCAAAATCCATTCATCCTACCAATGGAGTACCACTGAACCAGCAAACATGCTTACAGTGTGGAAGATAATTTTAGATGGAAAAGTAACTTCTAAATATAAGTTGCAATCGTATATTATGCAAAGAATATTCTTAATATAATGTCATGACATGCCCTGTCCATTGGGGACTGTGAGTCTAGTATTCTTAGTTCTATAACCACTCTATGGCCCCTGGCCAATGAACACAATCAAGTAACTCTTGAATGAAATCGAAGAAGACCAGTTAGTGGTTATTGATGCTATTATACCAGCGGAACTGCTAAATATGGCTCGTGCTTCATCAAAAACATGGGCCAGATAGAGCCTTGAACCTAGGGCCTCCAAAGTGCGCCTCCGAAGTGCACCTCCAGAAGATTTGTACTTTGAACTACCAAACCTGTAAAATTCAAGTCTTTATGGAGTAAGGATTGACCTTCTGACACACCCACGCTTGTCACACAGCTTGTATCCCCTAGCCTATCTATTATACCATGTTGAAAAACATGGACCAGTTCAGGCCCAAACCTAGGACCTCTGAGCACTCTAATGTTCAGTCTATTTCACAAGGTATGCCAAACTTTATCCTTGCCAAACATGAACCTGAACTTCATCCATTATTTTTACATGGGAATTTTTTGACATGCTTTATAAATATGTGTGCATATATACAGATACTGACTGAAACTCTCTCCACTCTGACCCTCTTACATATTTGTGCATTTATTTATTTCTAGATCACTAAAATTATTTCTTTTATAAATCTATTGTTCAACCTTAATGGCGTCTTTTTAAAAACTTTATGATTACCCATTGGCAAACTGGAACCAAACTTTATCCTCGTCGAAGATGAACTCGAACCTTGTGACATAGGTTTCAGTTACTGGACCTATACAATTTGCTATTATCTCAAATGTAGTTTGACATCTAACAATGTAGAGCATGCAAAACATTCACCTAATAAACAATGAAGATGAAATATCAACTAAAACAGTATATCACAATCACATTTATGTATTATCTACTTTAGCAATTATAAATCTATGCCAAAACATTGATCAGAAAATAATGCTGTGTTTTATAATCGTATTATCTCTCCACTGGGCATGCAGTACTCCATTGGAGGATATTGCCAATTTACCTGCTTCACTTGAGTATATACTTTATAGCAATCCATCATGCAGTTATTATTTATCCCTGAGGTATGTCATAATCGATCAAGTGGAGATTATGTTCTGCTGAGTCTGTAGTGATCCCCAAACGGATACTATCTTGTTGCCTAGTCTGTGCCAGTCCACCCATTATCTTCTCTAGGCCCATAGTAATTAGCTGAATGGATATTATTTTTCTCCAAACTATGTAGTATTCCATCGATAGGATATTGGCTTCTTCCAGAGTTTGTAGTGATTCACCAGGTGGATATTATTCTCTTAGTTGTAGTGATAGGGTATACAAAGGATGGCTAGACATGAACAATGGTTGAAGTCTCAAATTAGTGAGTTATTGTGATCTGAACAGTGAAAATAAACGTTATGGCCATAACAAGGCCTTCACTACAAAGAGAAGGCAGTACTACATATTCAAACTACTAGAGGAAGACCTACGACTAGAGCTGCCACAGAGAATCCAAATTAGACATGAAAAACTGATGACAACATTGTACTTGTTTATGACATCATAACATTTCGAATGAAATTTCTGATTTTTTCAAATAAACTCGCCTAATCTCTCTCCTGCCCAACCTAGCCATTATGACAAGTGACAACATTTATTTTACTTGTACAGCTTAGTAGGCCAACCTGTACCATGTCATCCCTATTACATTGCATTTTTAACATAAATAGAAATCATTTAACCCACTAACATCACATTCAAGTTAAAGTTCTCTATTTGTGGACCAGGGAAGATTTGGGGAACTGAACAGGGAATTTTGAGATGCTTGTACTATTGACATCAACGAGGCTTGGGTGACACCAGCATACTGCCAAAGGTCAGTCAGAGCTTTTGTCTGAGGATCTGACAACCATTAACCATAGTTTGCTCATTGCTGTCGTTTCACCAGATTCTGTTGTTGCTGGCCAGACTCTGTTCTTTGACTGTCGAGCTGCTGATCCGTAAAGATTTCAACACATGAAAAAGGGACAAGCAAGAGAAAGAATACTGCCAAGACCAATATCACATACCTAGATCATTTGAAATTGGCAATAAGATCTACCAATGACGAGTAGAGATACCATCACATTCTAAAATGCATCCTATCTTCTGTACCACTTAAAGAAAGCATTAACAAGGCTTGACAATGTCCTCCCAAGTTACATAGGCATCAAAGGAAGTGTGATGTGAAACATATGATCCCTGACATTAAGTTGAAGAAGAATGAAAAATCAAAAAACAGAGAATCAGTGAAATAAAAGAATAATTAATTGAATGGGAAAACAAGGTGACTTGGAAGTGTGCATCTTTTACAAAAGGATTGGGATCCCTTTGAGGATGATGTCTCCCGGGCTGGGAGACAGTGAGGGGAAGATACTGACTCAAGATAGACACATCCTGAATAAAGAAGCATGTAGACATATCTCCAAACTCAAGAAAGTAAACATCAGTTCAACATTAAGGAAAAATATCAGTACAAAGATAGGTACTCAAAATAAGTCATTGCATTCCACCAAAATGCAGTCACTTTTATAATATGAACCTTAGAGAAAACATTTGGTTCCTTTTGTATCAAAACATTACTTATTTACGAGAAACACTTTCATTGCCAAGCACAACCTTCTATTAATTGTACAGAAAATATATTGCGAAATTGCAGAGCCAAAACTGTGATTCTGGAAGTCTGTGATAAACCTTGATAAACAACAATTCAGGACTATCATGGAGCTATTTAAACAAAGAAAAGTAGTCAAAAATTAAAACGAGCTATTTATAAGAATAGTACACTAGGAGGACCATAGTATTGGTGTTATAAGCCTCTATAGGATGCCCAAGTTTCATGTGCTTGCCTGTACAGAACTTGAAAACTGTAGGCACGTTAAAATAGTATTCTTGTTTTGCATAAACCCTTATACCAAATTTAATTTCAGAGAAATCATATCAGATGGTAGCAGAAGTTTAAGATAGGCCATGTTGACTCCTATTTCTTTACAAGCAAAACTAGGGTTATAACATTTCCAGTTGTAAAAAGCTTACGAGAACAACCAGACCAATTTTGACCTCCACCAAGCATTGTATATTTGTCATAATTAATCTCTGTCATAAGAATTGAACTTGCAGAGATGCCATGACTGTTTCCTTCATCTTTTTGTTGCACTCAAGTAATTTTTGCAATCTTGTAAAACAATTCCCAGAACAGAAA
The DNA here is from genome assembly GCA_018340775.1 of Taxus wallichiana var. yunnanensis. Lineage (NCBI taxonomy): Eukaryota > Viridiplantae > Streptophyta > Pinopsida > Cupressales > Taxaceae > Taxus > Taxus wallichiana. The sequence continues at coordinate 628,314,204 of CM031236.1, read as the reverse complement.
AATTATAAATTTTTAGATCAATTTTCTTTCTATAAATTTTCTTTTTAAAATGTTAATAATCTCAAGGGAAAAGAAGTACCAATGCAAAAGAACTAAATATCTTAGAACAAACCAAGTAACAACTAACAAGCACAATTGTTCAAAAAATTCAAACTAAATAATATTATTTCCACAGTAGAGCAATATCTTGTTCATGGACAATGAATTGGTTGTTTATTTACCTTCTGATAAGAAATTACAACAATCTCAAACAGAACATATAAGCAGTTAATGACAATGGATAGTTTTTTCTTTAAGATACTCTACAATCTTAGAAAATTTTGGAAAGAAAGACAAGCGTGATTACATCAATGATCAATCTCATGCAACCTGTCATGATATGATTATAGAGGCTTTCAAGCCAGAATGATGGAGATCCATACAAATGTGGAGAACTAGAGATCATTCTGAGCTGCTAGGCTGTTAAGGGACTTTGAGGTAAATAATTACCTACAGCCCATGGATACTGCCAGAAAAGCTGAACAGCAAATTATCAAATGGGAGACAAAATGTACAAAGAATGATGAAAGAAAAGATGCATCATCTAGCAGAGAAATGAGGCAAGAAATATAGTCTGAAAAAAGAGGTCACTATAATAACACAGGAATACTAATAAAACAACAACCAATAGACAAAATATTTGGCTATATAACAACAACCTCCAAAAATTTGTAAATGAGAAAGGAAATCCCTATAATTTGAGTGCAAGAACTCTATGTGAAACATAAATACTCTGAGTTCCCAATTAAACCTTATTGAGAACTTAGAAGTAATAAGCACTTACTGGTAATCATGCCTGCCCACCAAAGTGGTTCATATAAGTATGAATAACCTCCCACACCTACAATAAATTCTCATAGGAATTGTTACATTATAAAGATGCATTCAGAAAAACGAAAGTTGCACAAATAAGAATAAAATGAAGCAAAACTCTAAAGAAGCTATCTTCACAGAGTAACTTTCTGACAATCTAACAAGACATTGAGGCTGTCTTTTTTTTTAATTCAACACACAAACAAGAACTAAAGCCGCAATGGACCAAACAGATATAACACTGAAACCAATTCCTCTTACAAAATAAGTTAATAACACTTCAAAAATAAAATGAAAAAGCATTCTAAGCACGATAAAAGAAATGTGAAAAAAGACAACTCATTTGACATGTGTTGCAGGTGATATTCTCTAAAATTGCAGTTTACGACTGAAATTTATCTAAAATTGAAATTCAGATGTCCTCAATTGACTAGAAACTTCTAATGGTACTGAAAAGCATATCAACACATAAGGCACAACAATAGAGAGAAGGTTGGCTAAAGCTTCTCTCTTGGCCAATCCTTCTAAGCTAAAAAATACAACAAAATATGAACATAAGAATTTCCATGGGACAGGACAGCTGCATGTTTCTGTGGTTTACACAAAACCAGCCCTAGAGGGCCTCAATCTCACCATTTGCACCTCTTGGGAAGAGACTGTAGATGAAGTTTGACAGTGAGGACAGGCGGAGGATAATGTTTACAAAGACACTGTTGAAATGAGCATTTAGAACTAGAGGCTGATATGGAACCGAGTGTTTGTGATGAGACCGAGGTGCTATACATGCTTGAGCATAGGAAGCCCAAAGTAGTAGTTTAGAATGAGCATAATAACATTAGTGAAATGCAGACATTATCCCGTGTACATGACGACTTCTTAAGACATCGATAATCAGAGGCCAAAGTGATTTCTATTCTTCATTTACACATTAAGCCTAATGTAAGCAATTCAGAGCAGCATGTAACTAGAAACATTAAATCGGAAATCGGTTAATTGAATCTACTGCCCAATAGCAACTCTAAACAACGTAAAATGGTACATGACTGCAGTATATAACACAAAAAGGGTCCTCACATGACCAATGACATGATTTTCAAATGTTTCCCTCAAAATCACATCACAATTCAGAAGCACTAAGACTTCGACTTATAGAAGCAATGAAGCCATAGTAGCCTTTATATTATTGTACATCTACTGTTGTTTGGTCACAGTGCAACTGTCATAGGAGCATTCTATAAGATCAATATGACGACAGAATATCCAAAGCACACAACAATTGCTGCAGAAGAATAGAATATACTAAAATTTGAAATAATTGACCAGAACATATTAGGACAGAAGCTGAAGAGCATCAAATGCTATGATTATGACTCCAAGCGAGGAAGGAAATGGGCAGCAGGGCATTATATAGCACTATATATACTAAATATGGCATTTTCATCTAGCCATTTACTGAACGGTGAAATTTGAAGATTTACGGACATTAATTAATCATGTGATACAGCCTTCACAGCGTAATGATAGGTCTCAATGAGGCACACCTTGAAACAAAAGGTTTTACGGTTTCTGGATTGATGCAACCAACTGAGAAGGTTGTATTCTGTATTTGTGGGAGCATAGCACCCAACTTCAAAAGATTAAATACCAGCATAAACAATTTGCATTCTAAGATCTCAATGTAAAGAAAGCATAGATACCTGCTCTGATTCCCGCAGATCCGGCCTTCTTCAGTCCCTTTTTCTTCACAATGAAACTGGCACCAATAAAGATACTAGAGGAAAGTGCAAGAATCAATCCCTTGACATTGTCTGACGAAATCCCAGGGAAGAGGCCGAATCTCCAGCTAATTCTGCCATTTAGTACTGGTCCATTCACCGAGAAATTAATTTTTGCCCAGATGTCTTGTTGCATGCCAAATTATTCCAGTTTTTATCACGTATAGTTTCAGCCTCAAAATTCAATCCAGCAAAGGGTACTAATTGGCAATTCCAATTATTGGGCACTGGACTCTGCTTAGCCTTGCATCGACCTCTGGCAATTCTGACAGGTTTGCATTCTTGACCTAATCATAAAAGCTTTGGAGCTATACCCAAATTCCAGATTTGCTTTTTCACTCACAGTGGCAGTGGGCACTCTCCAAGATCCACACAAAACCAAAATCCAATAAATTGGAAAGGCCCGACTCTACAAATACACATCAGTCTCTGGTGAATCCACCATCGGTTTGCACCCTTGCCCTAATCATTAAATTCGGGTTTGATGGTATGGTATATCAAAATTTCAGATTTGCTATACCGTGTATGAGATCCAACGAATTGCCAAAACCAATTACTGCGTACCCCAATCCTCCTACCCTATATGAACCTGTCCTGCAATAAGAAATGACACTCCCTAAAACCAAATAAAATTTAAGCAAATCCAATCATTAGGTGCTCGTGGCTGCTAATTTTATATCAACTTGTGCGATAATAAAGAATGCCCAACTTGGAGATCAACCCTAAAATCCCATTAATTTTTACAAATTCAATTAGTGGGGTACTGAATTCTGCTAATATCACATTAATTTTAACAAATCCAATTGGTGGGTATTTAATTCTGCTAAGATCGCAATAAGTTGCATTCCTGGCAGAAATCTATACCTTTGCCCTTTCTAAAATCTCAATCTAAGTGCTAGATTCTAAAATGAAAGGATGAACCAGACATTGCTATTTACCTACATACACAAATCAATTCAATTCAAACATTCGTCCCAAAACAGTAGCGTTCAACTAGGCTTAATCATCCAAATATGATTGTTGTCATCGCCCTGAACTGCAAGGAATCCACCTCATCAATCCACTATACACAGTAAGCACCTTTTCGAGATAAAATTCCACGAACCCAATTGTGGTACAGTAGATCTCTATCGTTTTCTTAAGTGCCCAACTCCCACAAACGTCATTTTCCTGTGACCCAAATGTTGAAAGCGAATAATTTAAATGGAAAACCACCGTCATCCATTGTGGATGGATTACCCAATGATCCCATTACTAACCAAATTTAATATAGTATTTGAGTTTTGTATTTTGACTCTGCGTCGTGATTTAGAAGAGGCAGAAGAAATCAGTACGCCATATGGGCATTCTTTAAAGATTCCATTGATTCCTTTCCTGTGATCGTCGAAAACTTTGCAATTGCGAAAGGGTAAAAAGAAGAGTCGATCTCATCATTTTGGTTTTGGTATGAGTCATTGCTGTAAAATACAATTTATAGGTGCCCTTATTTAAATCTACATATTGTTTCAAGTGGTGGATGATGCGGACCCACAGTCAACACAAAAAAAAGAATTGAATGCCAGGCAAATAGGTATGTTGAAGTACTGAGCATCTTCCTGTCATGTATTTTGCGGTCTTCGTGTTTCGTCATTATGTCTCATATGAAATACCCTTTAAAATTAGATGCTTTGCTTCACATCGACATCTTTTGACCCCTGTTATGTCCTTTTTTGTTTATTTTTATTTTTAAAGTTTCTGGTCGGCTGGAGGATTATATACATGTGGAAAGTGGTTTTAGATTAACAATGCATTAAAGCAAGTTGGTTTAATTTAGATATAAATTTAATTGGAGAAATTAAAAAGTTAATCTCGAAATATAGAATAATGTAATTGAAATATTTCATGAGATAAGAGAATTAGGTTTTCCACGATAAATTAATGATATCGGTTCTTGAGAATTGGGAGACAATCATCAAAGATAGGGAGATGACCCTATAGTCGTGCACCCTAACTTTAGGGGCACATAGATATATGTAGGGGTCTCTTCAAAGATTAAAAAATTATATCATCGTGTAGCGTATTATCATGTCACATCAGTATTTTCGTTTCGCGTGTTTATTTCAAGGGAAAAGTAGTTTTGAATTGATTTAAAATGAAAAAATTATATATAAAGCATTTGAAAGAGGTACCAATGACCGAGCGCCCTATGTGTCACATTGTCATTGGCTCTTAAAAAGTGTCATTAATCAAAAAGTGAACAACTATTAGTCATTTTTTCAACAACCTATGGTGAAAACCAATGTACATGTTTTGGTACATGCACAAGTATGGGGTCATCTCCCTAGATAGTGTGAAACGGACCTTTCAAATAGTAAGATGAACAGAGTCCCAAAAAAGTGGAGTTTTATAATCAATTTAGTTGGTTTCATATAAGTATGAAAATGATTATGTCAAATTTGTTTAAATGCAAAATCAATTTGGAAATGTGATCGATTGTTCTTGACTTCAAAAACATTGTGTGATTTTCCTAGCTTCATTGTGAGTCATTGGGAAACTATTTGTCTTGAATACGCTAATTCAACCTCAACACCTTCTAAGACCCATATATAATGAAGGGTGTTAATAGCACTATGTGTTGTCCCTCCATTATTATTAGATTCCTCGTGTCTTGAACAATTTGGCAATCAACAATCGACACAAATTAGTAGACACTTACTTTGTATGTAAGTGTTTCAACCCTTATCTTTCAATAGATGTAGAGTAAATAGTAAATGCATGAATTTTTCCTTTGCACGGGGATGCTTTTGGAAACAATAAATTTTGCTCTTGCGATTAATCTTTGTGTTCATGAATACTTACAAACTTCTTGAATTCAAGTATGGTATGTTGGTGCGTAAGCTAATACATAATAGGTGTGAAAGTTGACAAAAAGGCACCCAAGCCCTGGATTTCAAAACTAGTGGACAAATGGTCCACAAAGGTTGGAGCTAGTTTCGTACAAGTACGGAATGGTAGACCATAAATGTACAAGTACATAAGTGGAAACTACCTAGAACCACAAGGAAAAGAAGGGAGGAAAGAGAAAATTGGGACGAGAGAGAAACATAAGCAAATAGGGAAGAACAAAGAAAGAAATGTTAGTAAGAGAGAGCAGTAGAGTCGCAAAAACAAAAACAAGTTCAAGGATGTCAAAAGACACATAAGACATCCCGAGGACAAGCCAAGAGTCAAACAACATAAGGAACACTACCAATAAGAGCCTAACCTAGACCAATAATCAATAAACACATAAATACACTTATATCATAGTGTTATAATATGTTGTATATTTTGTATATCAGTATACCTAGGCGTAATGTACACCTCTCGCCATGAGCGTTAGCGGGGGTCCAGGGTTACCCTAGTTGGGGTTTGGGGCTAGCGACCCCAATCGGGGTTCGAGTGCTTAGGTCCTCGAGAAATTTTTTTGAAATCCCTATTTTTCCGAGAGTATCGATATGTTATTTTTATCTATATAGTTATATGGGTGGTGTCATAATCTGTGAATCATGGGGAACTGTTATGGGTTGTTTGTTAGCCACGGTTTTGGTACCCATTGTATTGTAAAACCACTTTAATGATTTCCTACTTGATTTGGTTACATAAGGCTAGAGATGCGGTAGAGGGTAGAGCAGAACTTGGAAGTACATTATTGTATTGTAAACGGTTAAGTTAATGCAATAAGAGAGAGAAGTTACTGTGTTGGGTTTTTTCCCAAAAGGGTTTCCTAGGATAAATCTTGTGTTTTGTCATTTGGTTTCTTTGTTTATCTTGAATATTTTGTTAAGTATAGCTTCTTATTTATTATTTTATCGAATCGATTCTCTTCATTTGGTATCAGAGCAAGGTTTTAACTTTTATGTGAAGAGTTAGGGTTTTAAAACCTGTGATAAAAAATTTCAAGTGGGAGCTCTGGGTGAATTTTTCAAGTAGAATAAAATGATGGTACAAGGATCAAGATCAAAAATTTAATGGCCAACATTTTGAGTTAAGGAAGCTCAAGATGGAAGATCTTCTTGTGGATATAGATCAGTGGATTGTTGTGTTTGGATTCATGCCTACCAAGTATGAAGGTAGAGGACTGGGAAAAGATTGATAGGAAGGCAAGGAGTTCAATCAAATCTGTGTCTGTCAGATTTAATTTTGTTGAATGTGTCAAATGAGAAATCCGATTAGGCATTATAGGAGAAATTGGGGACTTTGTATCAAACAAAGTCTTTGGTGAACAAATTGTTTCTCTCGAAAGAAGTTATATTCATTAAGAATGAATGACGGAGACTTTGTTGCAGAACATCTGAACGTCTTTAATATTATGGTAAGTCAATTGATTTCTATTAATATTAAAATGGAAGAAGAGGATAAATGTATTACTCTGTTGTGTTCTTTACTTGAGTCTTGGGATAATCTAGTTATGGATATTACTAGTACTATAACAAAATTATTAGTTGAGGATGTAGTTGCGGCCTTACTATCAGAAGAAATGAGGTAGAAATCCATTGAGGATTATCAATCCAAGGATGCTTGTATGTAAGAGGTCAGTACCCAAGAGAAAATCAAGAAGAGGCAAGGACAATCAAAGTCTAGAAGTAAATCAAAGACTAAAAAAAAAGATAAGAGGAAATGTTGGAACTATGGTAAAATGGGGCATTTCAAGAAATATTGTAAATCTAAGAAGGTAAAAAGCATAATTCATCTGACGATGCTAGATCTTCATATACAAAACCTTCTAATGATGACTCGGGAGATTTTTTTGGCAATTTCTAGCTTGCATGCATGTGATGGTGCATGGTTGATTGACTTAGGTGCCTCCTTTCATATGACTCCACATAGGGAGTGGTTCTATGAATATGAAAAGTATAATAGAGGTGATGAATATCTTAGAGACAACTTAACTTGCAAGATCATCAGTTGTTGGAGAATCAAGATGAGGTTTAAAGATGAAAGGATTAAAAGCCTCCCAAGTGTTCTGCACATTCTAGGTTTGACCAGAAACCTAATATCTATAAGTAAGATGAATGATGTAGGTGTGCAGTAGCATTTAGTAAATATAGTTGCAAGATGGTTCGGGTGCAATGGTATTGGCAAGAGGAATTCGTATCGAAATATTGTTCAAGCTTGAGGTAAGCATTGTTATTGATGGGTGCAATAGCTATGTGGTTCCATATGATAAGAAAGCTTCATCCAACTCCTACATATGTTGCAATGAAGATGATGTTGTGGCATCAAAGGATGGGACACATTGGAGAAAAGACTTTGTACTTTAAAAGTAAAAGGTATGGTTGAAGGAATTTCGAGTGTCCTTTAGATTTTGATTTTTGTGAGCATTGTGTGCTTTGAAAGTAAACTAGAGTAAATTTTCCTAATAATGCTACAAGATCAAAAAGAATTCTACATTTGATACATAGTGATGTGTTTGGACTCAGAAAAAGCACCATCGCTAGGAAAAGTCATGTTTTATAGATGATTTCTCAAGAAATACTCGGTATATTTTATTCGAATAAGTATGAGGTTTTCAATAAATTCAAAGAGTTTAAGGCTCTTGTAGAAAATCAAGACAGAAAGGAAAATAAAGGTTTTGAGAAGTGACAATGGTGGGGAATATTTCTCTAATGCCTTTGAGAAATTCTATAAAGAGTGTGGAATAGAAAGGCAGAAGACAACTCCATATATGCCACAATAGAATGGAGTTACAGAAAGGATGAACAAAACGTTGATGGATAAGTGTAGAAGTATGCTCAATGGTGCCGGTTTGGATATAAAATTTGGGGCGTAAGCAATAGAATTGCGTGTTATTTGATTAATAGACCACCAACATCTCGCACTTGAAGAAAAACTCCACAGAAGCGTGGATCGTAAGAGATCCTCTATTAGACATTTACGTGTATTTGGTTGTATTGCTTATATGTATATTCCGAAGAGAAAGAACCAAGCTAGATAATAAATCATTAAGTGAGTATTTATTAGATACTCTAATGGTGTAAAAGGATACAAGCTATGGAATCTAGAAACACAAAAGGTTATTTTTAGCCGTAATGTAATCTTTAGAGAGCTTAAGGAGATTCCAGAGTAGGAAGCAAAACCAAAGGAAGATCATGTTAAAATTGAGGAAGGTGAATCTGTGTCTGAATTTGATGCGACTATAGAAGATGAACCACAAAGAGAGTTACAAGGGGAAGATTTAGATGAAGCAGCTGAAGAACTAGTAGATGTTGAACCAAAAATCCTATATTCAAGATTAGATTAGGCTGATAAGGGTGCCTGAGAGGTATAGTCCTCCTGATTTCCATTCTAAATATGTTTTATCAGTTTTATTTGTTATTGATGATGAACCCAAGACTTTGACGGAGGCTTTTGGATCAAATGAAAGAAAGTTTTGGAAAAATGCTATGGAAGAAGAAATGGATTCCTTATATAAGAATAATACACGGGACTTCGTTAAGTTACCTCCTAGAAGAAAACAATTTGGATGTAAATGAGTGTTTAAGAAGTAGTATAATGTAGATGGGTAAATGGAGAAGTATAAAGCTCACCTTATGGCAAAGGGTTTCTCTCAGGTGTAGGGACTCGATTTTGGTGAGATTTTTTCTCCTATTGCTAAGTTACATTCTATTATATATTTTTATCTATTGTTGTTACTTTCAATCTGGAAATAGAGTAGATGGATGTTAAGACAACATTTTTACATGGTGAGCTTGAGGAGGAAATCTACATGATGCATCCAGAAAGCTTTAAGATCAAAGGAAAGGAAGATTTGGTGTGTAGGATGAAAAATTCATTATATGGCTTGAAGCAATCACCAAGAATGTGGAACCAAAAATTTGATAGGTATGTGTTGAGACTTGGGCTTGAAAGAAGTAAAGTTGACCATGTGTTTATTTTAAACAGAAGGTGAAGATTATGTTATCATTGTATTATATGTAGATGACATGTTGTTAATTGGTAACAATAAGAAATTGGTCAGTCATATTAAATCTCAACTCTCATCTCAATTTGATATGAAGGATCTCGGTGCTGTAAAAATTATTTTGGGCATGGAAATAAAAAGAGATTATGTAAATAGGAAACGGTGTTAAATCAAAGAAAGTATCTTGAGGTGATATTGCAAAAGGTTTCAAATGCATGAAAGTAAAATTGTTAGTATTCCTTTTCCTATTGGTCAAAATTTGTCTTCTGAACAATGTCCTAAAACTGAAGAATAAATAGAGGACATGTCTCAGGTACCATATGCTAGTGCAGTTGGTAGTTTGATGTATGTAATGGTTTGTACTAGACCTGATATTACACATGCAGTGGGAGTAGTGAGTAGATTCATGTCAAATCCTAGAAAGGAACATTAGATTGTGGTAAAGAGAATCTTTAGGTACATGTGTGGGACATCTAATTATGTAATTTATTATCAGGGTAAACCTGATGAAAGTAAAACATTAGATCTACATGGTTTTGTGGATTCCAAGTGGGGGTGGAGACTTGGATATGCGTAGGTCTACCGGAGGGTATGCGTTGAACTTGTTTGGTGGAGTGGTAAGTTGGATGAGTAAACATAAAGAAAGTGTTGCGATATATACCATGGCCGAGTAATGAGTGCATGTGCCTACTCATACAAGTAAAGAAGTAATAACACTTAAGTACTCATACACCAAAATTATGTATCTATATAATACCCCATTTTGATGTGTATGTGTACATACATATCAAAGTAAAACAAATTAGAAATTACATGAGAATGTTTTGTTGTAGTCACCTCACCATCTATTGAGATTTCTTGAAGTTATTAAGAGAACAACAATGAACCTGAAAGTAAAAAGGAAAGAGATATCACCTTATCTCCATAATTGAGGGTCGCTACAATCTTGAGGCAAGCATTCATGCTCATATGTCTAGAAACTTGTTCAAGAACATATAGAAACATATGCAAGTGAGTCAAGATGAACATGTCTTATAGTGATGCCAAGTAAATTGTGTTTCATATCATCTTGTGGTTGCTTCCATACGTAGAGACCACAAATAAAAACTAAATATATACATGTAATGTGTATAATATAAAAATAAAGCTCTAATGTAAATATAGTAAGGTATCGTCACATAAGAATTTATGTAATACGTAAATGGCCCCTATGTGGGCCTAAGTATAAGTATTGTAAGCACAATACTATAGTGATGTTCTAAGCGGGAGGATATAAACCATATAAGTGCAATAAGACAATGTTCCAAGTTGGGAAAAATATAACCAAGTGTAAGCACTAGATAAGATTATGCCCAAGGTGGGTAGGATGTAATCAATGTAGGTTTGAAAATATAATATTACCTTATGGGAAAGATGTAATCAGTGTAGGCTTGAAAATGAAAGAGTGCCCCAATCTATGCAAGATGTGATTGGTGTAGGTTTGGAAATAGAATAGTTCATGTTAGCAATCCTAGAATGTCTCATCAAGGCATGATAAGGTTATAGTCTAAATATTTTACATGAATGATTCATTTACATGTCATTAAATAGTGTACATAAGGATAAAGCTTATTTCTTATCACATATTGAGACTCACACAATAATTTATAAAATAGCAAAACTCATAAATGTAAACATGCAAGCTAGAGAGAGATTAAACAACACTTCGATTTCTATCATAGTATTGAACCATAGGCTAACAACAACCTTCTCTACACATTTATTACTTATTTTGTACACTTAAAGAGGTGACTATTAGCCTTCCAATCCCTTCAAATTTCGTTTCTACACTCAAAGAGCTTTACATATACCCTATTTTGTCTTCTTTATTCTATAAATGTACACTAGGTATTATGTAAATATAATATAATAGGAAAATACACCAAGTCGACTTTTAGGCCTTAATAGCCCTCCAACACTTTCCCAGACTTAAATAGTTGTCTCATCTCAAGAAAAAATAATATATCAAAGTTTTGTAGATGTTTTTATGCATTCTTCATCCTTGTGATGATTTATTTGTATTTTGATGTTTTATTTACGGTATGTGCAATGAATATCATTTACCAATTTTCATCCTCTACACACTACTTAACTACTCTTATGGGTTTGCTTTATCATTTAGTTTATCAAGCATTACCCTTTCACTTTTTAATCTACTTTGAAATCCCCATAGATCACCTTTTAAATTTTCAACCTATGTGGTTCTGCTTATAGATAACATTACTATGCTTTGCGTAATCGTGTCCAAAATTTACCGATCAAAATGCTATTCCTTTTGGGCCTACTTCTTATCTTTGCGATGTGGAGGTGGAGCTTGCAGATCTAATATAGCCTTATCTTCTTAAACTTGATATAAAATTTCCTAAGGATCTAGGTTCTTCAGTGGAACCTTTCATGTTATTCACAGGTTGGAGAGAACAACTCCAAATCTTCCTTGTAGTTTTTCCAATCGCAATTGCTTCATAGATCCTCCCAAAGAATCCTTAGAGTTGCATTGTAGCTTGCATAACCTCGATTAGGGAATCATAAATTGTAGTTGCAATGACTAGCCTATGTAAGGAGATAGCATTTTTCACTTCACTAATTAGGCCTTTAATCCTTTCCCTTAGGCTTTGTGCTTCCATGCCTATAAAATTATTATGCAACATGTTTTTCCCATTTCTATAGACGACCCACTATGTTATCTATAGATTAAAGAGATGTGTCCAAATCCTTCTATGCTTCCTTTTCATCATGCATGGTGACCATCAATGCATGTGCGATCTTAACTTCTTATGTTTCGTCTTAACAATCATTCATGACATCTTACAGCTTTACATTATAGTCTAGAAACTTGAATATGAAATTCTTGGATTACTCCCCAACCTCCTATAATAAAGCTTGATGTACTTGCACAATTTTCAAATGACTTCTTTGGCCTCCCATTTCTTCCGGATCATAGGTTCGTCTACCTTCTCAATGAGCTCCTATTGGCACCAATTATCTAGATAATAGAATGGATTTTCCACCGATATCTCATGTCTTTCTCTTATACTTTCCACGTTGCACCCGATAGGTCTAGACATGTTCCCACTAGATAGATGCATTACCTTTCAACTTCATGCATGCAAAAATGAACTTCTGGTATATTCCATGTCTTCATACTTAAATATTTTTCCCTCTTTGTTATCTAATCCATGAGCTCTATTAGTTCTAAGCTACTATAATAACAAGGGGTATCTAAGATAAGATTATTCCCCATCCTAGTGATTATGTGAAACATTCAATCCTCGTGACCATCTTACGCTTCATCTTCTTCCACATTTACATTTGCATTCTCATTTTTGTTTGCAAACTATGTTCCCTATTGTATGGGTATGCTTCATTATCACTATTATCTTCCATAACAACACCTCAAAATTATGCGGATACCATGGCTTCCAAGTGATCTTATATAGTACACATCATTTCATCCGAGTCCTCAACTCTCACACCTTGATTTTGGTGTCCTACATTCCTTCAATGTGCCATTTTTTCTTTTTCTTTGAATTTTCAAGAACAATCTCAATAATGTTATACTTAACAATCCTTTTCTCGGAAGATTCTTGCAATTACCTACTACTCATAATCTACATTGTGGAAAGTCTCAAAACTTAATTTTTCACTCCGTCATTCACACCTTATACCCAATAGTTACATGCTAGAAGATGTCTCCAATAATTTTCTACTTACATATGTCAATGTTGAAAACCATAAATATTTTTCATTCCTTTATTTGTAAGGAAAGCAATTCCACTTTGATACCAAATTATGCAGATTAGGTGAGGGTTCCTAACAAAGAGCCACATTATACCTCACAACCTCCGAATACACGTGAAAGAATAATTCAACGAGAAATAGACATGTATCATCATAAATATCAAATGATCACAAACCTTAACAATTAAAATATTTGGGATATAATATTTAGAGAAATAAACGATATCAAATTGATCATGAATGTTTTAGTTTTCTACATAACATAAAGACATAGAAAATCCTCCATGCATTATCACTCAACACTCTTTTCATACCTTATATAATTGTGAAAATATCAAGGTTTTTATTACAATGTGATTATGGATACTCATTTGGTAAGAATTTAGCTTACATCCACACTATGCTCTTGGGAACTTTGAGTTCCCAAAGTTTGAATTACTTTCAAAGTAATTTGGCTCTACTTATATAGATGTTCATGTCACCTCCTAAGACTCAACTATACAATTCAAATGTAAGTATTAAAGGAACTAACAATAGAGCCACACATGCCTAGTCACCCTTCTATGAAATTAATGCCTTCAAACATTCAATTATCCCAAGTCCGCAGCTCGAACAAGATTATACAAACAATATTGCACATTTAGTGATTATGCAACATATGATACATTGTACAGGAAACTATACACTCCATAAACATTATGCAATGTACTTGTACACTCAACAAAAGTCAAAATTGTACTTCATAGCTCGTTATCAACAAATTTATTCAATGTGTAGCCTACATAATACTTTGAAAAACACAAACATGATTGAATCAAACTATTTATTTATTTTTGGTTAACACAAGATTGTTGACAAATACGAATGCTCGTGCATAAAAAACACAACTATAAACTCTACAAAAACAATTTTATTTTATATATCCCTATCTATCACACCATGCTTTGAAGGGAAATTCCTACTCCAAAGATTGTTCTCGAGAGAAATTATTCCTATATTGTAGTTGCACAATCAAGTATGTTAGGTTTCAAGCCTACTCCCATTTATCCTCCCAAGATATAAATTCTCCTATAAATCCCACAACACCAATATTTATTACAAGGTGAGGTGATGGATGATACATGGTCCCTTCCACCTTAAGCACAATTTTCTTCAAAGAACATTCTAGATCTTCTTTCATATACCAACACCATCTATTCCTATTGAAACTCCTTAGTGTGTAGATTCTATCATATCATGATTTCTAGTTGTATTTGTGTGCCTCCAAATTCCACTGCACTATCATGTGGTTTTCTTCCATCTTTGTCTACTCTAAAGAACCTATTCTCAAGGAATTAATCATCACGTAGCATTGTAATCATTATAATGTTAAAAGTTGGGATTATATCTTCTATCAACATAGATACTTATATTCCATACACAAGTTGAAATATAGAGTATTTCATATAAAACATTTTAAATTTATTTTGTATACCCATAAAACTCGTAGGTATTTAATGTTCCTAGTTTTCTCTTTCTACATTACAAATTTTGATGAGCATCCTTTCCAAGATTTCTTTGTTTATAGATTATAACTACTAATTTTCCTAAATATGGTATGTGGTATTCTTTTGGTGCACAATCATTAAGTCTTACTGTGAGTACCTTGAATTTTTTATTTATGAAGTGCATTCCTTTATCACTAATAAGATTATGTGAAACATGTACCTTGTAATAACATTATCATATAGGAACTTAGTTGTATCTCTAATCGCATAGTTTTTGTAGTTTTAGCCCCTACCCATTTTGTGAAAGATTTTATTGTAGTAATGATACATCTAGCCTTTGATTATTTATATGGTGGATGAATAGTCTCAATAAATTCAATGCCTCATTGCTCAAAGGGTTGTGCAATTAGCATTGGATTTAACAACACTTCATCCTTTTGATTTGGTTTCCTATACTTTCGAAGACATCATAGTGACTCATAATTTGATTCACATATTAGAACATTATAGTCCACAAAATTCCACTCTTGAGTATCTTTCAAATAATTTACTCTCCTCCAAAATTTCCTCCCACATATCCTTCATGTGCTTATATAATATTGGTTGCATGTTCATGTTCCAACACCACTCGCCACAATGCATCATCCTTCCTAGCTTGTACAAAAATTATTTGATCACCATGATGGGTATCACTTTAGATACTAACTTCTTCTTTTCCTTCTTCACGTAATGTTCTAGCAATATTCCATTATGCAAAATTGCTTAATTTTCCCCAATTGTTTTGGTACTACAATGAATTTAAAGAAGTGTGACTCAAAATAATGTTCGTTTAGTTCATCATATTTTTATCCTACTTAAGTGCTCAAGACCTCCATGTTCTCATCTTGATTTGATATTAATTTTGAACTTATATTCCTAAAATATCATTAACCATCTTAAAATTCTTCCTTTGGGAAATTGTTTATCAACCAAGTAACTCAAGTCTTGATGATCTCTAAAAACTTAAATGGCATTGGGAGGATACACTTCCTAAAATTTTGAAATGCAAAAACCATGGACAATATTTCCCTCTCCATTTTGGTGTAGTTATTGTCTATGCTAAAGAGTTTATAACTTATAAAATGAAAAAGGTGATCTAATCCTCCTTCCCCAGCTACATAAGTATAGATATTATTGCAAACCTCTATGAATCCACATGAACATGAAATACATTACTCTAATTAGGAAATAACAATATGGGCACAATGAATAGCTTTTGTTTAACATGTGTGAATTCATTCTAGTGCTTTAGGCTTTAGGGACCATTCAAACTTCATAACTTTCAATAAAAATGTATCCATAGGTTGCACAATGTTAGAGTATCCCTAGATGAATTTTCTATAGTATCATGTACACCCTAAGAACCTGTCACACTTTAGATAGATTTTTATCGGGCTTTAGACATATGATTATTATTATTTTTCCCCAAACCACTAAAATTCCATCATTGCATACCACATGAGCTAAAAACACTGCAAATGGTTTGAAAAATAAACATTTCATCAAATTCAAATAAATTTGTAGGGCTTTGTAGCATTATAACATCAACTACACCTTAAATAAGTGGTCCTTAAAGATTGAAAACATTGCTCAATCATATAAGTATGTCTATAATAAATTATGAATGAAATCTTTGATGGCAATGATAATCGCTCTAAAAATACTTTGGGTGCTTCCTTGATCCAAATGGCACGACCCTATAAGAAAATGACCCCAACTTTATTGTAAAGGTGGTTTTTGATTTATATTCCCATGCATTTGGAATTTGATGATTTTTGGGAATGCTTCAATTTTTCATGACATTGTGCAAATTCTATTGTGTAATGATCAACATTGCACAATATAGTGTGCATATCTAGTGCATAAAACAAGAGTTGTGTACTTGTGAAATAAGGTTTAGTTTAGATGACATGTGTGAAAGCATGTGGACACTTGGGAATCTATGTGGAATTGTGCAATATGATCTAGAGGTGTGTATAAGTGTACTCATAGAACTCTGTAGGGACTGCGAGTGATATCAATGCATTGTGGGAGTTACTTTATGGTGTGTGGAGAAGATCAAAAACATTGGAGATTAATGTATATGCATTTTCAAGAAGTTGTTTGAAAATTGGAAGTGTAAAGTGACATGGTAAGGATGAATATGTGTCAATTAGAGGGAATCTTAGGATTATTTGACAATCTATTTATAGTTTAATTTAAAGCACGTAATAGTTTTAAAGCGTACATGTTCCTAGGTTCCACTTTAGTAAATTGGTTGTGAAAACTATTCTTGGGTTGTTGTTTTAACATAAATAGCAACCATGTATAAGATGTAACATACATCACACTAAGTGAAAAATATTGTAATGTATTGTATCTAAGTATTGTAGTTGGCACAAATGTTGTGCATGAGCGATTGAGATATTGTGAGTGTAGTCTTACATAGATCTTGTTGAATCATTGGGTTAGATTAAGTGCAATAAGAAATATTTTTGTTGTTGGTTTTTATGTGAAAGGTTTTTCCCGAGAGATAAACATGTGTCTAAATATTGTGCTTTAATTTTCCTTTGCACTAACTTAATATTCATACTTTTCTTTCATCTTTTCAGATCTAGATCTACTTAAGTTTTATGGTCCATTTTGAAATTATTCCCAAATTTTGGTATGAAAGCTTCTTTGTTTATAGGTTTGTAGGAACTTTCAAGCTAGATATTGAAGAGTTGTCTTGGTTGAGATGTGTGAATCTTGCACAAGGAGGGAAATATTTTTGGATGTGCAAGAATAGAGATCGAAAAAATTATTGGGAATTTTTTGAGTTACAAAAGCTCAATAAAGAATCTCTTTACTCAAAAACTTGGGTTTTGTATCACAAGTAGGATGTGTGGAATTTAAGCAAGATAAATGTTCAAGGTTAGTAGTAAGATAATAAGTTTTAATTGTGTATATCATATTCTATGTTATTAAATTTAGATGATGAGAAGATGGTAAAGGAATTGTGGGATGACTTGGAAAATTTATAACCAGCCAAATATTTACTTAACAACTATTTATATGATGGAATACGTATTCTTTGAGAATTGTGACTCGATTACAAAGCACCTAAATGCCTTTAATAATTTGATAATTTAGTTTGTTTATGTGGATATAAATTTGGACGATGAGGATAGATGCATTACAATTTTATGTTGTTTTCTAGATTCTGGGATAATTTAGCGATGGAAATCATTGGTACTTCATCCAAGCACAAGATGGATTAGATCATCTCAAATTTATTTTCTAAAGAAGACAAAAATATACTAAATATCATGAAGGTGATACATTGTTGGTGCATGAGAGAGCATAGGAAAATATAAGCATAAGAAAAAGGAGAAATATTTAGAGTCGAGAGGTAGATCTAAGACTTGACAAACCTTATTTGAAGAAGTGTTAGAACTGCATGTAAGTCAAGACACTTTAAGAAGGATTACAAAGTTAAGGTGGACAAGAATAAACCACTTTATGTCACATTCTCTGGTGAAAAAATCTCCATAGATGAAGGTGGAGATGAATACTTGGTAACATGGAGTGTGTAAGCATGTAGTGAAACATGGTTTGTGAACTCTTTTACATCTTACCACATGACATCTCATAGAATTTGTTCTCTACAAATATGAGAAGTATGATGGTGGTGATGTATTTTCTAGGATATTACTCCACTCGCTAGATTTTTGCTCGAGAAAGAGTTAAGAAAGGCTCATATATGGGAGAATCAAGACTCCTCATGGAGTTATGCACATTTTAGGTCTTGTGAGAAATTTGATTTCGGTCAAGAAGATGTGTGATGCTAGTGTGTAGGTCTCATTTACAAATAATGATTACAAAATGACACATGAAGCAATGGTATTATGTAGAAGATTTTTCACTAGAAACTTGTTCAATATGGATGTAAGTACTATTACTGGTGTTTACAACAACAAACTTGTTCTGAGGCTAATGAGGTACATTAAAAACTAACATGTCTCTAGTAGAGAGAAGAAAATCCATGGCATGATAGGTTAGGTCATATTAGAAAGAAGGGATTTACCTTACTACAATTCAAAGGAATGGAAAAGGGATTTATGAATATCCTTTGTATTTTGAATTTAATGAACATTGTGTCTATGGAAAAAGAGAAAAGTGAATTTTCCCATTAGCATTGTACATACAAAAGGGATCTTATAGGTAATACATAATGATGTGTTTAGCTAGGTTAAGGTTTCATCATTTGGGAAAGCCATTAACTATGTGTCTTTCATATATGACTTTTCAAGGAAACTCTAGATATACTTTCTATAAAATAAATATAAATTTTCAAGAAATTCAAGGATTTCAAATCCATTTTCGAAAACCAAAAGGAGAAGAAGATCGAATTATTATGTAGTGATAATGGGGTCTAGTTTTATTCGAAGGAATTCGTTGAATTATACAAGGAGTGAAAATTGGAAGATAAAATATAATTCCATACATGTCACAACATAATGTAATTTTAGGGTGGATGAATATGATGTTGATGGAAAAATCCTTGATTATGCTTCATGGTGTGTAGTTGGAGCAAAACGTTTAGGATAAAATAAAGTTACTACTTGTTATTTAGTGAATCTTTCACCATCAATAACACTAAAAATATGACTCTATAAGAATATTGGAATTGTAAGAAACCTTCCATTAAACACCTAATAATTTTTGGATATGATGTATATGTGCATATTTCAAAGGAGGAAAGGACAAAGCTTAACTATAAATATGAGAAGTGCATCTTCATTATATATGGCATCTTCATTATATATGGAAATGGTGTAAAAGGGTACACAATATGGATTCCAAAAATGGATAAGGTGATCTATAGTCATAACGTTATATTCAAAAAATTAAAGACGATTCTTGTGCAAATGGATGTGCATAATGGTGAAGTTGAGTTGAAACATATGTAGGAGAAACCAAAATAAGTGTGGGTTGATGTAGAGTGTAAAGAGCATGTATTAGAACATGATGTTGTTGATGAAGAGGTAGAGCTATAATAGGAAGAAGAATCTCAAACACCAATATGAAAAAGGTCATAACAAGTGCAAAAAGTTGTGGGAGGTATAGTTCCATTGATTTTCATTCTACTTTCCTATTGTTAGTAAAAAATGGGTATGATGCAAAGATAGTGTGTGAATCATTTGCATACAAATAAATCATGTTTTAGAAGAAATTCATGGATGAAATACTAATGAGACTTGGAATTTACTTGAGTTCCCTCTTGGATGAAATCTTGTAGGATATAAATGTGTGTACAAGAGGAAATATAGTGGACAAGGTAAATTAGAGAATTATAAGGCTTACCTAGATATGAAAGGATTCTCTAAGATCAAAAGGATTGGATTTGGTGAAGTATTCTCTCTTATTATGAAGTTGACTTCCATAACATTTCTTTTAGCTATATTACAATTTGCATATGATCTGGAGGTAGATTTCATGGATGTAAGACAAGATTCTTGCATGAAAATTTTTAGGAATAAATATGCGTGGTACAACTTGAATGTTTCAAGGTTAAAGGAAAAGATGATTTAGTTTACCTCCTAAAGAAATCCTTGTATGGCTTGAAATAATCGCCAAGGATGTGGAATCAAAATTTTTACATCCATTTGTGCAAACTTGGTCTCATGCACAATGAGGTAGATCCTTGCATATACTTTAAAGAAAAAGGAAAGAACTTTGTCATCATAGTGCTCTATGTTGATGACATATTGCTAATTAGAAATTTCAAGTCAATGATCAAGCAAGTGAATTCTTAGCTATCCGTGAAATTTGACATGAAAGATCTCGGTGTTGTAAAAAAAAATTTGGCATAGCATTTGTGAAAGATCATGTGAACATGATACTTTGGTTGAGTCATAAGGAGTATAATGAGATGGTTTCAAAAGTTTTAAAATGTAAGGTAGTAAACATGTTAGCACACCTTTCTTATTTGGTAAAAAATCTCAACTCTGCAACGCATAAAACTTGAGCCATTTAAGGACATGGTTTGGGTATTTTATACAAGTGAGGTGGGAATATTGATGTATGTAATGGTTTACACCAAGCATTCTATTAAAAATCATGTCATGGAATTCGCTAATAGATACATTTTAAATCCTATGTAGGAAAATTGGACTATGGTAAAGAAGAATTCTAGATATTTACACAAAAAATTTGATCATGTATAATCTATCGGGAAATCCTAGTGAAAGAAAGGTTTTGAGTTTACATGGCTTTGTGGAATCTAATTGCAAAGGAGATATAGATTTACACATATCCACCTTTGGGTATGTTTTTAACTTGTTTGGTGTAGCGTTATGTTGGATGAGGAAGTGTCGGATAAGTGTTACAATATCCACCATAAAAGTGAAGTACATGGTAGATACTCATGTGAGAAAGGAATAAATGTGGATTTATAGACCGAGTTTCATAATTGGGTTGATTCAAGGAAAAAAAAGGATAGTTTTTTACTCGCCGAGTTTGATTTATCCGGAAAGGAACCACGAATACCATGCATGTATAAAGCATATTAATGTGTGGGATCATTTTGTAAGGAAATGTTAAAGGAAAATATTCATGAATGAAAAAGTTGGAGACTAATATAAATGTTGTTGATTCATTGACTTAGGTAATTATTACTGATAAGTTTATATAGTGGCGGAAGAGCTCGGGATTAAAAGTTCAAATATGCTAAGGAATGAGTTCGTGCTCCCTTAATTAAAAGTGATCAACAAGTGATATAATGTTGGAAATGTTTTTTATTTTCATGACATTACACAAGGTCCATTGCAAAATGGTTGACATTGGGAAATAGTGCACAACTCCAATTCATAAAGTAGGAGTGGTGTAGGATAGTACAATATTGTTTGCATTTTAAGATTAATATAGATGATATACACATAAGCATATGGAAACTTGGGAATCCGTGTGGAACTATGTAGTATGTTCTAAAGGTGTACATGAGTGCTCAATTATAAAATTATGTACGACTATGCTCCATACCAATGCGTAATGGGAGTTGTTTTATGGTGCATAGAGGAAATGCAAAATATTGAGAGTAATGGATACATATTGTCAAGTACTATTCAAAATACTAGATGTGAAGAACGACATAGTAAGGATCACTAGGATTCAAATTAGAAATAATCTCAAGATTCTTTGATGGTTTAGTTATGTTTTTATTTTAAGCTTGTAACTATTTTAAAACATCTAGACTCTTTGGAGTAATGTTAAGAAAGTGGTTATGACAACTATTTCTAGGTTGTTTTTATAAATAGGAACTAGTGCTAGGATGTAACACACAACATACTAAGTACAAAATATTGTAATGTATTGTATGTAAATATTGTAGTTTCACAAACGATGTACATGAAATAATTGAATAATATAAACAAAGTCTTGTATAAATATCTTTGTATTGTTGGGTTATATTAAGTACAATAAGAAAGTTTTTGTTTCGAGGTTTTATACTCAAAAACATTTCCCAAGATAAACCCATGTCCATATCTTATGCTTTAATTTTAATTTACATTGATTTACGATCCATACTTGTATTTCATCTTTTATATTATAAATCTACTTAATTTTCTAGTTGGGTTTGAAACTATTCCCAACAATGATATCCACCAAATCCATCCATAAAAGAATATACCTCATGGACCTCAACTACTTCATCAATGAACGAAGTTATAAACAAACCATTTACACACACATCATTTAGTGCTCTATAGTCTCCACATATTCATATTTCCCCTATCTTCTTTGATTGTGTCACTATCGGGCTTACCCAATCATATTTTTCTATACCGACTTCTATCATCATTACGTGTCACATAAAAGGTCTTTTTGAAACTTTCCATTTTCAATCTTATTATGTTAGCTATTCATAGATTTCGTAGTTCTATGAAAATAGTTTTTTTATAAATACACATTCTAATACTTGAGTATTGGCATTATTAATAAGACTACCATCTTACACAAGATGAAACCTAGAGGCGACTTGTTATTACCATCCCCATCATTGAACACCAATGAACTTGGGTTGTATTCTCTTAGAAATGACATTATTATATGAAATGTTTCTCTTATCATGTCATTTTTATTCATTTAAAGCTCAAAAATATTCTATTATGTCATGATTTCTATGATAAGGTGGTAAAGGCAATGGATATTTACTTCTAAAACATGTTCTATCATGGCTAAATAAGCATGATAAGGCTTTGCTTGATTTTTCTCCACACTAGATCACATTATTTGATTTAACATCACTCAATATAGCTTCAAGTCGGACACAATGACGTGACCACTACAATCAAACCAAACTCCAAACTTGCAAGCATCCTCTTAGTTTGAACCCAAAAAAAATTGATGATTGTAATGTCTCAAATATTGTAAAACCTATAGAAAGAATAACTACGAGTGATAAACATGTAATATCAAAATCTAAATGTGACATGCATGAGAAAATGATGATATGAAGCTTTCAAGTAAGATGATATGGAGTTTTGGAGGGTTTTGTTTTACCTTATAAATTGATCCATCGTGTCAATGAGAGAACCATGGAACTATTCTCATGTTCCTTATATTTCATTATAAACCGATATTCCTAAAAATGTGTCACCTAAAGCGAGTATTTCATCAAAGTTGTGAAGACATGACTAGTTCATTATTCACATGACCAATGAGAGGGCTAGAGAGCTAGATATTTTCTATAGGATATAATAGCTGTTGAGTTTGATGATTGATACATCTCAAGAAAGCATTACCTCCGAAATATTTACTCTTATGAACATATCCTTGAAGAAATAGATCTCCATGATTTTAATGAAGACAAGATGATGATAATTACAAGATATTCTTAGAATGGGCATAATGAGGTGGGAAATGTAAACAAAATGGTGTAATCTAGAATCCACACTTGTGCAAGTATCCCAACCTACACCAAGGAAAAATTGGGAGGTGAAATGGATGATGTCATATGTGTTGCATTAGTACAATAAGAGTTTTTAGTCGTATGTAGGAGGTGATATTATTAATACGAATCAACATCATATATTCACGTGTAGAAGTATTAAAGGTATAGGTACCCGTGGCTTCGCACCTTATCAAAAAATGGATATATATTAATAATTTTGTTGAATAATGATAGAAATCATGATGGGATAGAGGGTTTACCTAAGAAAGTTACATCATTGAAGTCAAAGGAAAGAGTGTCACTACTCCATGATCCATTTTCCATTAGAGTGATTGGGGCTAGCAAATCAATTTATTTTGATCTAATTTACGTAAAAATATAAAAATGTAATTAATTAAATGTCAAATGTAATTTAAGTGTCAAATTGAATCAATTTCAAGGCATGAGTTGAGTCAAGTCAAAAATAGTTATATAACTACTTTTGGGAGAAAATGGTTATAAAGGC
Organism: Taxus wallichiana var. yunnanensis; assembly: GCA_018340775.1. Classification (NCBI taxonomy): domain Eukaryota; kingdom Viridiplantae; phylum Streptophyta; class Pinopsida; order Cupressales; family Taxaceae; genus Taxus; species Taxus wallichiana. The sequence goes on along the minus strand of CM031236.1, from coordinate 628,289,933 downwards.
TTGAAAACAATTGTAAAGAGGATCTCTTTTTTCTCAATTCTGGACAAATTGTTACTTTTTTGTGTGTATATGTTTCTTATTTATTCCATGAATAAAATAATGCAATAATATGAGATTATTTTTATCATATGGTGTTAATACTATTCGATCATAAAATCATGCTTTATTGTTTATAGTTGGATGATGTTTTAATACCTCCATTCTATTCCATACATGTGATAATATGATATTTCAACCTTTATACTATATATCTCTGTGAGTGGAATTCGTGCCATTTACACGTAATTCAAGAATAGGGAGGAATTTTTGCTTTTGGTCCTTATTCTTTGTGCAATGACATTTGTTGTATTATGTCTTTTATGTGAAAGAGAGTGTCCATTATACCTTTATGTTCACCTTGAGTTATCTGAATAGTTATACATGTTTATTCGATGTGGGTTTCTCTCTTCCTCCTTATTTCTCCCCATTCTCCTTTCTTGATCTTTCCCATTTTGATTTGATTATGTGTTTTCTGGATAAAAGAACCAAAAATATAAAATGCCCCTATCATATGAGGGATTTGCTCCTCTTAAACATAAAGGATGATCACCATGTTAATAGGTGATCTAATCAAATGTTACATGTTTTATGTTGTTTCCTTTGGGTATGTCATTAAAACAAACAAATCATGAACAATGACATAAATTCGTACCAACATGTTTTGGTGATTTTGATGGGGATTAAAGTTCCTTATGCATTCAATTTTCACATCAAATAACCTCCTTACAAATAGAAGTTGGAGAATCTATGAGGTACCTAGTTCTATGGCGTTGATTTCATCTCTCCTACGGGAAAATAATTTGGGCCTTTGGTCTTAGACCAATACAAAGAATTTCCTTTTAGGTCAAGAAAGAGATTTTAAAAATTCTCTAAAAATATTACCAAGATATAGATGATCATACTCAATATTTCATAATTACATGTAACATTCTAGGATTTTGTGAAGAAAATGTCTTTGTAAGGATTTTTGCTTATAACCTCATTAAACGTGTTGCTCACATGTTCATTTATTTGGAATGTGGATACATCATTAATTGGAATAGTATGAAGAAAATATTTCCAGACATGTTTAAATTATTTGTGGATGAATATGCACGACTAGTTTAATTTTCCCAAATTCGAGAATAAAGATGATTAAAAGATGATAAAATTTGTGGCACACTCTAATATGTTGCTTGAGATTGATTCCTTATAATAATAAACCAAGTTATGATAATAAGTTACATGTTTTTATGGCTTCTTTACACCCTAAAATCATTTTTATTGAAAATGATAAATGTACATGACATTGAATGTGTACAATGACAAGATATAAAAATTGAAAATCATATGATCTTGTTTAGAATGTTGAAAGATGAAATTTTATAGCATGATCCATATATGAAGTGATGAAGAATATTTGACAAGGCCTACTATAAAAATAGATATTTCATCAACATTTAAGAAGCTTCCAAAAAAATGTGTAGATAAAGCATGTCATGAAATCAATGAAATCAATGAAGGAAATAATGTTCTTCCCAACTCACATGATTGTTTCAGTTTCATAGTCCTTAGAGAACGTGAACAAATGAAAATATAACTATTTGAATGAAAAATAAGGGAATTTGATTTTGGAGGAAAGAAGAACGAATTCCAACAATAATAATAAGCGAGATGAAAATAGTAAAAGTAGAAGAAATCGAAGGTGATGATGACGGGTCATTAAATGATCATTTTCCTTCCTTGTGATAGACATTTTAGCTTCTCCCAAATCAATTAATGAAGATAACCTCACTATTTTTATATTTCATAAAGAGATGTATGACATTCATATTTAATATGTGGATCCCAAACCAATCCAAGATGTAATAAAAGGTCAATAGCTCTTCTAAATCGATCGCAATGCAATGATGGTTAACTATAAACCAAAATAAGTGTAAGTCTTTAACAAATATCATGATGCAACCAAATATGATAGGGACTGGTCTACTCTCACACTTCGGTGAGTGCACCAAGTCATCCCTTATGTGATAGGCCGATGCGAGATGTTACATTTATTCATTGTGCTCCATGATATTTTTGGCTTGTGCATGTGGATCTACACTCATAGGGTAAATATTTAGGTGCAACATTTTGGTTCTATTCCCAGGACCCATTAAATCATGCTACCTTAATGATATGGGAGAAAAATGTTTTGAATCACCTAAGAGAATATTTAGATTTATTTAGAGAAAGTGGAATAAGACTTCGCAAAAAAAACCCCTGTCATAGGTATTGCTCACCAATAAATTGGGTAGAGAGGAACCTCTATGACTTGTTTTAAGAAACCTTCTTTGAGGAGGTTTCTAGAAACTTGTACGCTTAGTTCATTGCATATTCCTTGCACCAAAGTATAAATTTGGGAAAGAAGCATAACTAGACCCCATAACATAGTAGGATACTTGTAAAACTTAAGGATATATGGACACACATGGTAGATTTTTGGTGGAGCAGAGTGCTTCATAGTTAAATTATGGAATACACGGTTTTTACCTAGTCCTATGCTATAGAAGAAGTGTTCCAATTCTTCCTTGAGTCACATAGATCCTACTAAAGATAGCTTCTCTTGGAAATCGAGAAATTAATGGTCAACCTTAGAATCAAGAATTTCCACATGGATTGCTAAAATCCTACATGTGTGAGTAGTGCAAAAGGTTGAGGAAGAGAGAGAAGTAAATTGATTGTGACATGGATGATTTAGATGAACACATGCTTAGGTGAAAATAATATGAATAAACTAAGTGAAAAGCTATAGGCGAGAAAGGTCTACAATGAGAAGATGATTTAACATCTAACATTACCACAAAGACTTCAGGTGAGCAGGAATATCAGGAGGATGATAAAAATGAAGGATACATGAGATGTGTGTTGTAATAGTAAAAGCTTTGAAGAGTTGATTTAGAGACAAAAACACATTCAACCAATAACAAGTGTTAGCACAATCACTTTGCAAAAACACAAAAATTCTTATCAATTCAACTATTTTCCAAGAGGCTTGATTCTTGCTCAAAATACAAAATTCACTCAAAAGATTTTACCAAAGGTTAAAAATGCTTGTAACATGCTTAAATCCATTATACACACATGTTTAATCACTTCCCTAAGTCTCAAAACATCATCTTCACATTCCTGCCTTGTAGACCTCTCAATTTGCTACTAGCCCTTGAAAATGACAAATTTTGATGTATTTAACAAAATATACACACTTAAACTTTACTGGTAACTTTTCTTAGTAACCTTTTTCCTCTTTTAGGAGATTCCAAAGTTTCAGGACACAATTTTGAGTCTATCAAAAGTTATTCCTAAAATATCATTCTCCTCTAATCCTTCCAATTAGCCCTTACGACCTCCCACTCTTCATGTTTAGAATAATCCAAACCTAACCATGCCAAATGTTGCCCTTTTTGGGTACCCATTTGGGTCCTCTAGGTGTGAGGTAAGTTTCATCTACCCATTTCAAGTACAATTTCTCCAACACAATTAACTCCTCTTGTGCCTGGGTCTCTTAGGCTCACAATGGTTTCAAGAAAATTCCTAAGGTTTGATTCATTGGATCAATTTCAAAATTTAGTACACCTCTATACATAATTAATTGACTTATTCCATCTCATTTCACCTTTCAAGAACTTACCTTCCATCTTCTCAAGCTAGACAACCTTGTTTGGCCTTCTTTGATTTATTTGTCTTCAATATTCACTTAGTCTCTTGACCTTGTTTTCTACCCTTGCTTGTATATTTCAAAGTTAATTATAACTCACTATTCTTTTATACTTATAAAACTCCTTTTCACCTTCTTAAATACTCCATTATTACCTTCAAGTCACTTTTCTCTTACTCGTATAAACTCTTCTTTTTGGCTCTTAATTGTCCTATAACAAAGGCGCCATGGTGTCCTTTTGATTTGATGGTTTCTTAATGTCTTCCAACATTTTATGGTTCCACACACATTAATTTTATCTTAATTACCAACTCATTTCGCTTTACCCTTTCTTATTTATTAATCTTTTTTCACTTTGTCACTTGTTTCCTTCAAGATCCCTCAAAATTGTTACATGATTATGCTTAGGTCAATACCTTAAGCTTACCTCCTCAAATCCTTAATACTCTTGTTTTTCTATCTATTGAGCTCCTCTGTGGTCCCCGAATTCTTACACAATAGAGTTTCCATGTTGATTTTATAAGAAATTGGTGATTATATTCATTTAATAGTAAACAACCCTTAAGTCGATTTCTTAGCATATATGGACCGTATTTCTTAGTTTTATCCTATCAACTTATCTCCACGGTTCTTGAAATTTCAAGGATAGTTGTATGACACCACTTAGCTATTATCTCCAAAATTTTAATTGTGTTTACCTAATATATAGTTTATATTTTCTCCAATTTGGTCTCTAAAACCCTAAAATAGGGTTTACTGAAAGATATAAGAAACAATAGTTTTTATTTTGATTTTAACTTCTTCTAGCTTCTTTAAGGCATGTGGTGCCTCTGCAGATCTCTCGTGCAATATTCCAAAATGTTTTACTGTTCTCAGCCTTTAATTAAGACATGCAATAACGAGACAAGGTTTCCAAATAGTGAGGGTTTTTATAAGTTTTATTCTCTTTTGATTGAACTTGTTAAGATCCTTTTGTTCTAATCTCTCCTTTAAGATTTGTAGCTTTACTAACTTTGTCCTCTTACTTTGACACAGTTACCATTTCAACAATGAATGTCAAGGGGAATTTACAAGATTTTCTTTTCCTAGCCATAGTCTAAATGCATTCGATATTGTACTCTTTCTTATTATTGCAAAATCACAAAATTCATTTACGAATAATTTCACATAGGATATTACACCTCCATCAACCTAACCATTATTTTCATTCATCTTTATGCATATTCTTACCTCCAACATGGTTTTTCTAACTCATGTGTACTCATGAATGTTCTTCTGTCGTTTTCACCTTCTCGAGCATTTTCATGTTCTCCTTGAGATTATTCAAAACTCTCACACTGCAATATCATTCATAAGACATTTCCCATAAAAACTTTCATTAATTCATATCATTCATGCATTCTATTGGAGAAAACCATCAAACACAATTTTTCCTTAATCCTCTAAAACCTGCATAACACTATCACATATGTAGAATTGTTCACAAACACTTTCAAGGGCATTTAATCATCATTTCCTAATTATTCAACACATAATTCCACTTTACAAATTTCTTAACACAATTTTCTATACAAAGAAGCTCTTTTAATGATGAAAACATGAAATTTACATGGCTTCATGAGCCATAAGGCTCTGCTACAAAGTCCTCCACCTCTCCAAAAACAATCCTTCTCTCTTTCTCTCTCTCCTTCTTAACTCAAATACCCAATGAGTCCCCATACAAATAATATGAAAATAAGGTAGTTAGGGCTTCACCAACTAACTCTAGTCATGACTAAGCTTATTTAAGATGAGTTAAAGCCCAATTAGGGTCATGAATTCATGACAAGGTGCTTTACATGACTTATAACCTTGATTACATTATTAATGACTCTTTTACAAACCCCTAGTGCTAATACACACCACTACACTATTTAAAATTTACAAAATGGATGGAAACTCCTTTTTTGCCCCTAGAGTCCAAATGGACTAGTACAAACTATAACCATCTCTAGTGGACCCTAGACAACTCCTAAGCACCTACGAAATCCAAAATTGCTTATTTACATGATGATCCTACATCAAGAATGATGAAACACAATATAATGTTAATGGTATCCTTTCCCAACCCAACATGAATGCTCATGTGATTTGGTTTCTCGACATTTACATGATAATAACCATCAAGAATGAAAATGACAAAGATTTAGAAAAGGTAATGGGGAGATATGTATTGGATGAAACATTCCTTTTTGTGTTACAACAAGTTTCACAATCCAAACAATAAAAAAATATACCATTTAAGATTGTTCAAAATACATCTAGTGCGCATCAATTCGAGATGATGAATACTAGGCTAGTAAGTTAGGATATTGGTAAAGCACATAGATATGAGGAACTAGAAATGTTACACCCATCCAAAAAGTATTAGATAACCAACCAAGTGGAATGGTCATGTGTCCAATTACCACAAATATGGCACCCATTTCCTCTGGAAGCAATGAGAGTGTATGGGTATCTAAAACATAGGTGACAAGCATAATAATATAAAGTAAGGCTATGTCTACCACATATCCTATTATGGAACCTCAGATATTATAAGAGATGTAATTACATATCCCAAAATATTCTAGAGTGGAAAATGAAATAGAGGACATTCAAAAGTGTGAGATCATTGGGTGTGCGAAAGGGATCAATTACCTAAAGCATAAATCAATTCAATTTTCCAAAACTTTGTGAGAGATTTCATATACTTAGTACCATAAGTATGACCCTAAACAAGTGATTGTTAAATATGAAAAATTGAAGGAATAATTTATCAAGGAATTTGATATTCCCGTAGACACAAAATCACGCACTTTGGGTTATATTTAGTCTCGGTCTCATATTACTATTTTGAAGGTTCTTGAGTGAAGAAAGTACTAATTAACCCCTGTCTTTTGGCCATTTTTATTTGATTTCCATCATCATTTCTCGACCTCCACCTCACATATTCCCAGTTTGTTTTTATCATCTTCTGTCATTTTATCCTTGACCGGGGCACCCATGGGCACCCTGGTCCCACCATGGGCACCCCGATACTTTTTGAACTTTCCTACCACTTTTTGGGCTCTTTCTAGCCATTTGAGGTCTTTATATTTTTGGTGTCAAACATTTCAGGGGTTAATTACGAAATTAGATGAAGATAACCCTATAAATATAAAATTATGAGACCATAATGAGGGACCAAACACTAGTCACTACTATCATCCACCTAGAGTTGCATCCATCTATAACATTTGGAGATCATTTGCATCCACATAGCTCCATCATTTAGGACTAGGCTTGGATATCTGCATCACACACAACATAGGGGGGGATTCTATTCTATTCCATCCACCATTATATTAATTTTTTCTACACACGGTTATCTCACTACTTTACAAAGTGTGATAGGCACAAGAGTAACGTAGGGCATGTTTCACACACACACAAAGAAGTACATTTGGGTTTGGAATGTAATGCAACGCCTCGAGCTAGTAAGTCCACCATTGTGGCAATTAAGGTTAGTCTCGACCCTATCGTATGTATTTTTTTTATTAAGGGATTGATGTTTGTTTAGGGTTTTACAGGTCTTCCTTTCATCTTGGATTAACAACGATACCTGATGCGCAGCAGAAACGGATCTGATGCAACAAACAACGTGGGTTTGAGACCATCTTCCGAACAGGTGAAACTCAGTTTTGAAGATTTTACACAGGCCAAGGCATCCCATTTTGCAGACCGAGTCCCCATAGGTGCCTCAACCCTTCTCTAGGTGCCCCAGTCCAGAGAATCAGCCCAGATCCATCCTTATTGGGGCTCCTGCACATTTTTTTCTTGCTTTTGGTTCACCTCCACAATCACCTCTACAACACACTATTCCGTGAGCATCTTCCACATTAGGGTTTCTATTTCCATTTATTTAGTTGATTAGGTCATTTACATAATTATTTACTACATTTATTTACTTCATTCACAATTGTTCATAACTTAGATTAACTAATACCTATAATACATTTTAGTTAATCATTTTGGTGAACCCGATCGTCCCATGCTTCTAGGATCTTCACTCATAGCTTCTCATTCTAGGGTTTATTCTCTTTTCACCATGGCTCACTCTCATATTGATTTTACCAAAGAACATCTTAAGGCCATTAATGATCATATTATTGAGCACCCTCAAGATCTAGACTTACTTTTACATGTGGCTCGTGAGGAAGCTACTAATTTGGTAGAACTCAACACTTATGTGGCTATAACAACTTTTGTTGCCACTCAACCGCTTGCTTCCACTCTCCCACCTATCTCTACTATTCTAGTTTTTGTCACTACTCCTACCAATCATTTTACACCACCCTTAGTTTCTCATGTAGTTTCATTTGTTGGCAATCAAGACTTAACTTCTCTTTATCATGACCTTCAAGCTCAAATCCATAAGTTGCAACAAGCCACTTTGCATGCATCACCATCTTTAGATTCCACCTTATTGTTGAACACTCCATTCACACCTGCCATCTCTACTTATTCACTTCCTCCTAGCTTTTCACCCCTAAGCTTCCCATTTTCAATGGGCATGGTGACCTGTAAGAGCATCTTCGAGTGTTTCATGTAGCTTGTCTAGATTTTTTTGATGATCATATTCTCTTTAGCTAAAATCTTTCCTCGTAGTCTCCATGACTATGTGATGCATTGGTTTTATGACCTACCTGTTCATTCGGTAACTTCATTCACACATCTAGCCAATGCCTTTCTTACTCATTTCTCCATCAATATCGACTCTAAGATCTCTTACGCTAACTAGCACAACTTAAACATGGATCTAATGAACACTTCGCTAACTACATTTTAAGGTATAAAAACAATCTAGCTAAGATGAAAAATGTGCTTGTGGACTCTGAGCTTCAAGACTTGTTTATCTAGAGTCTTTTACCACCTCTCCAAGAGATCGTTCTCTTTGAAACCTCTCCTTCATTCGATCAACTCTATCATACTCTTAAGCTTCATAAGACCAAACTTCTATCCATAGGAAAACTTAAGTATTAGGAACATGCTTCATCTTCCACTCATTTTCAAAACAAGATGCCATTCAAACCATCTACAACCAAGCCTACCAACACTAAGATCACTTTCAACGTCATTACTCCTTATAAAGAGATTCGGTCACAACAACCTTCCAATGGTTCCACATCTTATATTGAAGCAACTTCTCGATAACAACCTTATTACTCTTCCTCCACCAATTGAGTTAGACCCATCACGACCAAAAGGTAGGAACTATAATGAGAAATTTTGTTGTGATTATCATCAATGTGTGGGACATTCAACAAATAGATGTTTCAAACTCGTACAATCATCCAAGATCTAATTGATGATAACAAACTATATTTTTAAGAGTCTGTTAACTCTACACCGATCACAAATAGGGGTAAACTCAATCTATTTAACAATTAATCTCAACAAGGTGACAATAAGACATCCAATTATTATTCCAATCATATGTATCATGCGGTACCTTTTCTCCCGCATCAAGAACTCTTGATTTCTTAGTTAAAATATCTTGACACTTCACCACCGATCATTTATTTCTCTTCCATTGATTATCATGCAAATTTTACATCTAATAATTTGCATATTAAGGCATATGTTGGATTAACCTCCATAAATAATACTACCTCCATAAATAATACTAAGGTTGACCCATCCTGGCCCATTAGTGCATGCTCTATTTCACTTCTCAAGGCTATCGGTTATCCTCCATCACAAATTGAATTCCCTTTCAACAAACCCTTTAGTGTTGTCAAACTACATGTTATAGTTGGTCCTCTTACAATGCTTATGCCTTTCCTCATTGGAAACACAGTTGACGACTGCGACATGCTTCTTGGTCTCAATTGGATTCATCGCTCTCAATCTATCATTTCTATGAATCATTTGCGACTCAAATTTATTCACAATAATCAAGTTATTTCTATTGACGGTGTCCCTCCATCTACTCCATGGTCATCATCTCCTCGTACAGTAGCTAGCACACCACCTACTTCATCTAGCACATCACACTCTATGTTACTCAAAGTGTAATCTACACCTAGTTCACCTACTCAAGCACCATCTACATGACCGAATTGTTCTGCTAGTCCTACACATCAACATAGGCCTATTCCTAGGAAAATCACTACATCGTGACGCAGGTCCCCATCTTGGTTTATTCCACGTGGGTTCTTATCACCTTCACATTCAACATTATGTAGATCTCCATCACCGACACATTTCATGACACCACGACCTTCATCATATATTCATCCTCTCACACATATAGACTTTATGCACCAACACAATGTTTGTCTACCATACCACCACTATTAGAGCATGGTCCTACACTTTCACCACCACATGCATCGATGAAGGACCTTTATCCTTCACTATCATTGGTTATTTTACTCATTCATATATACTTGGGGAATTACATCTAATATACCCCCTACTCACCTCAGCATCTATCATCTTTTCATTTTCATCACACGTTCTAGCATCACATCATTACCCAACCGACACACTCTTGTGCTTCGGTTCACATTTGAATATTGAGGGATTACCACAAATGAACCCCACATAGTGCACTATAGGAATTTCACACTACCTCTATTTATACATTTAACATCATCTACATCATACATTTTACAACATTTCAACATTTGCGTATATATACATTAGTTTTTCATCATACAATTGTCATACACATCTAACATCATATACTATTTATCCTACATACTACATTACTAGTCTATCTATACATATTACCTTACACTGATATATACACTACATTTTATACATTCTACACATATAACATTGCCTCCTACACACCACGTATTTACACATTATATTCATCACATGGTTGTCTTTCACCAGTACATACACTATTACATCTTCTACGCTTCATGCTGCACTCACCACCCGATGATGTACTTTAGTTCCTCAGTCCATATTCGATTGCCAAAGTTTTAAAATAAAATGGACCTTACACTCACCACACATTTACAATTTAAATTTTCATCATGTGACATTTCTACGATAGTGACACACGTTATAGGCTAACTCGTCACTTCCTCCATCCATCTTGTAGTGATATACGCTTAGGGCTAAATCATCACTTGTTTATTCATCTTATAGTGATATACGCTTAGGGCTAAATCATCACTCATCCATTCATCATGTTGTGATATATGCTTCGGCTATAGGGTTTGTGCACACATCATTTCTAGGTCACATCTCATTAATACACATACACAATCATCCTAGCGCATCAGACACAACACACACTTCGACCATTTCCTGATGATGCACTCTCATTCTCGACTGATGAGGGGGAAAACCCAATGAAAATCATTGCATACATTTGTATTCACTTGGGGGCACGTGGCTCCTATCACTCCATCTTGAATTCAATTCCATCCAAAACATACTCGCATATTATGGTTACTTTTACTTTGCTTACTTTTGCTTGTTCATGATCACTTTATTCCACATGATAGTTAGATTACTTATATGTCATTTATCTATATCATCCAGACATGTGCGTTCACATCTTTTTATAGCTTGTGATACTAGATACAAATATCTTACATGTAGCATGGATGCTCACCTTTTACCCTTCCTACACTTGTCACTTGGGGCATCCACATTCATTTCTCATAGTTCTATTGATTCATTTTGTACTTAGCACTTTACATTTACTAGATTATACATGCTTTTGACATACTTGTTATCTTTCTAACATGTTAACGGGTGCTTCATGTGCAACATTTTTATGCAGGGATATTCACTACTGTACTTGTTTATTACATTGTTTGCTCTTTTCTATGGGGATTTGCCTATGTTTGGTATGCACACTTTTTTGTTTTGTATGTGGCCATGATGGCCTTGCATGTCTTGTGACATCATGAGTGATGTCCCATGTTTGTGACCTATTGTTTGTGGTTTACTTGTCTTCGTGCGTGTTTTTATTAATTTTCTTGGTAGCTTATACACGGTTTACATAGCTTACACATTATCTTTATACATGCATGATTTTTCTTAATAACACTTATTTTGGCTAGCCTTCTTATTTGTGCGCACCTTGGTTTCTACCAAGTGCATTCCCTTCCCCTATAGGGTAGAGTTTTAGAGTTCATGTGATTGTTCCTCTTTTGGGGTCTGCATTCTCCTATCAATGATGTTTCATGTGCCCCCAAAGAGGGGGGCATCATTTGGGATTTTTACAGTCTACACAGTATGTTTACACCAGTTTAGTTCAATGCACTTTATGCCCTTCGCATTATGTGTTACATACAATGAGTGAGTTCGAGAATAGTTTACGAAATCCATACGTAATGACTTTTACAGGACATGGTTATCCTTAGCATTCAGGGGAATTATTAATGGTTGGAGGATACAGTGGAACTCCTCCCAATACTTCTTCTAGCACTAGTGTCGGATCATCCAAAAACTAGGGCGAGTAGAGAGACCTCTTCACACACATTCAGGGAAGTAGTTAAAGGTTGAAGGAGAAAACAATTCCTCCCTATACTTCTTCATCCTATGGCGTCGGATAGCCCAAAAACCCCGATAGTATAGGATATCCTTCTATACTCTCTTTCTCAACATGGATCAGGTGCACATGTTCCATTTACATTTTTCATTTACGTATTTTACACTTACATGATTTTTACATACATGCATCTTTTACATTGAGTTTTTACACATACCTACATATATATTTGACTACTTGATCATTTTCTCCTTGAAAGTCTAGCCATATGAGAAATAAGTAGTCAAATAGAGGCAACAACAACAACCACAATAACAACGACGTCAAAAACAACACTTCACAATGGCACACCTCTCATACTAACTATGCAGGTACATCACATCAACAATTACACAATCGTTTCCACCCTAGGTTCACTCTCATCACTTTTTTTTGCAATTTTCATCTTTAATTTCCACGCTCCATCATATTTTTCTCACTCCACGCTTTGTTTAGTCCTTTGGCACATTTTATTCATCGATCTACATGGTTATCAGGTACACATCTATATCTACTTTATGTTACTGAGCTTTTCGCTCACTAACATAAAGTGGAGGCAAATGTAGACATAAAATCACGCACTTTGGGTTATATTTAGTCCCAGTCTCATACTACTATTTAGAAGGTTTTTGAGTGAAGAAATTACTAATTAACCATCATCTTTTGGCCATTTTTATTTGATTTCCATCATCATTCCCGACCTCCACCACACATATGCCCAGTTTGTTTTTATCATCTTCTGTCATTTTAGCCTTGACTGGGGCACCCAGGCTAGTACTAGGGCGCCCATGGGAGCCTTGGTCCCACCAGGGCATCCCGATCCTTTTTGAACTTTCCCACCACTTTTTGGGCTCTTTCTAGACATTTGAGGTCTTTATCTTTTTGTGGTTGGCCATTTCGGGTTAATTACAAAATTAGATCAAGAGAAACCTATAAATATAAAGTTATGAGACCATAATGAGGGACCAAGCACTAGTCACTACTATCATCCACCTAGAGTTACATCCATCTATAGCATTTGGATATCATTTGCATCCACATAGCTCCATCACTTGGGACAAGGCTGGGATATTTACATCACACACAACATAGGGGATGATTCTATTATATTCCATCCACCATTATATTACATTTTTATACACATAGTTAGCTCGCTACTTCACAAAGTGTGACTAGCACAAGAGCAACCTAGGGCATGTTTCACACACACACAAAAAAAAACATTTGGGTTTGGAATGTAGTGCAATGCTTAGTTAGTAAGTCCACCATTGTGGCAGCTGAGGTCAGTCTGACCCTATCATATGCATTTTTATTTTTTAGGGATTGATGTTTTTAGGGTTTTACATGTCTTCCTTTCATCTTAGATTAGAAACAACACCTAGTACAATACAAGAGATCTTATGTGACAAATAATGAGGGTTTGGATCATCTCGCAAACCTATAAAACTCAATTTCGAGTTTTTCACGAGACTGTGGTACCCATTTTACAAACCAGAGCACTTGTAGGCACCCCAGTCCTTCTCTAGGCACCCCAGTCCAGAGAATCAACCCAAATCCATCCTTTTGGGGATCCTTCACAATTGTTCCTACTTCTGGTTTCCACAGTCACCTATGCGACACAATCCCATGAGCACCTTCCATTCAACCGAGTTCTTTCCTCTTACACATAAGGGTTTCTATTTCCATTTTTTTAGTTGTTTGGGTCATTTATATACTTCTTTAATGCATTTGTTTACTTCATTTACAATTATTCATAGCTTAGATTAACTAGTACCTATAATAAGTTTTAGTTAATCATTCCCAAATTGAGCAATAGAGCAACTCAACATAGAAGGATATCCTTCAAGAGTTGAAAAAAGTATGCACACATACAACTAAAATTTCAAAGCATTAATTTCTAAACTATATTATGTAATCCATGCTACTCAACATGAACACTAGCTCATAGGAGGGTTTCTCATGTTGTTCCAATGCTCCCTATCACACAGGAATTTTACAAATCCTAGAGAAGTTTTCAAAATTTCTCTACACAAAGAAGTAGTGGGAATAATTGAAAATGGAGTCATTCCATTTGTGGTTGCACACATAACATCGATGGAAATCTAGATGGATAATTTGAATACGAAATGCAAGGAACGTGTAATGGGATATGGTGTATAAGCTATGAAATTGAAGACTCGTACAAAGAAAAATTCCCCAGTGTAGTGTGCACACAATGCTAAAAGTATGAAAGATTTGCGGGGAAGGCCATGGTGTAAGAAATTATCCTCTACTTTAGTGTGTTAACTTGATAAAAGTATCCCTCTAATTTAAAATTTGTGATGCACATATGCACTATATTGAGGATTATCACCTAATTAATCAAATACACGAGGCCCGAGACCTCATGATAAGGTAAGAAATGGTAGGGAATAACGAAGAAGATCATGAAGGGAATTCCTACATATGTGGTGGATATGGAGGAGGAATATTTCCACCTAGAATTTCTTATAATTTTGGGTTCCCAAATCAATACTAACGACAATTACTTGCATTTCCGGTATGTGTGTATTTTTATGGAGAACACATGTTCGAGGATTATCTATACTTATATGTCACAATGAAAGAGAAGAGGAAAATTTGTGTAGGAAAGATCTAGATTATAAAAAAAACACAAAATGAATGGAAGGAAAGCCAAACATATCAAAACCCATTGAAGGGCCAAAGGTAAACACCACTACTAAAGGAGATGCTACAAGTGATCAATATTATGAGAATCCCTTGGAGGTCATTAGGAATGGGCCACCTCAATGTGTGTCAACAAAAATAAGTTTTACAAGAAACTATGGGGCTAGTCATGGAGCTACAAGGAGAGATTGAGTTTCTTAGAGAGGACATGTGCATAATAAATAATGCTAAATATGTTCCAAAATATGAAGGGTGTAAGATGGATGAATTTCATGAATCTCACAATTTTTTTCACCGAAGGATTCATTCCACTAATTTTGAAATGAATATCATATCAGATCAAAACTTTTTTCTTGGGAAGTACCTTGGTCATGTGTAGAGCAGAGATGTAAAAATCGTACATAGTAGAAGAATACGATTGAAAAATATTGGTTGATCCTTGTATAGATGGATGGTTAATAAATGAAATCTTATCGGGCATAGGTGCATAAGTTAACATTCTCACATTCTATGCATGAAATAAGATGGGGCACCCCACAATCCCTCCATCTCCACATATCATGTTCATGGAAAATAAGATTCACACGATACCCATATGTGTGTCTGAAGAACACCATCATCAACATAATATGGTTAAGGTTAAAAAGGGACTTCTAAGTCATTGAATTGGTTGAGGAAGACAATTTTCCCACAATTATTGTTATAACTTGGTGTTATGCAAATAACGTAGTATTGCACTTTGAAAGGCGCTATATAAAATTTTAGAATGAATCCCAACACATGGTCATCCCAATGGATAACAACCAGGGGCCACCATACACCAAAACTATCAAAGATAGGGAATATTTGAACCATATCTACAATATCTAGGAAGAGAATTTGAGGCATTTTGACTTAACCCAAAAATGAGTATTATAGCGTGGGTGACATGCATTTCATTTCAAACATGAAAAACACAATTTGTGAGAGTTGGGAACCCATTTCTATGAACTAAATATATGATATTTTGTTGCTGAGAAGTCAAAAAAATGAAAAATAACTAGTGTGAGACAAAAACCTTGGGTGAAGAATGTGAGGTTCCTCAAAAAAGAAAATATGGTCCCCATGTAACAATACCAAGGTGAAGGAAATATACAACACTGTCTTTAATAAAGAAGGCTTATATGTTGTCAAAAAGGTGCACATATATAATTGTATACACTATAAGAGGAACTGTATGAAGATGATGGGAAAATCAAAATCCATTTCTAGAGTCACAAGATGAAATTAAGGAGGCCATGTGCACTAAATTTGAAAAAACTAACCATGCATGTAGGTTACCAAGCTATAGTGGAGTTAATACAATTGAGGAACACTAAGGAATATGTGAATCAAGTTGGATGTAGTTTTTTTATCTATAAAACATACCTTGTGGATGCATGAGTTCTACTACTCAATTCACATTTGGACACACTATTGGTATGTTGACAATGAATCATGGAGGAAATAACTAAATGAGAAGAATTAAAGGCTGAATTTGTGTATATATTCACTCTTCCCTCTCACACACTAAATCAAACCAATCACTACAAAGTGGATTCAACATACAATATTAGGGGACGATGCTTATTTGGGAGGAACACATTCTTGAATTGGGAAAAGAAAATAGAATGAAATTACCCAAAATATTTGAAGATAGATATACAAACAAAAATCTAGCAAGGAATATGAGGAATTATGGATAACAAGAGATTAGAAAGGAAAGGGTGAGGCCTAAATATTTCATCACATCAAAGAAGAGGCCAAAAAAATCATGTAAAGATTGAAAACTCAATTAAAAATTGGCATGGATGAGGAGCTAAAGGTCATGATGATTTTTGATTACTTTTCAAAAGAATAGATAAAAAAATCACATAACTATTTGCGAGACTACCAAAACTTATTTTCACATAGCTATAAAGAGATGAGTGTGCATCCTTCATTGGGAAATATGTAAATAAAATTAATAGATGGATCTAAGGTGGTGTGACAAATACCATACACAATAAATCCAAACCTATGCACTAAAGTGGAGGAAGATATTGACAATATTTTAGACGCATGAGTAATAATACCCATTGAGATTCTAATTAGATAAGCCCTATGGTGATGAACATAAAGATATATGGGCACATTCGAATCTATGTAGATTATTACCATCTTAGTGCAATGTGTGTAGTAGATCCTTTTCAAACATAGTTTATGGAAGACATTTTGGAAGGTGTTGTGGGGCATGAGATATGCGTGTTCACCAATGGACTCTCTATCTACCATCAAGTTCAAATAGCTAAGGAGGATCACCATAAGACAATTTTTGTGACATAATGGGGATCCTTTGCTTACATGGTCACACCCTTTGGGTTAAAAATGCACCTGTAGTATTCTCATGCATCGTGGATACTACATTTAAAGAATTTATATTGAAAGATATTGTAGGTATATTTGGACGATTGGATTGTCTATAGAGTCATCAAAGATCATTGTGAGTGTTTACATTTGATGTTTGAGAATTTTCAACACCTAAATATATCCAAAAATATCAAGAAGTGCATATTCATGACTCCTTTTGGGACATTTATTTGGAAAATAATATGCATAGATGGACATATAGTTAATCTAACCAAGATTGCAATTATTATCTAGCTTGAAATTCCACATATATAAAGGGATGTGCTCACTTTCCTTAGACAATACAAATACTATAGGAAGTTTATAAAAGGGTATGTTAATATTTTTGCACCTCTAGAGAAGTTTCTTAGAAATAAAGGAGACTTTGAGTGGATTGATGAATAACAAGAGGATTTTACAAAATTGAAGAAAAGACTATTGAGCACACCGATATTATGATTCCTTGATTCAAAAACACCTAATTTCATGTGCATGTCGACACATTTGGTACAATAGTTGGTTTCATTCTAGTGTAGCCATGTGTAGATAACTTGGATCATCCCATATTATTTTCTATATGAAAGCTAATACTAATAGAGTGAAACTATATGATGATAGAGCATAAGGGGATCTATGTGGTGTATGCGCTACAAAAATTTAGTAAGTAATTATTGACCACTCCATTTGTTTTCTATACACATCACATGGAGTTGAAGTAATTAGTTAATAAAGTTGTTCTACATGGGTAAATCTACCATTGGATAATCCATTAATAGAATTATAGTTCTCTTCATTAGTAAATCTGGGTAGGAATAATACCATAATAGACCACCTATCATGCATTACCACTAGAAAAGAGGCACAAAATATTGAGGGAATGCAATATGTAAAATTTCTCATGGTAAAGAGTGAGCTAGATTAATTGAATGATTTATTCTCTTCATATGATTTAGAGTTGTGCTTGAGCATTAGATTTCTTAGAAAAGGAAGTAACTAGCACTCAAAGTATCACCATTTTAAATAATCAATGGGATTTTGTACAAAGTGGGATGGGATGAAGTGTTGCATGAGTTGTGTAATAGACAATGAACAATTAGAAATTCTCAAAGAAGTGCATGAAGGCATCACAAGTGGTCACTATATATGAGATATGACAACAAGAAAAATATTGATGGTGGGATTGTGGTGGAAAAATATTTTCCAAGATGCCAAATACTATGCTAAAAATGGTATCATTACTAGCATGTAGGAAAAACTAATAAGTGAGATGAGATTCCTTTTTGCCAAATATTACACATGAAGATTTTAAAAATGGGTGATTGAATTCGTCATCCATATATCACCTATTATGCGGTGAACATGTGTGAGGTATATCATTACGACTACTAATTACCTCACTTGTTAAGCACATGCCGTTAGGTTGTGAAGCCTATTTTCATGTGAGAAAGTGTTGAAGACTGTACATTAAGAGTACTGTACACTTTCCATAGTTGTTTCACCAGGGTTTGGGGCCGGATTAGGCCCCGAGCGAGGTCCAAGAGACACAACCCCCAAAAAAAAATTTGGGCCTTAAAACGTGCCCGATCAATCGGGAAATGTGCTTTTCTCATATGGGCGGGATTTTTGACCCATAGGTTTATGGGATGGTTTTGGCCCATGGTTTTAATACCCACGGTTTTGTAAAAATACTTAAGCATTTGTCTACTTATATGGTTTTATGCATATGGTAGGATAATGTAACATTGTAGATGTGTTTTGAATTTGGGTGTGAATTCTGTAGAGTTTGTTAAGCATAGCTCCAAACAAATCTGGGTATTGTATTGAGAGAGCGGTGGCTTGTAATAAAATTTGAGCAAGTGATTCTTGGTGGACGTAGCCCAAATTGGGTGAACCACGTTAAATAATGTCTCTTTGTGTTGTGTTATTTTATTCTGCAATTTTATTTGAGATCTATAATATTTTTACTCGCTTATTAGTTTCTCTTGTTGCGATTCAGTGAGGGATTGTTACGCATATTTTATACCTTATTTCTTAACAATTGGTATCGAGCCTGGTTTGGTTTCTTTGAAGTGTTGAATCACATGGAAAGTTTTATCTTGAGTGGGAGCTATGACGGATGATGGAAGATCTAGGGTTGATAAATTCAATGGGCAAAATTTCGGTCTTTAGAAGATGTAGATGGAAGATTACCTTTATCAAAAGGATCTTTATATTCCATTTGTCTGAGAAGTTAAACAAACCCTTGAGCACGATGGATGTGGAATGGGATTTACTGGATAGGAAGGCACTTGGGATAATCCGGATATGTCTTACATCTTCGGTATTATTTAATGTTTCAAAGGAAAAGACTACAAAAGAATTGATGGATGTATGAAAAAACCTCTTTGCCTCTAATAAGATATTTTTAATGAAAAAGTTGTTTAATATGAAGATGTCTGAGAATGGTTCAGTAGTATCATCTAAATGATTTTAATACGGTTGTAAATATGATAGCTTTGGTTACAATAGAATTTGATGAAGAAGTTAGGGCTTTATTAATTCTATGCTCTTTACTTGAGAGTTGGAATAGCCTAGTAATGGCGGTAAGCAACTCAATTCTAGCTAACTCAAATTTGAAGTTTGAGGATGTTGTAGGGGTGATTCTAAGTGAGGAAATGTGAAGAAAAAGCTCTGGTGAATCTTCTACTTCAGGGAATGCTTTGACAATGGAAACTAGAGGGAGATAGAAGAATAGAGGAAGCCGTGGAAAATCAAAGGATCGGCAAGGTCAAAATCTAAAAGCAAGATAGTATGTTGGCATTGTGGAAAGTCTGGGCATGCAAAGAAGGACTGTTGGGAGCTTTGGGACAAGAAGAAACAACAGGAAGAAAATAAGGAGGAAAATGTGGCAACGGGTAATGTATGTCAAGATGCTTTGATTCTTTATTTGCACAATATTACTAAATCTTGGGTTTTAGATTCAAGGGCTTCTTTCCATGCTACTCCACATAGGCATTATTTTGTTGATTATGTTCAAAGAGATTTTGAACATGTTTTTCTTGGTGATGATGAGCCTTACTGACATAGTTGGAAAAGGTTACATTCAAGTTAAGATGTAGAATGAGAATACTTGGCTATTGAAGGATGTCAGACATGTGCCTACATTAAGACACAATTCGATATCGGTAGGGAAATTGGGAAGTGATGGTTGTACTGTGATATTTACAGTGGACTCTTGGAAGGTTACCAAGGGTTCTCTTGTGGTGGCAAGAGGTAAGAAGGTTGGAACCTTGTATTTAACCACTTATAGCACTAATGTTTGTAATCTTGTGGCTTCAGAAGTAGATACGACATTGTGGCATTATAGGCTTGGTCATATGAGCCATAAGGGCATGAAGATCATAAAGAAGGATTTTCCCGGATATACATAAATAGGTTCGGAGTTTTGTGAGGACTACATTTATGGGAAATAAAAGCGAGTAAGGTTTCTCAAGGTTGGACCTACAAAGAAAGAGAGTAAGTTAGAGTGGTGCATTTTGATGTGTGTGGGACCAACTCGGTATCATCTCTTGGGGTTCAAGTTATTATGTTAATTTTATTGATGATGCAACAAGGAAAGTTTGGGTTTATTGTATTAGAAACAAATCTGATCTATTTGACACTTTTGTTAAATGGAAAGCCTTGGTAGAGAATGAAATAAGTCTTAAGCTAAAATGTCTCAGGTCACATAAAGGAGGGGAGTATTGCAGCAATGAATTTGATTATTACTGTTCTAAGAATGGAATCTGCGGTAAAAAGATGGTTCCAAGTAACTCCGTAGCGAGAATGGGATGTCGAAAAGGATGAGCGAACAATAATGGAACATGCTAGGAGCATGATGTTACATGTAGGATTGCCTCTTTCTTTTTGGGTAGAAGCGGTGAGCATAAATTGTGTACTTGATAAACAGAGGAGCCTCAAGTGCCTTAGATGGAGGCATACCTAAGGAGGCTTGGTATGGTAAGAAAGTTGACTATTAATTTCTTAGAGTCTTTGGATGTGAGTTGTTTGTCCATATAGACAAGGATGATAGGACCAAGCTAGAGGCTAAATTAGAAAAATGTACTTTCATTGGTTATGGTGGTGATGAATTTGGATATAAATGTTGGAGTATTAAGGATAAGAAAATCATTCAATCTAGGGATGTGGTCTTTAATGAGAAATTCATGTATAAGCAGCAGTTGTAAGAAAACAGGGAAGAATCCAAGAAAGAATATGCAACGGTAGAGGATCTTCCGGATGGGAAAGTAACACATGAATCAGTTGTGGAACCTCCTCAACAAGAACCCCAAACTCCTATATTGAGAATGTCTTCTAGGGTAAGAAGAGAACCTGAACATTTTTCTCCTTCTCTTTATTATTTATTACTCACTGATAGTGGAGAGCTAGAGAGCTTTGATGAAGCAATGCGGGTAGATGCCAAGAAGAAGTAGGAGCAAGCCATGAATGAGGAGCATCGAGGCTCATGGAGAACGAGACATGGGATTTGGTGAAGCTACCCAAAGGCAAAAGAGCATTAAAAAATAAGTGGGTGTTCAAAGTCAAAGATGAAGAAGGAGGCAAGAAAATATACAAGGCCCGATTGGTGGTCAAGGGAGTTGCACAGGAAAAAATGGTATAGATTTTGATAAGATTTTTCTCTTGTAGTAAAAATGACTTCTATTAGAACTATTCTTGGAATAGTTGCGGTAGAAGACTTGCTCTTAGAGCAACTTGATGTAAAACTACATTTCTCCATGGTGATTTGGAGGAGGAACTATATATACAAAGAACCGAGAGGGCTATGAGGTCAAAGGTAAAGAGGAGATGGTGTGCAAACCGAAGAAGAGCTTGTATGGCTTGAAACAATCTCCAAGTCAATGGTATAAGAAATTTAATAGCTTCGCTGATGCGATGCAAGTAAGGTTATATTAGATGTCATTATGAACATTGCATGTATACTGAAATTTGAGGACGACAGTTATATTATCCTGTGTCTACGTATGTGGATGACATGTTGGTTGCGGGTAAAAACATGCGAGAAATAAAAGTACTCAAGAAGCGACTAAGTGAATCCTTTGCTTTATGAAGGATTTGGGGTATCCAAACATATCCTTGGTATGAGGATATCTCGAGATAGGAAGGAATGGAAGCTAACTTTATTTCAGGAAGAGTACATTAAGAAAGTCTTGGAGAGGTTTAATATGTAGGATGTTAAACCGGTTGGGACTCCTTTGGCAGGCCATTTCAAGTTATCAAAGGAGCAGTGTCCCAAGACGAGCAGGAGAGAAACCAGATGTCTAAGGTACCTTACTCATCAACAGTTGGTAGTTTGATGTATGTCATGGTGTGCACTAGGCCTAATATTTCCCATGCAGTGGGAACAATGAGTAGATTTATGAGTGATCCGGTAGGGATCAGCTGGCGGTAATAAAGTGGATCCTTCATGATTGGAGAGGGACCGTGGGGACAATTTTTTTGATGGATTAGACACCACTTTGTGTGGTTATGTAGATTCAGATATGGCTAGAGATGTAGACAACAAGAGGAGCACGACAAGTTATGTTTACACTATAGGTGGGACAACAATGAGCTGGATTTCACAACTACAGAAGTTGGTGGCTTTGTCAACCATAGAGGTTGAGTATGTTGCTGCCACAGAGGAAAGAAAAGAAATGATTTAGTTACAACAATTTCTTGAGGAGTTAGGGCATAAGCAGGAGGAAGGAAAGTTGCATAGTGATAGTTAGAGTGTTATACACCTAGCTAAGAACTTTGTTTTCCACTCTAGGACGAAGCATATACAGTTAAGGTACCATTTCATCAGGACAACTTTGGAGGAAGAGAAGTTGAAGCTAGAGAAGATTCATACCAGTCAGAATCCTACATACATGATGACCAAGGTGGTCACAAGGAAAAATTGAAGTTGTGTTCAGCTTTGGTTGGTCTTTATAGAAACTAGTGAAGGGTTGAGAATCTTGCTCAGAGGAAAACTAGTCTCTAAGTGGGAGATTGTTAGGTTGTGGAGCTGTTTTCATGTGAGAAAGTGTTGAATACTGTACACTAAGATTACCGTACACTTTTCACGGTTGTCTCACCAGGTTTGAGGCTAGGTCGGGCCCTTAGCAGGGTCCAGGGGTAGTAATCCCTGTAGTAGGGGTTTAGGGCATAGCCCTAAATTTTTTTTTGGGGCCTTAAAACGTTCCCGATCAATAAGGAAATGTGATTTTCTCATATGGGTGGGATTTTTGACACATAGGTTTATGGGACGGTTTTGGCCCATGGTTTTAATACCCACGGTTTTGTCAAACTACTTAAGTAGTTGTCTACTTATATGGTTTTATGCATATGGTAGGATAATGTAACATTGCAGATGTGTTTTGAATTTGGGTGTGAATTCTGTAGAGTTTGTTGAGCATAGCTCCAAACAGATCTAGGTATTGTATTGATAGAATGCTGGCTTGTACTTTAAAATCGAGCAAGTGATTCTTGGTGGACGTATCCCAAATTGGGTGAACCACGTTAAATATTGTCTCTTTGTGTTGTGTTACTTTATTTTGTAATTTTATTTGAGATCTATAATATTTTTACTTATTAGTTTCTCTTTTATGCGATTCTATGAGGGATTGCTCCGCATATTTTATCCCTTATTTCCTAACACATGCAACACCAATGAAATATTTTACCTCTGTGATAGTTGTAATGTTCCTTTGGGAAAGCATAATAATTCATTATGGATGATCTTAGGTATGGCAAGTGATATGGGAACTCATTTCTTGAATGAGAAAGTGTGTCTTCTACTCTCGAGTTCACGATTGCACATCATAATACTATACCTTAACATATGCAAGTGAATGGAATGGTGGATGAATTTAATAAAATCTTGAGAAATACTTAAATTAAGATATGCAATGTTGGAATCAAAGATTGGGATGATAAAATATCAAAAATTATCTAGGACTAAAGGACAACTTATAAACACTTAAATAAATTGAATCCTTTCCATTAGATATTTTGTGTAGAAGAAATGCTACCAATGGAAATGATGGTATCATATGTAGACAAAAAATCACGCACTTTGGGTAATTATCTAGTCCTGGTTGTATACTACTATTCATATGATTCCTAAGTAAGCAAAGTACTAATTAACCCATGTCTTTAGCCACCTTACTTTTCCTTTTGTTGCTACTTTTGGTATTACACCCTTACTTGCTCAGTCTGCCTTCTTACTCATCAGCATTTTTCATCCTGGACACCAATGCCTAGCTAGGAGGCCAGCATTAGGTGCCCTCGTCCCCTTTGGGTGCTCTTGTTCTCTTTGTACTTTACTCACACTTTTTGGGTCCTTTCTAGCCATTTGAGCATCTTATCTTTTTGGTAGCCAAAATTTTTGGGGTTAATTAAGAAATTAAAGCAAAGGAATCATATAAATACTAAGCTATATGATCGTAATAAAGGACCAAGCACCAAACACTATCTATCACCATCCAAGGTTACATCCATTCAAGGCATCCAAGAGCTCCATTATATCCATATAGCTCCATCACAAGGGACACAAGGATGGTTTTTGTATCACACTTCATAGGAGGGAAGATCATTCTATTTCATGAACACATTTCTTACATTCTACATCTAGCTACTTGCTTGCTATCCAAGTGCGATGCACATAAGAACAACCTAGGGCACAATTCCACATACACACACAGATAACTACATTGGAGTCCGAGATGCGGTGCACCCTCGGTCATTAGTTCATCATTGTAACAATCGATGATTGTCCAACCCTCATTTTACATCTTTCTTTTTAGGATTTGATGTTTATTGGAGGGTTTGGCGGTCTATACTTCATTATATTGGGTTGGAACGAAGGCTAATAAGGTCTAGAATTATGAGCTTGTTACCTTTTCAGGGTTACTTAACTCATTCCCTAAGTTATGCAATTGCTTGAAGACCTCTTGGAGTTCCTTAGAAGTACTAGAATAAGTGGAGGCCTTGCTGGAACTTTGATTCTTAGGGGCTGGAATGGAATTCAATTCAAGTGTTTGATCGGGATTAGGATTTCCCATATCTGGGTAGATAGGTATAGGTGGGCTAGGTGAAATTTTGTCATCTTGAATCAAGAAATTCTCATATCCGATGGCTATGGCATATGCTCTGGTATGGTTATCCTTCCCTTAGATTGTATCATGAAAGATATGTCGAATTTAGATCCTTCAAGAAGTAGAGGAATGCACCTTTTGTTATCGACCTCCGTCCCATGTTCTTTGAAATCAAAAATTAAAATCAGCCATCTATTCATTCGAGTCCTCTTGATTGTATTCATCTACTTTAAAAGGGACAAGTTGTCCGCTCTCTCTCTCGAATCGGTTGTAGAGTCCAGAACATAGTTCATTACGATTATTGATTGACCTAGTTGTTAGTCCTCTAAACCATCGAAAGGATTTTCCCGAGGGAAAAAGCAAGGAGTCTAGCTACTGACATCCATCTTGTTGATCTTGTGAATGGTGCAAACATTTGGAATGGCATGAATGTGATCAATAAGAGTTATATGGTTCTCCCAAGAAAGTAGGGAATTTTCTTTAATGCCGCTTTGGGATAGGATTTTGGGAATTAAGTGAATGTGGACTACTTTTTGCCATGTGAAGTTGAAAAATGGATTTGGTGGTTATTGAGCCATTCTAATGGCCTAAGAACTCTAGTTGATTGAAGGAAAGGTCTACTAGGTGGAGGTGTTGATAAGGTTCTATTCGGTGGAGATGGATATCTCTAAATTTTTCTTCCCCTTCTTCCTCTTCCCGAAGATAGCTGAAAATACTCAAAAACACCTTCTTCTCTTGTTCTTGACCTGGTTTGGATCCTTCTCATGAACTTGAGAAACTTGGGCTGCTAAACCATTGAGTTTTGGTCTTGGGAGTTGCCAAATGTGCTTTCATAAATCCTTCAAATGCTGGAATTCCAACAAGAGCACACCAACTTGCTAAAATGAAAATCAAGACCAGATGCTATATCGGAACACTGCATATATGACTTCCTTGTTGTCCCATCGGGCATGCAAGAACTGTTATCACCGAATCACACCACCCTTCGATTTGTCAACATTTGTGACTAAGGAAATCAATGTGATTGGGTAACATGGAGTTGTCTCAAGGTGTGGGACCTTGCATTGAGATAAATCTACAGAGAAATCCGGTTCTTATTCCTAGAATAAGCACTACATTACTCCTAAATGTAGAAAAATACCTAATTAATCCTACCCTAACAATTCCAAGGAGACATGGGAAGAGGGAGATTGCATGAAAGAGAGTAAATCCTACACTAAGGGGTGATAACACCAAGAAAAGGGTGACTGAGACACTCTCCAAGGGGTGAAAATGAAGGGAAATGGAGATAGGAAGGGTATTGAGACACCACAGTCCACAAACACACATTTACACTATTATTTCCATTTAAACATAGTCATCCAAAGCTTACAAGAAAAAATAAAAATTCCCAGAATACCATTAAATGTAGTGAAGAGACCAGATTGCAAGAACATATAAAAAGGGTTATAAAATAACCACAACTCTAATTTTATTACTCCAAAATGTCGATATAGTTCATTACAATGAAAGAAAGAGGAATACGTTCCTTATAAAAATTCTTAAAAATGGAGGTTCGAGCTCACAAGACATCTCGCAATGGTTTGCAAAAGGAGAGGAGCAAATGAAGAATAATCAATAACTTTAAACATTGCCCCCTTTTACAATATATAACAAGAATAAATGAGAGAGAGAGGGAGAGAAACCTATGATCCATGCTCCAACCACCCAAAAAAATCATCATGTAACCACAAAAGTGATGGGGAGACCCGCAAAGCCCATAATTGATCGTACCCTACCTTGTGGAAGAAGGAATAGATCTCCATACCTTTATTTACTCCATTTTGGTACCTTGGTATGGCCTCAATGTCCTGCAACTTCATCCCTAATTTTCACCCACATAATCCATAATTTTTAAATTTTAATCATTTTATGATGTAGGTCTTTAAATCTTCTTTCCAACAACTATAATCTTGTCCATTTCGTGGAGTATGGAGGAAGTTATCATCATTTAAGTTTGGGTCACTTTTTAGGTCTCCTGGTTCTAACTTCCCACCTACCCAAGCTCCTTGATCAACCTCGCCACCTACCGCTACTACTCAACTTGGTGCCTAACTCCTTACAAGTCGAGGGTGGGTTCGGACATGCATTTTCATTGAGCGAGATCACCATGTTGCCATGCTCTATGTCGATGTTTTTCTACATCCGGTTCCACTTTGGTTCATCATGCAACCCCGATGATGACTCCCAATGATGCGGAAGAGCTGACCAACATCCGCATCAAATCACCGACATGATTCATGCTTGTGCCTTCCTGCTTCCACCTTTGATAGCTCACCCTTGACTTATGACTCCCCTATGCGTGTTTTCTAGTTCGAACCCGACTTGCACGTTACATCATTCGTCACCTTGCCAACCTCACTTGCTCTCCCGACGTGCAAGTCCGATGCCAAACCCCAATCTACAAGCCAATCACTCCCGCCACCGTGTGTGTTGATATCGACACGAGCCACTTGTCATTTTGATGCTTGCACACAAAACCCCAACCACCAAGCTGATCACCCTTCACTCGACCGAGCTCCTCGCGGAGCTTGCCTAACCAACTCTGTTGAGGTCTCCACACTGTGTCTTGAGCTACCATCCCGCTAAGCTATTTGGCGATCAACTCACCAAGCCCAAAAGCTCCTTCTCCTAATGCACCAACCCCGCAACTTAGCCTACATTGCCATCCCACCGAGCTATGACCTAGGCACCTGCCGAGTTGTGGGAACCCCAACTCTACTTGCTTGTTTGCATAACTCGCCGGAGCTATTTTTAGCTTGTCCACCAGCACTTCGACCAAACTGGTTAGGCTCTTATCCCATTTTTACCTCTCCAAAATATTTCCTTCGCATTTTGATTTTTTTGTGATTTTTTTGGGATTTTCTTGAGTCAAGAGGCCATGCAGGGACACATTGAGTTGCCTTGGGACTAGTTTTCAAATTTTCCCATTTTTACCCATTTTTGGCCAAATCTGTGCCTGTGGGAGCCCGTTTTCTCTTTCAACCGAGCTCTAAAGATCTCAAAACCTAAAATAGGAAATTTTTTTCTAAATGATTACACACCTTCTTGGAACACTACAAATTCTCCCAAAACCTACAATTTCACATGCACGAAACCTCAAATTCTTCCTTGAATGCCTTGTCCAATGCCCGAGTGTAATTTTTCCCTATTGTCCATTTTTGTGGGGGAAAAATGGATAATAGACATTACGCAGAGA
Source organism: Taxus wallichiana var. yunnanensis (assembly GCA_018340775.1). Classification (NCBI taxonomy): domain Eukaryota; kingdom Viridiplantae; phylum Streptophyta; class Pinopsida; order Cupressales; family Taxaceae; genus Taxus; species Taxus wallichiana. The sequence continues at coordinate 628,261,248 of CM031236.1, read as the reverse complement.
GAGGATACAACGCGAAAGGTTTTCATAGTTGGATTTTGGTGGAAAATAATATTTACGGATGCTAAAGAATATGCAAGAGAATGCAACCATTATCAAAGGGTTAGTAAACCGTGCACGAGTGCTAAAATATTGTTAAGACTAGTTATAGTTCAAGAACCATTTATGAAATGGGTGATTGATTTTGTTGGATCTAAAAGCTTAGCTACATGGAGAATAAACACATGATATAACAATAAGTGATTATTTAATAAGATGGGTGGAGGAAACACTAACAAAATATTGTATAGTAGAAACAACCACCAAATTTGTTTGGGAAAACATAATAATTCACTATGATGGTCCCCAGAGTCTTACAAGTGATAGAAGAATCCATTTCCTAAATGACATAGAATGGATTATTTTACAATAATTCATGGTCACACACCATAAGACCACCCCATATCACCCACAAGTTAATGGAATGGTTAAAACATTCAACAAAATACTAAGTAATACTATCACAAAAGTTTGTGATGTTTGGAAAAAATATCGAGATGAAAAAGTTTCATTGGTGTTATGGGAATATTGAACCACTTACAAACAATTGAGTAAGGCAACGCCATTCTAGATTGTGTTTCAAATTGAATATATCTTGTCGAGCGAGTTTATGGTTTCGTCACTTGTACAAACCACATGCATTGAAATTTTGGATGATGAGGATTCAATCAATGATTTCCTAACACCTTTGATAAAACTAGATGAATAATGAGTACATGTCCGATGGAGCCAAGACATAGAGAAGGAAAGAAAAAATACATGACATGATAGAAACTTGAAAAAAAGACATTCATTATGGGGAAAAAGTGTTGTTATATGACTCAAAATATGCACAATACATAGGAAAACTTATCACACATTGAATCGGTCCATATTAAATAAATGAAATGTTTCCCACTACATAATGTATATCGAAGGACCTAAGTGGAAAAATTATGTCATGATACTTTAATGGCAGTAGGATAAAACCCTACTATTATTAAATTCATGATTACAAAAATAAGGTGTATGCCACTAGATTAGTTTTCATCTCAATTTCTAGGGTAGTTTGTTCTTTGAATAAATAAGTGCACAATACGAGCACATTTTTTTCTTGCTTTATTTTTAAGTTTCATTCCATATATTATGTACATCATAACAAAAGTTATCTTAGGTGTACTATCAATAAACACGTGGAGGTGTAGGCACTCAAATTTGGAAATCTATCCTTTAATAATGCCACCTTGACATTACACACTTGCATGCACAAATACACCCTCCCCACTCTTTCTTAGCACACCCTAATAATCCTTCAATCATTTTTTCATCTTTGCATGGCTTTATGCCATCATGTTTAGAGATTTAATTACATAAAAATACCTAGAAACATCTATCCCTAGCTCCATGGAGTCAAAATCAACCTTTTCCTCCCGGGACAAAAATGTTGGCCTTGGTCGGTTTGTCAAAATCTAAAACTCGACCCTAGTGTAAGGTTTTGGACCGACATATTATGAGCGAAAAATTTCATTTGCATCATGTCCATATGGACTAATTTTCCATCTTAGTAGCCTTTTATGACATAATAACCATCATAAGACTATATAAGCAATTCAATCACACCTCATTTAGGGTCCTGGTGTAGACACCAACATTTCGTTACCCTAGGTGACCTATCCACACTTCACACACACATATCAAATCATTAAAATCTATCATTTAACCTAGCCTAAGTCACTACCCTTGATCAGGGGATCATTTCTAAAAGTTCCCTAAACATCTCTAAATGGTGTCAGTGCAGAATATCATCTCGAGAGCTTTCCAACGACTGTGAGAACGCGACAAACGGACATCGGGAGCTCTAGATATGTTCGGTCAAAGTTCAAACAGCGGAAAGTCAACTATGGTCAACTAGTCAACATTGGACCGATTGCACTGCGACACGTGGCAAAAGGCAAAGGGGAGTTGCTTGTTGGTTTTTGATCACCGGTCTTCGATGGTCATAAAAATTATGCATGGGAGGAAGAGGCTCAACTTTTATAACGGAGGGGAGCCCGCCACCGTGTGGACTAATTGGTCTTCACCGACGTCGTGGGTCCACAAGCCACCACGAGTTCGATCTTCTAATTGCAACTCGACAAGTGGGGCCATGTCGTTTGAATTACACATCATCGAATGGATCAAATTTTATTCATTGAGTGGGACCACGTATAAACAAGCGGAGTCAATAGACCGCATTTACCAATTCAAGCATGCACGTGAAGCGGTCAACACCCCCAGCCTTACCAATTTATGCGACCCATTTATTAGCCAAAGCAGCCATGTACCACCCATGCAATCAAATGTGGAGCGGTGGAGGGGCCTAAGCCCATGCGTGGAGGAGTCCATATAAGGTAAGGGATAATCAAAGGTTTAAAAACCTTTGAAGATTTCTAATGCCTTAGCCCCATGTGGGATAAACCCACATAAATTGTTGACTTCCGCTCCATATGGGATTAAATCCCCCAAAATATGCACGGGTAAGGCTAAGGTTAAAAATAGCCTTAGGATTATATGTAATCCCATCAACTATGCTACGGGATTAGGATAATATGCAAGTGCATTATTTTTGGGCCCTAATTTTGTATAAATAGGGAACCCGTTCATTGTATTGGACACATTAGACACACACCGATGCCATGGAGAAGCTCATTGCTAGAGCACGGAAAAGATGGACACACGCCCAAGCTTATTATTTGTTAAGCTTATTTGTGGGATGTGTCAACAGGTATTGTCTATTGGCCTATTATTTTAGGCAATATTAGATGAAATATTTGTGGCTAGGAGTTATTCAAACTACCTAGTTGGCCCATAGCGCCACACCAATTACTTGCAAATCCTGGATTGTCGACCGGAGTGCTAGCTTCGCATTGTTTGCATCGGGAAGGCCGATCACAGCCGAAGGAGATTGTGCATCAAGAAGGTGGAAGTCGGGTGCTATTTTTCACCCTTGTCGTCCGAAGGTTTGGTGTACTGATAGGCAAGTAAAATTCCATTAGGTTTTCTTGTGAAAGTACTATTGTAACTTACAAGTTTTGACTAGTGGAATGGTTCGACCACGAACCCGGAGACGTAGGCAATTACCGAACTCCGTAATCAATCTGTGTGCAATTTTCGTTATTGTCTTGCATTATTTTAAATTGATTACTTAAAAGGAGTAAATTATCGGCAAATAATCGAAGCCTATAAGGGTCCGAGATCAGGTCGTAATAATCTGATTATTTTCGGATCAACCCTCACCCCGTATAATCACATTTTTAGCCCCCCGTAAACCTTACGTACCTACCTTAGCCTCCCTAAAACCTCCTTAACCATATACCAAAATTTTAAACCCATTTTATCCTATTACCCAACTTCTTAACACCCTTAATCACATTACCTTACATCCCTAGCTGAGAAAGTCCAACTTGGAAGTGGTTAAAACCACTTTGAATTTGCTTTCCTTAATTTTATTGATCGTTGGCGATCCTAATAGATCACCAATGATTATAAATAAAACCTCAAAGCTCCTGTTTCTAGGATTTAGAACTATTACAATGAAGCTCTGTCATGTTAGTGAATCGACGACATTGTCACCAACTCCCGAGATGTCTTCATTGTTCTGTCAAGATATCGATGCTATACAAATCTTCTATGAGAACTTGCAAGTCTATCTAGCCCATTTTTTTATGTTCAAGGTAATCCAACCATCATTTCTATGTATTTTCATTTCATTTTCATATCATATAGAAGTCGATCACCATCCTAAGCCTCTATTTAAGATAGAATCTCCTTTTATCAATATATCAAAGTTTTACAGAGATCACCAATGATTTCTTGAATCACCAACGATTCTGTCACGCTCACAATCCTTGCGGATTGCTAATGATCCCTATCAATTTAGTTATTTCATCATATCATACTTTTACTATAATTATGTCAATCTATTTTTTGTTTAATCAGATTGTTTCCAAGATGTATGTTTTATAGATGAATGTCCCAAGTCTTTCACATCCTATCACCAACATATACGATCTCTTGATCATCCAATATCCTCTTGTGTGGGAATAGTTGATATCACACATGGGATGAGTCTATGTGCCACTTCCCTCACACACGAAGTCAAATACATCAATGATCAACTTGAGATCATACGTGAAATACATGAAGCCACCGAATAATTCCTGCAGTTCGTCTATTTCCTGGACTTCGAGCTCGCCACATCCCTAACTCCGGGCCATGTATCACATAGATCAGGATCTCTCCACCCCCTTAAGTTCTAAATCATTGTTTTCATTTATGTTATCATTATCAAATCACTTAATTATATCAAATAAGTTGACACCCTTCAAGGAAGAACTTTGAATTCTTGGGATTGACATTTGTCAAGCAACTTGGTATCATCTTTATCTAATATTTATTTTTAACTATTTTTATATGTAGGTCTTTTCACTTGGTGATAGGAGGAGCCTCTTTCATTACTCACGTACTCGATCATCCCAACATTGTGATTGTTGGTGCATGTATTAGTAAAACCCTATCTTATTTGAGTTTTTGGTATTTTCAACATTCATATCACCTAACCAAAATTCACCATAAACACCTAGAAATTTAAAGAGATCCTCATGTAAAATAAAACAAAAAAAGAACTATAAGCTAGAAAAATTTCAAAATAACTCATGACCATCCATTAAGATAGTACTCTCTATAGGTTTGAAGTCACCTACCATGTCCAAGAGTCTCCATCTTCTCTCCACAAGCAAGCAAAGTGACCCTTCCCAAGTATTTGAGAAAGTGTGAAACTCAAGCAAGGTATTGTCAAATTATAATTACACTACTATAGATATCACATGCTAGGAGAATGATGTGTGGTTTGATCCCTCTTTGGAGTAGTGGTGATATTGGTGGTGCATAAGGGTTATCATAACCCACCTAATTTTGTTTTTAGGAAATCCATTTGTCTCTACGAGGGTTTGATTAAAGTTACACATCCATTTTTAACTTTAAACATGGTGAAACAAGAGTGAAGAAGATGAAACACGGTGATAGTCATTTCTAGGTAGGTGAAACAAATAGAAAGTTATAGATTGAGAATCCAAGAAAGTCCAATATTATACAAAAGGGTCGGGAGTGTACATATGGATTCGACTTAGTTGTATGGTTTTGATGAGGTATAATTTCAGGTGTCAATCTCAACAAAAAAGTATTTTTAGTCTCAGATCAGCTTGTTCTTGCACTCATATCACTCAAAATCTCCCAAATCCACACAAAATCAGCTAAGTACAATCTCTCTTTTGTGTTTTGATAGTTCTTAGATCAATAGTCACTTTGTAAAACATTATTCTAATTTAGGAAATTAATGTTGGAAGTTAATTAAATCATAATAGCCTCTTATTGCATTATTTCATCCTTTTTATGTATGTTAATTAGAAACACATTTAAATCTTAAAAGGGAATGAAATAGGAAATTTACATAAAATTGAAATCAAGAGGACCATTCAAACATTTGTTCTATGGGAAGTAAGTTAGTGGAAAACATACACCCAAAGTTGGAAAGAACTAGATAATGGAGATAAAACAACTAGAAAAGTGCTAGTGAGAAAACACACCTCATAATTGATTGTGTTAAGGTAGTAAAATACATGATAATTTGGCAATTTTTTCTTATGGAAATGGAAAAATGAGAAAAGAAATTCACTTACATGAAGGAAAAAAAGGAGGAGAATTGAAGTGGAAATTGAAAGGAATGATGAACTGAAAGAAGGGATGGCGGGGTGCGTGAAAGCAAGAATACATGAAAGGAATGGTGTTTTGTGAGGAGCTACATGGTCAATAGAAGTGCACAATGAGTATGAAGTGAACAAGGAATAATGACATGACATATAAACGTAAGACACCTAATCAACTTGAGACGTGAAGGAAAAAGAAACAACACAAGACTACGAGATTCAAAACACACACATACAAGGGGGTCATCAAATTGAGTAGAAATCAAGGAAAATTTTAATAGCCCCCTAAAAAAAAAAAAAAACTTGTAGATATTAGTTGGAAAATATGTGAAAGAGGCTTTCAAAATCATGGCAAATAAGAAAAAAATGGGTTTCGAGGGTTGGAGAATTATTTCGTAATCTCAAGGTTGGTAGCATTTACAAGGTAACTCGATCGGTAACATGTAGCATGTTATTGTGCCACCCAATGCATTCCATGTAGTCCCCTACTCTATAAATATCCCAAATGCACTATTTTTGTCACTTTTAGCAATCACTCTCATTGACAAATTACAAGAAAATGAGAACAAACCCTTCTCACCTCCACCACTCACCATATAGTTACAAAGTCAAATCCAAGGACCAATAATCCATCTTGTTCAAATCTATCTACAAAGTCAAATCCAATACCATGGGTCGACATAGGAAGTAGGGAAATAATAACCACACACCACTCATTCCTAAATTCACATACAAGAGCTTGATGTTTCCTCAACTCTTGAGGATACTGGAGGATCCATATTTTTTTGTCTACATAAATTAAACATAGTAGTTTTATTGACCTCATCTATAGTCCACAATTTGAAACAGACTACAAGTTACTTAACTACCTAGTATCAAATTTCAACAGTGAGGATTATACTTTTCAAGTACAACTCACATCACACACACTTTCATTTGGAAAATCCCCGAAGATATTCAACATTTGATAGGACTTCCACATAAAAATGTGGATCTTGTCATAATGAAAAAATTGACTAGTGGATATTTCAAGTACTTGGAGTCGAATTCAGTGGCTAACAATTAATCCAGTGAGCAACAAATCCTTCCAAAAGGGGAATTTCACTTCAGGATGTCACAAACCCATTTCTACATGCTATGGTGGAATTTTTCCGAGGAGGTTTGTTTTGTAGGGTAGATATACTAACATTCCTCACTAGGCCTTGGTTTATATTATACATACCCTTGTTGGTCACCAATATGACTAGTGCACATACTTATCTACCAAGATAAGGAATGCCATCGTAATTCTCTTGTTAAGATTATGTTGTAATTATATACTTTTATTATATTTTAACTTTTCACAATTTACGTAACACGCTGTTCAATGCATGCCACCAAAAGTTGAAGACATTGTTTTTGTTCATTGAAAATCTAGAGGTGAGACGAGTTTAAACTTTACCTTTCTATAATTCAAATTAATTTTTTACATTAAGAATTCTCCTATTTTGTTATAGTGTTATATTAAAAATTATATTCTATTTATTTTTAACAGAGCATTAAGGCTATAGATGTCACCCAAAGAGACACCACTATAAGAGGAATCTTACCACATGAGGGTGTTGAAGATATCTATTGGGGACAATTTTATAGAAAAATTCACTAGCACCCCGTCGAGAAGATCTAACAAACACATGAGGATTTCTTTAACACCTCAACAACTTGAGACATTTGTAGGTTTTTACATTTCAATTTGTAGTAATGTTAAATTTTTTTAGAAATATTAGTATTTTACATTGTTTATAACGTATTTGTTCAATTTTGCAAAGCATCCTCTCAAAGTGTAGGTCATTGTTGTCGACTCTCCTTCAGTTTTAAAAAGATATGAATATGAATTTTAAGAAGTGCAATATCCACAAAACGTGTCTCCTCGTCAAGCCCAAGGTATGTTTTCAATTAGCTTTTACATTTCAATATTTGTTAGTTTCATTTATTTGTAAATCAAGTTACTGATTAATTTTATGGTTAATGAGGAGTTGATTGATGGGTGCTTGTGCTCCAATCATTTAACTAACATGATCTCCTATTAGTGTCATTATAAACTAGGGCTATGTCCTAGGTTGTATGTAATGGAGCTTTATGTAACTAGTTCCTGTTGGGATTTCTGTTGGGGGGTGTTGTGAGATCTTTTAAGTTGGTTACTAATCTACGGAAACCTAATGTAAATCTACGGAATTCATCTACTACAATGAAAGGAAGTCTAAAAGCTACACTTCTAATTGAAATTGAAATGCACACACACACAATACTCAAACAAATGGAATTGCAACTGCACAATTGAAGCTAGAACTTAGTAAAAGTAAGATTGCATGTTAATTAGACTTTGCATAAAAGAAAACACATATTCTAGATAAAAGTGCTGGTAAGGAAAACAAATACATTCAACCAAATATTGCATGAAATATATTGAAACAAGGATTGTAGTAAGACTTATCAGAAAACCGTATGCGTATGTGAACATAAAAAAACATCTTGTCTCCTCGGTCGAGTGGGCCCTTTCTCTCCCTTGGGACAGAGGAATTACCAGCAGCTTTAGATCTCCAAAATGACGTTTACTTCTATTAATTTAAATAAATTCCATGTCGTAGACAACATATGAAGTTGAAAATTTTGAATACCACACACGATATATTGCAAAGTATCTCCAAAAATAACAACTAACCATGTTCTTAAGAAGGTGTCTTAATATAGACATAAACAGCTTATAGAATTCACCACAATAGGCGCACTAACATCTTCCACTAATCAATATTAACTAAAACTCATAAATTCCTATGGGACAGTTAGAAACAAGTCCCATACGATAATGATCGGTCGACCGTGGAAAACGTCTTCTGCTCTTGTATTATAGCTCCAAACTCGAACTTCGTAATTACATCAGCAACAAACGTTCATCATTTCCCTACACACATCATCACATTTCCCTCATAAATACAAATTAGTAGGAAGTTTATACAATAATTAGTTTTCATGAACAAAAGAAAGGAAAATGCATCAAACTCACTATTATATAACTATATAAAGCATCCCATGCATTAGCAAATCATATCTAAGTGGCAATTTACTGATCATAGTAGAATGATATAAATGCGCCAAATAATGCACTCATCATTTCCCCCTTACTTTACCTGTTACATGTCCCAATGCAACCTATCTACGTCTTGCTCTGTGACCAAGCTGTTGAGCCATGTCATACTCTTCAAACTGATCAACATATTGCTTCCTCATACCTTTACATCCCTGAGTATTTGAAGTGACCTCGACCCAAGTCAGTAAAAATCTTGTTTGATTGTGCAACATTGTTTTGCCAAGTGGTAGTAGGACTCAAGAGGAGGGGTGGATGCACCTAAAGTCCTGCCCATTCATCATTGTATTGCTTGCTGGTTTTTTCTGACGACTGTCTTATAATTGTAATGAGGGCATCACCCCGACACATACTCCAACTCAAGTTCTAAGGGGAAATAACCTCCCTGCATTTCAATGGCAAGCTCAAAGTGTCCCATCTCCTATCATAGGCCTGCCTGGCCACCCCAAAGTGTTGTTGACTATAGGTTTCAAAATCCTCTACACATTTCAGTAGGATTTTTGAAGTATTCTCTCCAATACCTACTTGGTAGTAGAGAGATCTGAAGTTTTTCCGCAAAGCCACATCAATATGATGTGTAGGACGGATATAGAAACCTATTGTTTGAGCCGTGTGATTGAAAATATCCATTTGCTCACCCCATATGATCTAATTTTGCAGCAAGGACTGAAAGGATTTTAATTGAAAGGGATAAGTTAATTAAAAAGTCAGGGACATTGGTAACTAACATATTATGGAGGTAAAATTCACAGAGTAAGTTTTGAATTTTAGGTGTACTGGACTTGTAAATAGATAAGAAAATATTTCCATTAGGAGCTTTGTAAGGTGCACGACAACACAACTGAAACAACTACCAAGAATAAAACTACTCTTGAATAAACATGTTGTAAACTGAGGAGGGTTTCCTACAGGATAAGAGCTTGAAATCCAAAGGATGGACATAGTCCAAAAGAGAGCAATTTTTGTTTTTCATCTTGGATAATTTCCATCTCCCCTTTTAATTTCTTATTTTCTTTTTTAATTCTACATTCTAAAGAGATATTTGGTGGAAATCATTCAAAATGCTAAGACCTTTATCCTTCTGTCACTTTAAGCTACTAACTTCAATTTGTAAAGCAATTATTTCTCTAACTTTCTCCACTATGCATTGGGTAAATTTAGTTTGTAAAGACAAGTTTGTTTCCTCCATACCTTTCAATTGGGCCTTAAGGAGTGTGATTTCTTCTAGATAATTGTGAGGATTGGCAACTTGACATGACCTAAGATGATCAATGTCCATTGCAACAGGCGTTAGAATGAGATTCTGGGCTTCAGGTACCGAAGTAGTTTCTGGAGCTGCGGAGTGAACTTCTGAAGATGTAGGCATGGCTGAATACTGGGGAAAAGGATGAGCGATAGTGAAGATGGTGTCTGGTGATTTGTCAGTGGGGACAACCTCATTGTCTCCCTCATTCCCCACTTCCCACACAAGGGCAGAAACATCAAAGAAATCCCTCCGACTTGGAGCTTCCAATTTTATGCAATGTACAAGATCGTCGTGGTCGGGGCACATAGAAGAAGATGGAGCAGAGGTATTCCTACCTCTAGAACTAGAAGTGGTCAAAGATGGACTTACTTGAGCACCTGATTTGTCCATGTGCTCTAGAGTGTCAAGTTCCTCCTTTTTCTTGTGTGCAGGGTGAGAGGCTGGTGCAAGAATGGACCGAGGTGTGGAAGATGGCCCTGATTTTAACTATTTTGGCTTATAACCCTCCCCCACAGTAATCCTTTCGAGCCTCCACTGTGGCTTAAAAATACTTGATGTGAGCACAATAAATGAATTAGCCCTGGGTGTTTCAACACCGCTTTGCCTCCTCCAGACTTGTATTTTTGGCCAACTTTGATAATGACATCCACCAAGTATTCAAGTAAATTTACCCTGAGGGATGGGTTGACACATCCTTTCTTCAAATGAATAAGAATCTTGAGTACATCGCCACCTAGCACAAAGGGCTAGCCATCACATATAAAATACCTATTAACCCATTTGGCCATCTCTCTCCAAATGTCGGGCAAGCTATCCCACTTAACACCTTTCTGAACACCTTGGGGGTAAGGATAACCTCGGGAATGCCTCACCCTCCTCATGAAATAGAGAAAACAAGTCTTTGAGGGGAGCATTCGTCATTACTTTCAAACCAAAATCGACAAGACGGATAGTTCAGAAACTACCTGGCTGTAATCTAAACGCATTTCCCTCCAAAACGTGAACAAGAAACTTCAAAATTTTCCAAGAACTCCTCCATGACACCCTCATCAAAACCTTCAAATTTTTGGATGAATTCAAGCCAACCTGAATCATAAAACACCTGCAAAAGTGCAACGTTCTTGAGTAATGGGTCCGGAGAATCAAGCTCAGATTTCTTCTTTTGTCCCATGCTGAAGGTGAATGAATCCAGATAGTAGAGAAACAAGAACAAGACATGCTCAAATTCACTGTGTGATGGCAGGTAGAATGATATGCTCAATACTCATGAAGCAACAGGGGAAGTAACTTGGAACTATTAATTTGAATTGCACCTGAATCCTTGAATTACGTAAAATCAAAGTGAATTTGGCGGCGTAAAAGGTGGACAAGACCAACCATCCATGAGAGTTTATGATATGCGAGATGGTGCACATCCCATCATTTGAAACCGAATTGACACCTTTCCTTCTTCATAGAATGTGATGCATATGATGTGTGTGAAAATCATGACTCATTACACCCTTATGCCATCATACCATAGCATCGGATTTGGAAGGATATCCATGATAAATATATTGAACATTGCATGATGGATGCAATTATGACAAGTGCACACATGGGGGATTGCTTTATAAGGAAATATCTGTAGTGAGTTAGGATGCACTTACCCATGCCAAGTTCAGCGTCCGATATCTATAGATTCCCACATCTTGTAGTCTGAGATTAAATGTGATTAGTGGCTTCTAAATAATGAATATTTCTGCATTTATTGAAAACAAAACAACTAACTAAGGGAAGAAGATCGAATTCATGACCATCCTCCTTTATTGAAATTAATAGGAAACAATTACTCTAGGCTCGAGGGGTGAAGAGCCACCTCAGCATGCATGTCCTCACTCAGCATAATGTCACTGGTGAAAGTTTTCTTGTCAAGAGGTCGTTGGTAAATCCTGAGTCTGTGTCCATTCACAAGAAGAGTTTGTTTTTCACCATCGATTGGTAATAGCCGCATAAATCCATTATCAAACACTCTGTCGATCTGATAGGGGCCCAACCAACATGTCCGTAACTTACCTTTAAATTGTTGATATCTAGAATCAAAGAGTAAGACCTAGTCCCCTTCATGAAATGTCTTAGATTTGATATGAGCATCATGCCAAGTCTTCCTTTGATATTGAATAATTTCCATTTGCTCTTTGTGCCTCCATCCACATTTCATCCAATTCATTCAGCTACATCACTCGTTTGCATTGTGCTTCATCCAAATTGATTCCAACTTCTAGTGTTGTTCTCCAGGTGTGTAATTCAAACTCAATAGGTAACAATGGATTCTTCCCAAATACCAACTCATAGGGGGAAAAACCAGTAGTGGTTTTCCAAGTCATGTTATAGGCCCAGACTGCCTCGGGAAGTTTTGGTACCCAATTCTTTCTGTTAGCACTAACCACTTTAGTCAGAATATTCTCAAGTTCTCGATTGGTTACTTCCACCTACCCATTAGGTTGGGGGTGATAGGGTGATGATTTGAGGTGCTTAATTTGGTAGATTTCCAAAAAATCCTCAATCATGTTTGAAAAAAATTGAGGACCTTGATCAGATACAATGGCCTTGGGTGCACCAAATCATAGCAATATCTGATTGTATAGAAAATCAACAACAACATCCTCATTGGCAGATGCCAATGCTTGAACTTCAGCCCATTTAGTGACGTAGTCCATGCATACCAAGAGGTATTCCTTCCCAAAATATGGGGATCAAAAGTTCCAACAAAATCAATTCCCCATTTCTCAAATGGTCCTAAGACCAGCTTGAGGATTAAGAGGCATTTCCATTGAAAGTGTGGGCTTCCCCATTCGTTGGCATGCATCACAGCCATACATACTTTTTGACAGTCCTGTGGAGGGAAGGCCAATAGTACCCTACTCCAAGGACTTTGTGAATTGTCTATTTTACTGAATAATGTCCGCCTCCTGGCTCATCATGACAAGCTCGCAATATGTCATGTACTTCATCTTCTCGAATGCACCTGCGAAGAACCATATCAGGACAACATTTGAATAAAATTCCATTACACCATTTATACGTTGCACTATTTTTAACCAGTCTCTGTTTCTCCTTATGAGTGAAATAGGTAGGAAACTTCCCTATTGTTAAATAATTTGCAAGATCGGTGAACCACAAAGTCTTAGTTGATATAGCAAACAAATGTTCATCGAGAAATTGATCTGTCTTTGCTTCATCATTACTTGAAACATTCAATCTTGAAAGGAAATCAACAACAACGTTAGATTTTCCTGGCTTATCAATAATGGTAAGATTGAATTCCTATAACAAGAGTAACCATCAAATAATCCTACCTCCAACCACTTGGTTTATTCATCAAATATCAAATGGAAAAGTGGTCAGTATAAACAAAGATTTTATACCCAGTGATGTAATGATGAAATTTATTCAAGGAGTATACAACAAGCCAAGAATTCCTTTTCCATAGTAGTGTAATTTATTTTCGTAGGAGTCAAGTTCTTGCTGATAAAGTAAATGGCATACATGTGATCTTCTACATCTTTTTTCCCAAGGACAACACCCATGGCTATATTAGAGGCATCAGTGTGGATATGGAAAGGTTGTCCCCAATCAGGGCCTCGTAAGACTGGGGCAGTGGTCAACTTCTCTTTGATAGAATCAAATGTCTACTGGCACTGAGGGGACCATTCAAAAACGTAATATTTTGTTAGCAATGAGAACATAGGTGCAAATTTTTACTAAAATCTTTTATGAACCACCAATAATACCTGCGCATGACCAAGGAAACTTTTGATGTCAGTTTGATTAGTTGGTGTAGGTAACTGAGTGATGACTAATATATTTTTGACAGGTTTGGTAGAAACATGGTGACCTAAGACAATTCCCTAATCAACCATCATCAAAAATTTTTCATGACTCAGAGATAATTGGTGTTGCTCACATCTACTCAATAATTTCTCAAGGTTATTCAGAGATTCATCAAAAGTGGATCCATGGATAGTGAAGTCATCCATGTAAACTTCAACATAGTCGTTAGTAAGATCTGCAAAGATGGCCAAGACTACTCTCTGAAATGTAGTGGGTGCATTACAAAGTCCAAAAGGTAAGACTTGATAAGAAAATGTACCCCAAGGGCAAGTAAAGGTAGTTTTATCTTGATCAGCAGGGGCAATACTAATTTGGTTATACCCACTAAACCCATCCAAGAAAGAAAAATATTTCTTACCAAAGAGATTGTCCAGAACTTTGGTCAATAAAAGGTAGGGGAAAATAATCTTTCTTGGTGGCTTTGTTAAGTTCCCTGTAGTCAACACATATTCTCCATTTACCATTTTTCTTGGGAACTATAACTAATGGGGAGACCCACTGACTATCAGATATAGGGTAGATGAATCCTACCTTTAGCAATTTTTCTATCTCACCTTTGACTATGTCTCTGAGCGCTGGGTTAATTCTCCATTGTGGCTGCCTTATAGGTTTGATGTCCTTAGTGTAGATATGGTGAGTAAAAATGTTAGGATGAATTCCCTTCATATTAGTGTAATCCTAGGCAAAAGCATGGGAATGTTTCTTCAAAACTTTGAGAACCCTGGCTTCTTGATTGGCCTCTAAATCATTACCAATGGTCAGCTCTTTTCCTATGCCGACAGGCACCTGCTTGGTATCATTCAAAAGAGTGAGCTCTGCATTGGTGATTAAGGAATTCAATGGGAAAACATGGGGTTGAAGCATGTGCAAAATGGGTATATTGTCAAGAGACAAAATCTTGGTCAAAGGAAAATAGAAATCAGGGACTGAATATTCTAAATTATAAGCATAGATTTCTTTACAAGACTCATCAGAAGTATTACTTACCAAGGAAATAACATCGACATGTCTAGAGAAAATGGGTCTACAATCAGAGTTCTGATTTCCATAGCCAGAGTGCTGATTTATGTAGTCACAGAGCCCTCTACATCAGCTAGTGTATGTGACTCAACAACTTCTGCCATATGGTTTTGCACTACAATGGTGGCCAAATAAGAAGAACTTAGAGAGTTAGTATCCAAAGAATCTACCCATACATGGTCACAAGAATTCACATAAGGCTAGGTAGGAGGGTATAATGAAATATGTTTGGATTTCTGCCCATTTAGAATGGTCATTTTGCCTGACCTACAGTCAATATATGTAGCAACAGTGGCTAACCAGGGTCTTCCCAAGATAATTGGATATCCCAATTTTTGAGATTTAGGCTGTAAGACCATAAAATCTACAGGATACTCCCAGGATTCAATGGTGACCATTATATCCTCGACCACACCATCTGGTACAACAATGGATTGATCTGCTAGTTGAAGAACAATATTGGTAGGTTGTAGTCCTATTAAGGACAACAGATTAAACATTTCTATTGTGATGACATTAATGACAACACCAAGATCCACCAAAACATTAGATATTGACTAATTGTTTATACAAATAGTAATAATTGGACTCCCGGGATCCCCATATTTTGGTGAAATAAGGTTTCCAGCTACTAAATCAGCCAAATTTCCTTCCACCCTAATAGTTTTTGGGTATTTATTTTTCCTCCCTGGTGTTTTTATACACTCATTTCTAATGGTTTGGTTTAATTCAGGAATGTCCCTTATTGCTCACAAAAGTGGGACCTCAATGTGCACCTTTTTCAATTCTTGTACTAGCATTGTTTCATCTACAGTTTGAGTGTCCTGTAACTACTCAGGGAAAGGAGCTTTATGGGTATTCTAGTTAAGTTCTTGACTATTCTGAGTGTTTTGTGTCTATGGAGAAGGTGCAGGTCATGTATTGTCCTCAAGTGTCTCTTCTTTATCAGTGTCTACAGGCATTTCCGTGATAACAATAGGAGGATTCAATGTTTTTCAAACCTCAATTGCAAATTACCAATAGTATTAACCTGCATTGTGTTACTTGGTCCTGCTTCATCAATTGAAGTTGTCTGCTGATTTTTAGGATTTTCTACCTTGGTAAGTTGGAAGTTGTGTTTGTGTTGCTTGTCCATGTTGTTGGTAGGCTTGTGGTGGGGCCATTAAAGCTTGTTGTGGTTCTTTAGAATATTTGTTGTTGATTAATGTTTTGTGGTGGTGTCCATGGCTGGTTTTGGTTAGGATTCTGTTGAGGAACCCACTTGTTGGTTGTGCCATGGACTTGCTGGGGTTGGTGGTGTCCAACCTGGCTGAGTGTAGGGATTCATCCAAGGTGGTGGATGTGGATAAGTCATCCAATTTGATGTTGTCCACTCAGGTTGTCCCCAAGTAGGCTGAGGGGCCTGATTAGGCCATGACATCCTCCAGGGGTTATGAGCAGGTCGAGGTGGAAATCCAACTTGATTATTTATCCTTTGAAAAAAGTTTAACTCTGTATCAACTTCAGATACAACATTCAAGCCTCCTTTCAACTATGGTAAGAAGGTGCAATGCTTAGTGTCGTGGTCAGCCACTTCACGTGATTAAACACATGTCTGTGACATCCAAAGTACATTCTCTTAGGGGGTGTCTCTTCCTACAATTAGGGAAATATATGTCCATAGGTTCTTTGGCAAGATTGGTTTTGGCTTTGATTCCATCTATGGTTGATGTTAACTGTAGAAAAATGTCTTTTTCATGTTAGCCATTTCCTCCAAGAAGTTCAGAGGTACCTAGAGTAAGTTTGGATGTCTTTTTTTTTCTTATACCCCCTCGTGTTCTAGAGTAACTTCTGCATAGCTCAGTGATTTGTTCCATGGTAAGTTTATGCACATCTCCTCCTCCCATGAGATGGAGGGAATCCTTGGTTTCCTCATCAAGTCCTTTAAGAAAAATTGTTTTAGTAATGTCTAGCATGTAACTCATAACCACTTTGTCGGTGGAGAAAGAGAAATCTATCCAGATAATCCTCTATATTTTCATCTTCTTTTTTTGTATCTAGAAGAACTCTTCTTTCCTATCCCTTCCCCTACAGTAGTCTTGATATTTATCCAAAAAGGTTGTCTCCATGGCTTCCCAAGAATTAATGGAGTTAGAGGAAAACCCCATGAACCATCTCATAGCAGAGTCTTTGAGAGTGGAAGGAAAAATTTTGAGTTTTTGATTATCATTATGTAGTCATATGTCTAGCACAGAACTTTGAATTCAAACAAGAACTGATCAGGGTCTTCCATAGACATGCCTTGAAAGATAGGGAGGATGGATGGTGAGATATTTTTCATGGGCGCATCCTCATCCTCATCCAAGATAATGGGGTAAGTAAAGGTCCGACCCAAGGGTTGGTCTCCATTATTCCCATGGTCCCCATTTCTGAGTGTTGGCTAGAGGATATAGAATGCTCATAAATGATTCTAGGTGTTGTATTGGAGACAATGTTACTCACAACATTTTCTACGTGTAAACTGTCTAGAGATATTTGTTGAATGTTGCGTGTTGTAAATCTCCCTTGATCATCCCATGGCCTATGCATCAAAGGTGGTTATTGAAACAAGGCCCAAGACATCTACTGGTTACATATATGAACTCCATTAACACCCATAGCATGTGAAGTGAAAGAAATGATGTAGTGTGCTTATGGTGTCCCTGAAATGAGTGCCAAAAATGATGGGTCATTGTGTTCTCCAATCATTTAACTAACATGATCTCCTGTTAGTGTCATTATAAATCGGGTCAGTGTCTCAGGTCAGTATGTGTATCGATGGAGCTTTATGTAACCGATTCTGTTGGGATTTCTGTTGGGGTGTTGTCGGATATTTTAAGTTGGTTACTAATCTACGAAAATCTAATGTAAATCTACGGAATTCATCTACTTTTGAAATGAAAGGAATTCTATAAGCTACACTTCTACTTGCAATTTAAATACACACACAATACTCAAACAAATGGAATTACAACTACACAATTGAAGCTAGAACTTAGTAAAAGTAAGATTGCATGTTAATTAGACTTTGCATAAAAGAAAACACATATTCTAGATAAAAGTGTTGGTAAGGAAAACAAATACATTCAACCAAAGATTGCATGAAATATACTTGAAACAAGGATTACAGTAAGACTTATCAGAAAACCGTATGCATATGTGAACATAAAACAACCTCTTGTCTCCTCGGTCGAGTGGGCCCTTTCTCTCCCTTGGGATAGAGGAATTACCAACAGCTTTAGATCTCCAAAATGACGTTTACTTCTATTAATTTAAATAAGTTCCATATCGTAGACAACATATGAAGTTGAAAGTTTTGAATACCACAGACGATATATTGCAAAGTATCTCCAAAAATAACAACTAACCATGTTCTTAAGAAGGTGTCTTAATATAGACACAAACGGTTACAGAATTCACCATAATAGGTGGCACTAACATCTTCCACTAATCAATATTAACTAAAACTCATAAATTCCTATGGGACAGTTAGAAACAAGTCCCATACTAGATAGGTCGACTGGTGGAAAAAGTCTTCTACTCTTGTATTCTATCTCCAAACTCAGACTTCGTAATTACATCAAGCAACAAACGTTCATCATTTCCCTACACACATCATCACATTTTCCTCACAAAGATAGTTAGTAGGAAGTTTATATGGTAATCAATTTTCATGAACAAAAGAAAGGAAAATGCATCAAACTCACTATGATATAACTATACAAAGCATCCCCATGCATTAGCAAATCATATCTAAGTGGAAATTTACTTGATCGTAGGAATGATATAAATGAGCCAAATAATGCACTCATCACTTTGGTCATCATGGTGCTACTTCTAATTTTGTTTAAAAAGGAAACAACCTAAACTAACTATGACAATACAACAACAGACTACACAACTAAGTGATGTTTCTTGTAAAAATAGTGATTTAACCTTCAATTATTCAATCATTCTATTTTTTATATGTTCTTCATTTTTGATTTGATTTCCTATTGCAGTGCCTTCACCATCTCGTACTCAAAGTGTTATTGTTAGACAACATTTTCCACCACTCCCACAAATGCCTCCCCACAATGTTCGCATAAGGGGTAAAATATTAGATTCCCAACTACTAGTGTGGGAACTGTTCATTTGTCTACCTCCGAGTTTCCCATTTTTTCTGTCTGGTTTACAAAGTATGGGTGGAATTTCAATTCTAAATAAAATTTATTTGGATGAGGAATATCTTGGTTTTGGAAGCGGGGACTAGGCCCCTACAAATTTCAATCCTCAACATCTAATTCAGGGTCCAACACAAGCTTCCCTAGAAAGAGAACAAATGTCCAATACACCATCTCCAAATTTGAGGGAAACACCATTAATTGATGATGAGATCACAAAGTTTTCATTGGGAAGTCTTTTGGTTGATAATTGTTCAACCACTGTTAAAGAAATTGTTTTGAAAGATATTGAATCATTAAAAATTGGGATTTCAGGGAAAAACATTGATTAAATAAATTAATGCCCATTTTCACAACCACTCCCAAAGAAATTATTTATTTTCTTTAGTTCAAAATGAACCGAAAAGATTGATATATTATTGAATCAATTTATATCTAGTTCCATTATTGTTTCTAATCCTTATCATGATAATGTGTTAGATATAATGTTTTTTTATTAGATAAGGTAAGAACATGGATCAACTCCCGGAGGGCCTTACGATAAAAGATGCATCATGATAATAACCAAGAACGAGAAAAAAAAGAGATAGGACTGAAAGAGTTAAACAAGATTAACTCCACAAAATGAAGGTCCATCTAAAACTAACTACTAGAGAGAACAAAAAAATAAACATGATGCAAAATAGAGCATACACAATTTGAAAAAGGTGACCAAATGCCCAAACCAATAGAAATAGAAATTACATAAACTTGTGACAAATAGGATGGTTTCTAGGAATGCTAGTGGGATCATCCTCTTGTTGTTCCCACTCTAGCTCTATCTCGCAACCCCCACATGACCTCATTCTCCTCGGGTTTGTTGATCTTTGAGTTGAAGTTTTATTTTCCTCCATCCCACTTCCACAAACACCAGTCTCTCCCTCATATCCTTGACCTGCTTCTCCAGCTCCAAGACATCCCCTCTTATGTTTTTCTGTAACATGTAAATATTTTTGGATGCATTAATTCCGTCCATCATCCCTTCTCTCATTTTTGAGTTAACTTTAGCCAAGGCCTGTACAACTATCTCCAAATGTTGTACCCTACTGTTTAGATTCTCATAATTCTGAACCTCTTCCTCACAAACTTTAGCTTTCCCATTAGAAGCCCCTTCATTTATTCTTTCCTCCAAATCCCTAGTCTAGAAACTCGCCTCCCCTTCATCCCTATTGTGGGGACTCTTACCCGTGCGCATCTTAGCCAAGCACTCTACTAAGGTGATATCATCATCAAACCCCCTTTGACCACAAACTCCTTATGCACCATGGGTTTTCCATTCTGATAAAGAAGAAGGATCAACCCACTATGAATGGGAGCCTCCAACTTACCTCTTTGGAAATCCCTCACAGAGGCCGAGAGAGACATGAATAAAAAGAAAGAATACTCATCATAATCTGGTGTCTAAACATGTTCAGGAGAGATAGATCATGCATGTATATCTTCCTGAATTTTACTTCAAGGGTGATATACCTCATAATGTGATAACAGAATTCTTTCCACTCTCCCAGAATGCAGGACCTAGCAATTCCATCAATAAGAAAATAAAATTTTTCCTTACCTATAAAATGGTGTTGATTTCATGCTCTTTGCGGGTATGATCTTTAAAAATTTTTAGGCCTTGTGTGTCCATTCTCATGATCTTAGCTATAAAATCCTTAGAAATATCCATTTCCATACCTCCGATAACAACCCTACCATCATTCCAAGGCCTTACGAATTCCATGGTAAGAGGGGGTCATGCCCCTCAACTCTGGAAACATACTTTCTGAAGCCCCTAATTCTAAGAGTATGCCACATCAAAGGATTTTCAACAATGGTACCATGGCTAGAAGGTTCAACCTGAATTCTATCACCTCCCATGGCTTCTCTGTTAGCTTTCCAACACCAGAACAATCACACTAAAAAATAGTAAGGAACAAAGTAAAAGACAATCCCCATATTGATTACACCACACTTAAACACTTTTCCTTGGCGAGCGCAAAATGTTTTGTCCCTCGTGTGACAAGAAATATTAACATTATGATCTATCATGGTGTATGATATTATTAATAGCTAAGGGGATTACATCACCCTTAACCCAAACTTTTAAATCATTGCTATTCACCCCTAAATTAGCCAACTTGTCAACACATTTATTACCATTACGGGGGGTATGTGTGATCTTATAATTATCAAATACTTTAAGGTGTTCCTTAACATCCTGTAATATATTTCCAAGTGTCCTATTCTAGATAATATTTCTTTTGAGGGCATTCACAATACTATCCATATAATGTTAGATATAATATGGATAATGTTAAACATAATAGAAAATTTAAATGTAGAAGCCCAAGCCTACTACTATAATAAATGGTACATGAGAAAAAGATTCATGTTGTGATTGTGAATGTAGAGAAAGAAAAGGTTGTGGTAAGTTATAATAATATTTAGAAAGTTAATAATAATTAATTATGGTTATTTTTAATTTTTGTCTTACTATTGTTTATTTTCTAAATGTAGTCCAAGTATCGAATATGAAGAATGAGGTACATGTGCTTAATGTGCACCTGAAAATGTGAAGAAAAGTTTGAATGGATTCATTGGGTTGAAAGAAAAGGTTGTTCTTTTGAACAAGAAGAATAATTCTTTATGAAGAATTATCAAGGAGCATGGAATGGATCCAAATATTTTATTGAAGAAGAAAATTGATTCAAGATCCTAGTTTAGCTTCACTAGGGGATGCAACAAATGCAGAACATGAAATAATTTTCAATATAAATGTTGTTGCGAAGGATCTGATTGAATCAAGAATATTAAGTGAAGATTCTAGTCAAGCCCAAGGAAAGGAGGTAGCTTCTGCAAAAGAGAAAGGAGCAGAAACTAATACTATTGATATAAATTGAGAAAAATGATTTCTTTTGTAACTTGGAAAAACTGTTGGAGAAACTCTTTTTGGAAGAAATGAAATCAAGAAAATGATTTCTTTTGTACGTGGAGAAATTATTATTTTATTTTCTTTGTATCGATTGTGGCGATTTCTACAAATATTATGTGTCTTATTCTTTCCATGCTTAAGATTTATGGAAAAACTATTTTTGTGATCGTTATGATTTAGTTCTTTATGTAGTGGCATTTTAATATTTCTTATGTCCACCAATGAGTGCTATGATGGGTTACTATTTTTAACACACCTCAATAGTCAAAACTTAAATAGGAAAGTAAATGGAAAAAATTTAAATAATTAATAGATTTATAAATAAATAATAGTAAACACCGATACTGAAACTATCTTTCATAAGGAACACAACACGTCAACTAGATAACAATGTTATATGAAATTTTAGTTCTAGACATACAATGATCTTAAATCATTAGTTAAAATCAGGTAGCTAAAAACATTCATGGACCTTCACTAACTTGTTCTTCAGAAATCACACTCATATCTAACGTCCTAGAGACATATTCAGTGTGAATGTCCATATATTATCTTCTGGTGGCTATATTAAAGATACATCTCCTATCTCTAAGAGAAATCCATATTTCCAGTACTCTTTCTTATGGCAATGTGTTCACAGAATATCATGAAACATACAATCTCAAACAAGTCTCTAAATTTTTATCCAATCTATTTCATATTTTTGACTTAACAAATGTTAATGCACTAAAAACCCTTTCATATTCCATTGAGCCCAATATCATTGTTTGACACAATTCATATAATCAGAAATATTCACTAATACTTTCTTATAGGATGCTACTAGGATACAACTTTTTCCATAGCCGTGTAATAACACCTTTTTTTGTTGGTTCAATTAGACAATTATATTGATCAATCATTGTGAGTGCGAAATGAGATGACTAAGACATCAATAATTCCTTCAGAGAAGACCTTTAATTTCAACTCCTTAAAACTCTACATATTTATTGACATGGTTAATAATAGTTTCCATAAATTTGTAAATAAATTTAATATGCCTTCTTTAACTTTATCAAAATTCCAAGAATTAGGATACACCACTGTCATGGCCTCAACTAGGTTACCCTTTTAAAACATTCTCTGATTTCACGGGATAAGATTTTGGAATTTTTCTTAATTTTATTCATGTGTCATATATAACCTTTTCATATAAATTACGTGTTACATGTACTTCTTCAAGATCTTATTACTTTGTGATATCTCTACTTTTTTTGAAAGTGTGCATTGAAATATCCATCCCATTAACAATGATACAAAGATGGTCATTGATATTGAATTTCAAATAGCTTTTGGATCCTTTATATTTGTTAAATTTTTCCAACTACTAAAAACTAGTCCTTTAAACTTTCTTCAGAGTTGTATAACATATCAAGAGATAAACATACATGTTTTCTCAACCTTATGAAGTCAAAAATATATATGGATCTTTCTTGAGCATGTTTAATTAAGCAATTGATTTCCTTCAACATAGGGAGAATACCACATAGTGTCAATAATGTTTCCAAATATTTTAAATGGTAAAAAAATATTGCACTCAAATCAACTTCCTGCGGATTTTAAACATGAAACATGCTAAAGATGGATATTATTCAAAAATCTTGCTTGCAAGTTCATACATGGAAATCAAATTCTATCAGCATCTTTAAGGTTATTTTTACCATTAGTAACTCCAATTGAAAATTTATGAAACTCTAAAAATCTTTTTGGACTACTCGCCATGTAAGCATGCAAGTCACTGATGAGCTCTTCGTATTTAGTGACATTTTCAAATGTGCTGAAATTTTTGTATGTGAGATTCATTCTATGAGTGATGAAATGAATTTGAATCATATATGGGGAAATTTGTGTTTGTAGGTGAATACAAAGTCCACTTCTATGACCTTGCATTACTGATGCACCATCAATGCTAAAAACACCAACTTGGTAGCAATTTCATAGTCATCCAGCCCAACTAAATTCCTTAAATAAGAAATAACCAATTCATAAAGGTTTTTAATATTAAAATGTGCAACTATTTTATTAATAGATAACAAATGAGTTTTCCTTGAATGATTCTCAAAAGTGTAGATGTGCATGCAAACCCACGATGTGTTGTCAATTGTTGTGACCTCATCGATGGACAGTGAGATAAACATTGTTTTTTTTTACTTTTTCTTTCAAATATTCCATTTCAATTATTGTTAGACTTTTGAGAAATCTATTATATTGAAACAAAACCTTATAATCTACAAAATCTGAAATTGGTCGCCATTTTTAAGAATGTGGAATATAATAGAGAATTGTACATTTTTGGCTTGTAGATTGGTATTCATAATTTTTGAAATTGTGCATTAATTGTCCCCCTTTATCAACAAGTTTTTGTTGACATTTCTATTCATTTTCATACTCAAGTTTGCATGTCTTACATGCAAGCAATCTTTTGCAGTTTTCCATTTATGTGTCTTTATTTTTTCCATCTTTTTCTCGTGGATCACATATACTTTTCCACAATGTTTCTCAATTATGTCCAACTTCAGTTGTAATCTGTGGTCTTTTTTAGTTTCCAACTACATATTATACATCTACATTTTGTTGGAGTATCACTACCATTCTCTGGCTCTATAGGTTCAATGAATGGATATTTAGATTCCCAGTCTACCTTAAATGACCTCCCAATTGTCCAACTAGTTTTCTTCCTTCACACAAATTTCTGTTTAGAATTTTCAACTTGAGTCTCTATTTCATGAGATTGAGAATTGGAAATATCTTGTACTAGTTGAATCTCATCATTAGGAATGTCTTCCATTGGAGGCATTTTATAACAAGGATTATCTTCTAGCTCTAACATGTCATCATCAATAATATCTTCATGTGTAGAAATGTTATTTTGATTAATATTTCCATGTGCTGAGTGTGGTGACATGTTATTCTGATTAATTATTCCATGTGGTGTGTCTGTGACATGTTCTTCTCATTAATTGTTTCATGTGGAATACAATTATCAGTGGGGTTTCTACATTCAAAAGGGACAAGGGTTTGATTGTGATCTTGAAACTTTAAATTAAACTAACAAATGCATTAAAAAATATCTTACATGTGTTTGAAGTGGATGCAAGTTGTGTGCGTGATTTTTTTGGCTGCCTAAAATAATTAAATATGGTGTTTTTCCTTTTTAATTGATATGTCTTCTTGTTATTATTACCAGAGGCCATTTTACCTAAGACCAATCCAAATGTAATTTAAGTATGTAATCATGGATGAGCCAGATGTAAACTATAAAACTAGCTACAAATTTGTACCACATGCTACTAGTTGGTAGCATAAATATATGTTACTAGCGATAGTATACATTCATACTACCGACCGGTAGCATATATCCATAGTATGAATATATGATACCAGCTAGTAACATGTATTCATACTAATGGCCGATAACATATATGCTACTTAGGTCTTATAGGAAAGGTTGTAGCATGTATGTTATTGACCGCAACATATTCTATAATCAATGGAATAGTTAGAATTTACATCACTTGGGGTCATGTATACTATTGTAAGATAATGATTTTTTGTCGATTATCAATGCCCACACTAAAATCAGAATTGTGAGTTGATGTTTAATATCGAATTATAATGAGAATATGTGTGTGTGTGTGTGTGTGTGTGTGTGTGTGTGTGTGTGTGTGTGTGTGTGTAAATGTGGAAAATTTCTCTTTCATGGTAAAGGTGAATTTAATATAAATAGTTGGCTATTAGTTTAAATGCTTGGCGAACCGACCCAAAAAATAACTTATACCCATAAAATTTAGGCGAAATAGTAAGTCTCCTACCCCTAAAAATTTTCCAAAACCAAATTTTTAAATCCAGAATATTCGTGAATTAACAAAGCTTTGCCACTAAAATTTTCCATGGTGGAAATCAGTAAGTGGTGAATAACTTTCAACAACTTGGAATTAATTATAGTTGGAAAGGATGTAAAGTTTCACGCATGTGAAATAAGTAAATACAATATTAATTACATATTTTAAAATATATAAAAATGGGAGGCAATTAATTTGGAAGTTACCTTGTAGTTAAAATTGAGAACTCTTGGCTATAAACAATGAAAATAAGTGGAAAAATGATTTAGATCCTTCTAGATAGAAAAAAAATATTCACCATTGGAGAAAACTTGAAGATTTTATAGGTGAATGAGTGTGGAAAATAACAAAAGGTGGTATTAACTGTAGGTGGCACACACATCAAAGAACAATGGATAAAAGTCAAAAGATAGTCCTAGTTCAATAACCAAAACATAAACCTAGGTCACCATTAATGTGGATGCCAAATTTTTTAAGAAGACAAGTGATGCAGGAGCATCAAATCTGGCATGTGTAGAAGTCTTTAATTTAAGCAAGTTAGTGTTAAGGCTAAGGTCACTCATATGACCAATGAATATAATGATGTGCATTTAGTTAGACACTGATGAAGACTATAAATTACAATTGTAAATGACTTTACCTCATTCCCATTCAAATGAGAATAAAGAAGAGATACCAAGAAGGAATTTGTTTAAATTTTCTTTTGGTTATATTCTTGTTGTAATAGTTTCTATGCAATTATTGTTTTTATTTAGAAGTACTAACTTTGTATGAACATTGTAAGAAGGCAAACTAGAAAATATAAGAGATAAAATTTTGTGCATTTGTATGAATTGAGTGGGTATATGGCTTAAGAGAGTGAGACTTATGTTTTGACAAAACTCGTGCAAGTCAGTATGAACAAAGGGTTTACGAGCTTATTATATGCAAGTTTGTGATGGTTGAGTGTTGAAAATCATGCATGCACTGGTAAAGGAGATTACGACATGTAAGAGGATTTGTGTTAAAACTTTATATTGAGTTTTTGCAAGAGTTCATTGGTGGGTTTCAATACATGTTTGACAAAGGTGTTATTTCTCTCTTGGATAAGCAAGATTTGGAGCAAAAAGAGTAATCAGTAACAACCGATGGTACCTTGATAAGCAAGTTGGTCAATACCTTGGTTTAAAGCTGATGAACATGTAGGGTAAGAGGGTCATTGGTGTATTTATTTATAGATTCTTGTGTGAACTTATTTCTCGTAAATTAATGGGAGCTTGAGCCAACTACACTAAACTATAACCATCAACTTTGAGGGTTTCATGTTGAGGGATTAAAATTTGTAATAGTACCTTAAACAAGGAGGAAGAATAGAGTAAAAGAGAGAAGTTTGAAGGTCCTTAGACCATTGTATTTACAAAAGATAAAATTTAGTCAAGAAGAAACTCCTTTTAATGAGATACTTGCCTTAATGATTGTAGAACCCCTGCTTTACGGGTAGGACTGTGAGGTTTTGAGATCAAACTCACGGATAAGAAGAGAATAAGAGATACTGGTAAGAAGATCATAAATAAGGTATCATAATAGAGCTAAGGTCTAATTTTAGCCTTTAAATCAAAGTTTAGTTCAAATTATTGTGATTTCTCCTTTATCGGGTTTATAGGGAGCTACGGTGAGGGTTTCACGAGGGTTTGAAGTTTGAGAGTGTTAACGATGGATTCATGACTTAAAATTTAGAGGAAACAATCTTTGCACATTCCTTTAAAGGAATTTGTAGGTTTTAAGGAGCTTGGAATTCTAGTTTTTACTTAGTTCATGACAGTGAGTTATCTTAGACTCATGTGCAATCAAAGGAGACCTAATGGAAAATGCCAAAACAATGAGTTAGGAAGGATTTTTGTGAAGGAAGACCATACAAGTTTTTTCATGAAAATAAAAACCCTAAATGAGTATAAGAAATTGTCTTTGTTTTATTGAATGAGGGAGTGAAACAAAAATTAAAGGGGAAAAACTACTTAGGTAGGGCTAGTAGAGGGTTAACTAGTTAAGGAAAGACTTTTGTCGAAAAGACTTTTAGACAAGGATTGAAGAACCTATATTGGACATACACCATCATAGAAGAAATGGGTCCTAATAAATGGTTTTATTTTCCATGGAATATTCCTACGATGATCTAACTATGAAGTGGCCAAAATTCATTGTTTTTATACCCTACGGAGGGCGCTTTAGTAAAGGGAGAGTGAGATTGATCTTTTGATGAAATTTGGGAAAACTAATGGATGAGATAAGTTTATTGAAACCCAAGTGCATAAAGGAATGGTTGATGAAGCTCACTGAGCTATAAAACAAGGGATGCTACTTGATTTGAAGAACCTCTCCTTAAGAAGAGTGGAACTAGTAAAGTCACAAAGGAATGTGTTGGGATAAAACCAAATGGTGGTGATTATTGGATAGAGAACAAAATTTAAGAGGTGGATATGGCCTTGAGAAAGAGCATATTGTAGGGTATGAAGATAATAATTGAAGTTTAGGCTTGAGAAGAGTCGATTGTGGTCTAGTAGAGCATAGTTACCAAAGAACTAATACAAAGTAGTCTTCAAGAAAGGTAAGAATATTTTTACCCACTATTATTAATGACCAGTTTGATTATTGTCATAGCATACATTTAAGGTAGATGAAAAAGATACTAGACTCTGTCAAGAGAGGCTAAGGTTAAAGGTTTACCTTGTGTGGGTTCTAGATTGAAAATTTGGAGGGTTTAGAGTAGAGAAGAGGAAGAGTGGGAGGTATTTCAAGGTGAGGATAAATTGTATGCATAAATTGAGAGTATGATCTACATCATTTTGGTATCAGTGGAGAAAGAAATTGAATAATTAAGGAAGAGGTTTGATATAGTGAAGAAAAGAAGAGAAGTCAAGAAATTGACAAGAAGATGAGTGAAGAGAAGAGCTTAGTCATAGAGCATGGGAATGTGATGCCCAAGTGGATGAAGAAACTAGTAATAGAGAGAGATGAGATAAAATCAAAGCACGTGAATGAGAGAATAAGAGAAAAAGAACAACATAGAAGATTATCAAAGATGACGTCAAAGAGAAGACACTTGATGGAAACGAGGAAAGCAAGCAGAGATAGAGAGTTGAGAACTATCGTTAGGCCTTGGAAATCATATTGGATAGATGATGAAGATGAAAGAGATCCAAAAACAAAAATGGTTAATTGATTTATAAAGTTATTGAGTTACCAGAAGAGGGAACAAGAAGAAAGAGAGAGAAAAGAAAAGAGGAAAGGAAGAAGTTAGCAAGAGAGAGAGAGAGAGAGATATTTGAGGATGCGAGAAAGAGATACACGAATTAAAGAGAGATGTGGAACAATTGTTAGAGATGATGGAAAGCAAGAGAGAAGCAGAGGAACAAGTGGGAATAGTGGTTAAGAGGAAAGCAAAGTGGCCAATAGATCTACTTGTGAGAAAGAGAAAGAGAGAACAACCGAGAAGAGATAGATAAGAAAGGAAGTTGAAACAAGAAAAAAAGAGGATGAGAAAGAAAGAAGAAGAAGTTGATAAAGAGATAGTGTATGAAGAAACTCAGAGTTTGGATGAGGAAGAGGTGATTGAAAGATTCTTAGCTTGCCTTGAAAGAAAAGAAGGAAGTGATGAAGTGGAGCAATAGAGTGAAGTTGGGGAAGATCTCATTGATGAAACATCCTATGAGGCTATAAGGCCTCCTTATTTTTATTCTAATATTTCCTTTGAGTGTGTGAATGCAAGTGATAAAGATAAACAATTATAAATGAATAAAATTAAGAATCAAAAGGATGAAGAAAATGAAAATGGAGAGAGAAATGAAAGTGAATAAGATTTTATAGGTTATGAAGAAATTATCTCTGCAACAAATCATGAAGGAACTTGAAAATTCAGACTTGTTTGAGGATGATGAAGACTACAAGAGAGTAGAAGAAGAAATTATAAAGATACTACAAGAATAAGAGTAAGACAAAAGCCATGAAGAGGCAAATGAATTCGTAAATGAGTAGAAACAACATGTCCAAGAGGAAGATATGAAGATTGAAGAGGAGAATGAAGGAGGATCTTACGAAGAAGCTCTATTAGAAGCATACCTCATTTATGACGACAAAGTGCAACATGGAAAACTAAGAAAAGCATAGGATTTAAGAAATGAAGAGTGAGCAGGTTGAAGGCAAAGATAAGATTAGAGTGAAGATGAAGAAGCAAATAAATTGGAAGAAGAAGAAGAAAACAAAGCTATGAAGCTCAAAACTTTCTTACCCCTGGAGTATGATGCAAGAGCATCAACTCTAGAATGTGTATAAGGATGGAAACATCCAAATTTTGCTTTGAAGGTGTGTTAATTGAGTCCTAGAGGTCATTAGGTGTCATTTAGTTGTGTTAGTTGGTGTCTAGGCTTTCCAAAATTCAAATGAGGCATTTTCCCTCCAAAATGCAAATTTGAAATTATGGAGCCATTTTGGCTTGGTATAGTTGTTTAATGTACTTTTGAAGCTTGAAAACTTTGTAAAAGGATGACATGATGTAAAAGTGAGTGTATTAGGTCCCCTTTAGGGACTAGAAATCATAACATGAGTTTAGAATTCAAGGACTTGGTATTTAAGTTAAGAAACTTAGTGTTAAGGCTAAGGTCACTCATATGACCATTAAATATAAGGATGTGGATTTGGTTAGACACCTACGAAGATTATAAATTGCAATTGTAATCGAGTTTACCTCATTCTCATTCGAATGAGAATCAAGAAGATATCTCAAGAAGGAATTTGTGTAAAGTTTCTTGTGGTTATATTCTTATTGTAAGAGTTTTTTGTAATTCTTGTTGTTATTCGAAGTACTAACTCTATATGAGCTTCTTAATGAAGAATATAAAATATTAGAGATCAAATTATGTGCATTTGTATGAATTGAGTGGGTATATGGCTTAAGAGAGTGATACTTATGATTTGACAAAACTATGCAAGTCAGTGTAGCAGGGGGTTGAGGAGTTTGTTGTATGCAAGTTTGTGATGGTTGAGTGTTGAAACTCGGTGTATGCACCTTTAAAGGAGATTATGACAGGTGAGAGGATTTGTGTTAAACATTTATAATGATTTTTTTCAAGATCTCATTAGTGGGTGTCAATTATTTTTTGACAAAGGTGTTTGTTCTCTCTTGGATAAGCAAGATTTGGAGCAAAAGGGTAACTATAACAACATGTGGTACCTTAATAAGAAAGTTGACCGATACCTTGGTTTAAAGGTGATGAGTATGTAGGGTAAGAGGGTCATTGGTGTATGTATTCAGATATTCTTGTGTGAACTTATTGCTTGTAAATTAATGGGAGCTTGATCTAGCTACACTAAATTGTAACCATCAACATCGAGGGTTTCATGTTTTGAGGGATTAACATTTGTAATAGTACCTTGAAGAAGGAGGAATAATATAGTAAAGAGAGATTTTTAAAGGTCCTTAGACCATTGCATTTCTAAAAAAATCAAATTTAGTCAAGAAGAAAATCCTTTTGATGAGATACTTACCTTGATGACTAGTAGAACCATTGTCTTTCTCGGCGGAAAATGAGGTTTTGAGATCAAACTCATGGATAAGAAGGGAATAAGAGATACTTTGGTAAGAAGATCATAAATAAGGTATCATAACAGATATAAGGTCTAGTTTTATCCTTTAAATCAACATTTATTTCATGTTATTCTGATTTCTCATTTACCGGGTTTATAAGGAGCTACAATGAGGGTTTCATGAGGGTTTGAAGTTTGAGATTGTTAACGATGGAGTCATGAATTAAAATATGGAGGAAAAATATTTTAACATTCCTTTTAAGAAATTTGTAGGCTTAAAGGAGTTTGGAAGGCTAGTTTTTACCTAGTTCATGACAACGGGTTGTCTCAGACTATGCAAGCAAGGGATACTTAATGGAAAATTCCAAAACAGTGAGTTAGGAAGGATTTTTGTGAAGGAAGACCATCTAATATTTTTCATGCAAATAGAAACCATAAATTTGTATCATAAAATTTCTTTGTTTGATTGAATGAGGGAGTGGAACCAAAATTAAAGGGGAAAAACTACCCATGTAGGGCTAGTAGAGGTTAACTAGTTAAGGAAAGACTTTTAAAGAAAATACCTGCCAGACAAGGATGGACGAAACTATATTAGACACACACCATCATGGAAGAAATGGGTCATAAGAAATGGTTTTAGGTTGCATGGAATATTCCTAGGATGCTCCAACTATGAAGTGGCCAAAAGCACGGTTTTAATACCATAAGGAGGGTAGTTTAGTAAAGGGAGTGTGAGATTGATCTTTTGATGAAATTTGGGCAACTTGATGGATGATATAAGTTGATTGAAAACCCAAGGAATGAGGGAATGGTTGATGAATCTCACTAAGGTCTACAAAATGAGATGCTACTTGATTTAAAGAACCTCTCCTTGAGAAGAGTGGAACCAATAAAGTCACAAAGGACTGTGTTGGGATGAAATAAAATGGTGGTGATTCTTGGATAGAGAACTAACTTTGAGAGGTGGATACGACCTTGAGAAAGAGAATATTGTAGGGTACGAGGATAGTGATTTAAGGTTAGGCTTGAGAAGAGTCAATTATGGTCTACTAGAGCCTAGTTACCCAAGAAATAATACAGAGCAATCTTCAAGAAAGGTAAGAATATTTGTACCCACTTTTATTAATGATCAGTCGATTGTTGTCATAGAATTCATTTAAGGTAGATGAACAAGTCACTAGACTATGAAGAGAGGCTAAGGTGAAAGGTTTACCTTGTATGGGTTCTAGCTTAAAAATTTGGAGGGTTTAGAGTAGAGAAGAGGCATAATGGGGGTTAGTTTAAGGTGAGGATAAAATATATGCATAAATTGAGAGTAGGCTTTGCATCACAAGGAACTTTGAGGCCATCAATTTCCTAGAGTAAACCAAGGTGGGTTTCAAGATAGGTTTATAACAAGGATCAACAAGAAGAGGTGTGAATATATAAGGTTCCACAAGAATCAAGTATTTCTTATGACACTAGTTCAAGCAGTCCTATAGAGTCAATGTCGAGAAGACTTGAGAGATGTTATTATAAAAGATGTCAGAATGGAGAGGAAGTGAAATATATAAAATAATAAGAGGAAGTGTAAGTGATTAAAATAAGAACTAGTTTTTTTGCACCCTCTAAGAAGAAAGACAAGAAAATCATGACTCATAGCCAAAGAGAAAAGAAGGACAAGAGCCCCATATAGCTAAAATTTGAAATACATTACCTTGTGGAAATCATAGAGTTAAAAAAACAACAGACCCAGGTGGGTTTATGAAAAATATCTTACTCGCAACCACCACACACACAAATTGGATTAAGTGATGACTAAAGAATTGGTGTACAAGACCAATAAAATAGATGACGCATGTAACATCATTTATGATGGTAACATAAAACAAATGCTTAAGAAAATAATGGTTTTTAGCTTTATGAGCTACCCTACTTAGAAAAACCAATGGATATCTTCAATTATTTGATCTTTTGGGTGAAAAATGGATAGTTATACTTCTCATAACGGTGCATGAGGATTACTCGCCACCTAATCAAAAAGAAACAAGATTAATAAATACTAGGGAGGATTTTGGAGTAGGAATTAGAAAATAAAAAAGGAAATTGATAGGGTCTGGGACCTTTTGCATTACAAGAGAGGAGGGCGTACCTTCCCTATCACATAAATTCAATACCCGTGAACAAAAGTCATGACATTACTTCTAAAATCAAAATTAGACGGTCTTTGAAAGATGGACAAAAATTAATAAGATTTTTTTTGTATATTACGCACAAAATGGTGTAAGGGGCCTAGTTTAATTTTTCCTAGTTTATTGCTGAGATCATAACACAGGATGTATAGATTACACATAGTAAGTCGACAATAAAATACTAATAGGGTGTGAATATCCTACTTCTATTATTCAATGAAATAGGTGTCCCCAAGGTGAATGAGAACCTAACTAGATATACCCCTTAGAGAGAAAGTCTTTAGAAGAATGGTATTAATAATTCTTGGCTCTCACAACTCTTAACAATCCAAATAAAACAAGGTTGGAAAAATGGCTAAAACACTTGCAAAATGTGTTGGAACAAGATTGAAGAATCACATGCCAACTACCAAAATAATTGGATGGGGAAGTAGAGTTTTTATGGTGTAAGACTACTACCTAGGGTGATTCAAGCATATCTACAAGAATTGGTTACTTTGGGCCAAATTACCCTATGCCTTTACAACAAATTGATTTGTACGATCCACAAACAAGATCAAGGAGGCATAAAGAACAAAAATTGACATGGTCATAATTGATGTTGATCTCCATATTCTCTCAAAAATGATAAGTATGCAAGATGGGAGGCGTATGTGGAAAATCATGAGTTAGATATTTGCTCCATCATTCAAGTGGGGGCAATAATAGTGAAAAACAAAGAAAAAAATTGTTCTACTATTTACAACTAAAAGATAAGAAACACACAACAAACCCATAGGAGGAGGAAGAACTGGATGAGTAGATGATTTCACCTACCAGGGAAAATGAAAAAGGGAAAAAGAGTGAGTGGTAAGGAAAGAAAATGTCTACAAAAATAAGGGCCAAAGGCCCCAACTTAAAAGAAACAAAGGAAAGTGCAATAAAATATTCCGTAACTACATTGGAAGCCGCCTGAAACAAGGGCTAGGAAAGGTAAACCCATCACGCAGAACTACCATTGGTCTAGAAGGGATTCATGGGATGAAACAAATAGACACCGGGACGGGTTGGGTGGTGAACACCCACTTTTACCAAAAGGATGAGGATAGGTAGGAATATACAAGGCACTGTGAAACACTCCCCTAGCAAAACCTAGCCCTTTTATAGGCCATTACCCCTCGTAATATGAATTACGAAATATGGGGATCCCCAAAGAATTGGGTGGGTGCGGGGACATCATCGAATCCTAAATCAACACCGGAGGTGGTAATAGTTGAAGATGAAGAAACCATAGAAAGTGGGGAAGAGGAAGAACTTGGGGTTGATGGAGGCACAAGAGGAAACTAGAAAGATGAAGAGGAGGAAGATGAGCATCATAAGGACAAGGGGAAGCATAAAATAGAAGTGAGGGAGGAAGAATAAGATGACGAGGAAGATGGAGAGTTCAATTTAGATCCAAAAAAACCTAAAAATCCATCCACACTATATATCAATAGGGGAAGGTTGTAAAGGATTTGTTTTCATGGGATTAGATGTGGGAATCAATTGTGATAAAGCATGATAAGAAGGTCTTATCATTTTACCTTGATGTATGCACATAATTTCCTATCATCTAACTCCCTAGTGTTATAATATGTTGTATATTTTGTATAATGCATACCCATGAGTACTATACACCTCTTCCACAAGCGTTAGTAAGGGTCAGTGCTAGCCTCATCCAGGGTTTTGGGGGGCTAGCAGCCCCAAATCAAGGGTTCCGGGTTGGCCCCGAGAATGTTTTTTTGGGATCCATATTTTCTCAAGAGTATAAATTTTTGATTTTTTATCTATACGTGTATATGGGTGGTGTCATAACCCATGATTTATGGGGAACTATTATGGGTTGTTTTGTTAGCCCATGGTTTTGGTACCCATTGTATTGTAAAATTACTTTGACGGTTTCCTATTGATGTGCTTACATATAGTTGGACATGCAGTAGGGTAGAGCATAACTTGGAAGCACATTATTGTATTGTAAATAATTAAGTTAATGCAATAAGAGAGAAAAAAATTATTATCTTTGGGGTTTTTCTCAAAAGGGTTTCTAGGATAAATCTTGTGTATTTCATTTTGGTTTTTATGTTTATCTTGAATATTATGTTCATTATAACTTCTTGTTTATTTGTTTATCGAGATTGATTCTATTCATTTGATATAAGAGCTTAGTTTTAGATTTTATGTGAAGAATTAGGATTTCTAAAACATGCAGTAAACATTTTTCAAGTGGGAGCTATGCGAGTTATTTTTTCAAGTAGAAGAAAATGACAGGAAGCACAAGGATTGAGATCAAAAAATTTAATAGACAAAATTTTGAGTTAAGGAAGCTCAAGATGGAAGATCTTCTTGTGGATAGATATCAGTGGATTTATATGTCTGGCGTCATGCCTGTGGGTATGAAGGTAGAGGAATGGGAAAATATTGATAGGAAGGAAAGGAGCTCAATCAGATTGTGTCTATCCGATTCAAGTTTTCTAAATGTGTCAAATGATAAATCTACTAAGAAGTTATGGGAGAAGTTGGGAAATTTGTATCGAGATAAGTCTCGTGAACAAAATATTTCTCCGAAAGAATATTTATTCACCGAGAATGAATGACGGAGACTCTATTGTAGAACATGTGAATGTATTTAATATTGTGCTAAGTTAGCTGAATTAGTTGATATTAATATGGAAGAAGAGGATAAATATATTAATCTAGTGTTCTCTTTACTGAATCTTAGGATAATATAGTAATGGCTACTACTAGTACTATGACAAAATTATTAGTTGAGGATGTAGTTGTGGCTTTACTATCAAAAGAAATGAGGTGGAAATCCATTGAGGATTATCAATACAAGGATGCATTGTATGTGAGAGGACCTACCCAAGAGAAAAGAAAGAAGAGGAAAGGACCGAAAAAATACAGAAGTAAATCAAAGACTACAAAAAAATATAAGAGGAAATGATGGAACTGTGGTAAATTGGGAAATTTCAAGAAAGACTCTAGCTCTAAAAAGGTAGAAAATGGTGAGTCATTTGACGATGCTAGATCTTCATATACAAAACCTTCTAATGAAGGATCAAGAGATTTTTTCTTGGCATCTTCCAGATCTCATGCATGTGATGGTACATGGTTGATTGACTCGGGTGCCTCTTTTCATATGAATCCACATAGGGAGTGGTTCTGAGAATATGAAAAGTACAATGGAGGTGATGTATTTCTGGAAGAAAAATCAACCTGCAAGATCATCGATCGTGGAAGAGTCAAGTTGAGTTATAAATATGGAAGGATTAAAACCCTCCCATGTGTTCTACACATTCCAAGTTTGACCAGAAACCTAATATCTATAAGTAAGATGAATGATGTGTGTGTAGGTAGAATTTAGTAAAGATAGTTACAAGATGGTTCGGTGCAATGGTATTGGAAAGACACATCTCAGTGCGGGAACACTGCTCAATCTTAAGACAAGAATTGTTCTTGGAGTGTAATCGATTTGTGGTTCTAGAGGATAAGAAATATTCAGATCTAACTCCTACATCTATTGTGGCATCAAAGGATGGGACACATCGTGAGAGAAAGGACTTTGTACTTTAAAAGATATGGTTGTAGGAATTTTGAGTGTCCTTTAGATTTTGATTTTTTTTTTTAGCATTGTGTGTTTTGAAATAAAAATAGAGTTTTTTTCTAGTAATGCTACAAGATTAGATGAAATTCTAAATTTGATACATAGTGATGTGTTTGGACTTGTAAAATTTCCATCACTAGGAAAAGCCATGTTGTTTATGTTAGTTTTATAAATGATTTATCAAGAAAGACTCGTATATTTTATTTAGAATAAGTATGAGGTTTTCAATAAATTCAAAGAGTTTAAGGCTCTTATAGAAAATCAGACAAAAAGGAAAATAAAAGTTTTGAGAAGTGATAATGACAGGTAATATTTCTTCAATTCTTTGAACAATTATATAAAGAGTGTGGATTAGAAAGGAAGAAGACAAATCTATATACACCACAAGTGACAATAGAATGGAGTTGCAAAAAGAATGAACAAAACATTTATGGATAAGTGTAGGAGTATGCTCAATGGCACCAATTTGGATATAAAAATTTGGGAAGAAGCAATGGAAACTACATGTTATTTGATTAATAGATCACTAACATCCGCACTTGAAGACAAAACTCCACATAAAGCATGGGCTAGTAAGATACCATCTATGGGATATTTATGTGTATTTGGTTGTATTGATTATATGTATATTCCAAAAGAGAATAGAACCAAGTTAGATAATAAATATTCTAAGTGCATATTTATTGGATACTCTAATGGTGTAAAAGGATACAAGCTATGGAATCTAGAAACACATAAGGTTGTTTTTAGTTGTAATGTAATATTTAGAGAGCTTAAGGAGATTCCAGAGTAAGAATAAAAACTAGAGGAAAGTCATGTTAAAATTGAGGAAGGTGAATATGTGTTTGAATTTGATGTGACTATAGAAGATGAACCATAAAGAGACTTGCAAGAGGAATATTTAGATGAAGCAAATGAGGAACAAAAAGATCTTGAACCGAAAAATCTCATCTTAAGAAGATCAAAATAGATGAGAAGGGAACATGAGCGGCATAGTCCTCTTGACCTCTATTATACTTCTATTTTATTAATTTTATCTGTTGCTAATGACGAACCCAAGATTTTTAAGGATTCTTTTGGATAAAAAGAAAGTAATTCTTGTAAAAATGCTATGGAGGAAGAAATGGAGTCCTTATATAAGAATAATACATGGGACTTGGTGAAGTTACCTCCTGGAAGAAAACATGTTGGTTGTAAATGGGTGTTTAAGAAGAAGTATAATGCATACGAGAAAATGGAGAAGTATAAATCTTTCCTTGTGACACATGTATTCTCTCAGGTGAAGGGACTTGATTTTGGTGATATTTTTCTCTAGTTGCTAAGTTACATCAGTATTAGATTTCTTCTCGCCATTGCCTTGTTGATTTCAATATAGAGCAGATGTATGCTAAGATAAAAAAATTTTATGGTGAGATTGAGGAAGAAACCTACAAAATGCATCCATAAATATTTAAGATCAAAGGAAAGGAAGAATTTTTGTGTAGGATAAAAAAGTCATTATATTTCTTGAAGCAATCACCAAAAATGTGGAACCAAAAATTTGACAGGTATGTGTTAAAAATTGGGCTTGAAAGAAGTAAATTCGACCCTTGTGTTAATTTTAAATATGAAGGTGAACATTATGTTATCATTTTTTTGTATGTAGATGACATGTTGTTAATTGGTAACAATAAGAAAATGGTCAATCATGTTAAATATAAGCTCTAATCTCAATTTGATATGAAGGATCTCGGTGTTGCAAAAATTTATTTTATACATAGAAATAAAAAGAGATTATGTGAATATAAAGCTGGTGTTAAATCAAAGAAAGTCTCTTGAGATGACAATGTAGAGGTGTTAGACCGTAAAATATTGGCTAAGTACCAAGAGGCAAGTGCGCAAGATCAGTAGATAGAAGGGCGCTCAAGGAAAAGCAGTAGAAAAAGGGTTTAAGTGGAACCAGGGCACGCGCGAGAGGCAAAGTAAGGGTTTAAAGGACTTAACTATATTTGGCATCATGGAGTCACTTGAGGAAAAATGTGAGGACCCGACTAGGCGTGATAAGTGGATAAGGTGTCAACCTGGAACCTTGAGATCAAGAAAAGGATATTCCATGCAGGGAATATTCCCAAAGGCATCATTACAGTTAGTGGAAGGTTTACAAAGAGGATAAGCATTCGCCAATGGAGGACCACATCGAAACTTGACACACGATCTACTCAAGAGAGAAGTCATGGCGGTGGACGATGGTCCTATTTAAATAAGTGCTTGGGACAGAACATACAGAGAGAGAGAGAGACAATAGAAGGAAGTGGAGAGAAGGAAGGTAAAAAGGTGTTGTAGAAATGTTAGGAAATACTAAGGGTTTGGAGTTCATGGTGCTAGGGTTTAGAGTACTTAGTGCTAGAGGGTTGTAAGGGATACCATTAAGCATATGTATGGGTACTAGGATCTGTAACAAGGGATATAATGGGGAAAAGCATAGTTAGGATCTCTGATCATATAGGTTTGCAAGAGTTGAGTCTCTAGTCATTTGATGTATATGGTCTGAGATGACCCTTTTGAATGTAATATGGCTACCAAAACTCTGTTAAATCAATATACATGGATCTATTATGTACAACTTGCTTATGAGTGTAAACCCTTATGTTATTTGGCTTATCATGACTCAGATCTGGTTTCTTGTACTTCTTACAATGTTTATTAGCTTTTGTGATGCATTAATGTATAGATTTGTTAGTCATATCTTCTACCTTTTTAAAGTGGATGAATGTACTTCTATTTCTATAAATAATCCTTCATTAATGGAAAAAATCCCTTGTAAAGCTCACATAAATGAGGGGCTCAAGGTGCCGCGCGCGCTCGGTGAGCGCGCTCAATGTATCTTTGGATGATAAGAAGACATGCTTGGGGTTAGAAAGAAGTATTGAGGGTAAAATAATGACTACAAAGGCTTCAAATGCATGAAAGTAAACATGTTATTATTCCTTTTCCTTTTGTTCAAAAGTTGTCTTCTCAACTATGTCTTAAAATCAAGAATAAGGATATGCCTCAAGTGCCATATGTTAGTGCAACTAGTAGTTTGATGCATGCAATGGTTTGTAATAGACCTAATATTGCACATGCAATGTGATTATTGAGAATATTCATGTCAAATCATGGAAAGGAACTTTGGATTGTGGTGAATATAATCTTTAGGTACTTGTTTGGGACATCTAACCATGTAATTTGTTATTAGGGTAAACCTGGTGAAAGTAAAACATTAGATCTACATGGTTTTGTGGATTCGAATGGGGCAGAGACTTGGATATGTGCAAGTCTACCAGTGGGTATGTTTTCAACTTGTTTGGTAGATTAGTAAGTTAGATGTGTAAATGTAAAGAAAGTGTTGTGATATCCACCACAGAGGTTGAGTGCATGGAAGCTACTCATGCAAGTAAAGAATCGGTTAGGATTTGATGACTTATCTCCACTGTTGGGTTCACTCAAAATGGTGTAAGGATCAATTGTGATAGTCACCGTGCAATTTTTATAATAAATAACCATAAGTATCATTCAATAATGAAACATATTGATGTTCAATACCATTTTGCAAGAGAAATTGTGGATGAGGAGAAGATACTACTAAGTAAAGTGGACACATAGGAAAATGTTACTTGAATCTTTAACAAAGGATGATCATAAGAAATTTTCTTGGTGTAGAAAATTGATGGGATTGTCTTCCTAAGTTGCTAATTATATGAAAATGTATCTCCCTTTTACAAATTATCCAACAAGTGGGAGGATGTTAGAATATGTTGTATATTTTTCATATTGTATACCCATGAATATTGTACACGTCTTCTACAAGCATTAGCAAAGTGGTCACATGTTTGTAAATAAATATATACTACAATTTATGTAAATTGAATGCATCTTGTTACTATTTTTAAAATATAAATAAAGAGAACCTTTTTGATATTTTATGCCCGATCTTGAAACGTTACCCACATCCTCCCCATTGCGCCAAAATGAGAGTATTTTTGGGATCCCTATTTTCCCGGGAGTATAAATATGTGAATTTTCATCTATACATGTATATGGGTGGTGTCATAACCCATGACTTATGGGGAACCGTTATGGTTTTTTTATTATCCCATGGTTTTGCTACCCATTTTATTGTAAAACCGCTTCAATAATTTCCTATTGATGTGCTTACTTATAGTTGGACATGTAGTAGGGTAGAGAAAATCTTGAAGTACAATATTATATTGTAAATAGTTTTTTTAATTGATAAACGCTTTTGACCAGCTATGAACCGGAGGGTTTCTTGGGACCCCACCCATTACACCCAATGTCCAGAGACAAGATATTACAATTAATCCAACCAAGAACGCGATTAGTGAGCCTTCCCCATTTTTAGAGCTACCACCACCTGCGAACACCAATTCTAACGATGCAAAGACCACCATTGCTGAGAATAACCACCAGCCATAACCACCGGTGATGCAACATCCACCACCACCGATAACCACCCTTAAGGGATCGGGCTCAAGCAGATTTGAACCCGGTGGATCTGGACATAACCGTCTATCTTAACTAATCCACCCAAACCCCATTGGCGTATTGTAAATAGTTAAGTTAATGTAATAAGAGAGAATTTATTGCATTGGTTTTTTTTCCTGAAATGGTTTCCTAGGATAAATCTTGTGTATGTCACTATGGTTTATCTTTTTATCTTGAATATAATGTTAATTATAGCTTATCATTTATTTTTTATTGGATCAATTCTCTTCACCTAGAACCTTCCTAAACCGAATTCCCATGGAGGATGGGGATCCAATTACCTCGCCAAGAATTTTCTACAAGTACATAAGGCACTCCTCCAAATAGGCGGAGAGGTATTACAATATACTTTACATAATTGCACAAAATACAAAATAAAAAAAAGAAGGATGAATGAGCTAGAGAAGGAGCTTAAAGACACCAAGAATAAGTTTCAAAACTAACTAGGGAGCATATAACCTTGCAAGAAAAATATGTACACGCCGATACCAAGGAAAAAGAGTTAGGTGAGAAGATTCTCTTCATTAAACCTAATCTTAGAAAAGAACATCCAGATAAACTCCTCAAAGGATGTTTCAAGCAAATGAAAATTATTAGCATGCAGATGAAGAAAGATACCCAAAAACAAACAACCCTAGAAGCCCAAATAGAATAGGAAATAATAGATAAGGCTACTCATAACAAGATCACAAAATAATTTTGAAAGTATCATGAAGAAGCCACCGAGAAGAGGGAAATAATCAAACAACAATTGGATGAACTGTGAGAAACTCACTAATAATCTTGAAATTGAGCCGAAGCCTTATGCATAGAAGTTGGTGATAAGTTCCCAAAAATACATATAATGGCCACTATCGGAGTTAAGGGCACAAAGGCCTTTACTAAACTAGTTGCACATTGGACCAAATAAATCCCCTCTAGGAAGGAAATATATAACCGATAAGTGCATGAAGATGTACTCAAACAAGAGGTGCTAAAATTATTTGAGGAGCCAAAAAGAGCATTTCCCGAGGGTATACAACCAAATTATCTCATGGGGTGATGTTGGGACTCAAAATTGTTGTATTCTTTATTGTTTATATCCCACATTGAAATACATATTATTTATTATTTATCATTCTTTAATTGATGTGTGGAAAAGTATAGAAGGGTTTTGTGCGAAAGAAGAGACAAGAAATGTGCAAGAAGATTATAAAATAGGCGTGCATAAACGATGGAAGGAAATGTGCACAAGGATACTAGGAAAGCCATACACAAGAGTTTATGAAAAGACAACACAAAAAGGTCGTAGAGTACCCTAGGTTTATTGAGAAGCACAATGGATTCAGATGAGGTAGTGAAGAGCTTTACAAGAGGACCGTAAGGTACATATGCATAAGACATAAACATATAAACACACTAAAAATAGACATGATATATAAATAGATAAGGAACTAGCCGTATCTGGGTCACTTACATAGAGACTACGCATAAACAAGTAGAGAAGAAGTGATATATATGGTAACACACAAAACATATCAAACAAAGTAATGGATAATTATAGTCACATAATTTATAAAAAGAGTTACCATGCGGAGGAAAGGTATGACAGAAGTGGCCTCGCCACTACCATGATGTTATAGTTAATCGGTAGTTATAGAACTCAAGGGCTAAGAATAGCTTTTGTAAAATTAGTGAAGGGAAAGTCCCCACTAGTATATATACCCCTTGAAGTATTCATCATAAGTGTGTGAATATTTCATGGTTTGTGTAGAGAGTAAGCATGAGATGGATAGTGTAATGTTTTGAATAATCAATATGAAATGCATGGTGTTTTGGAGTAAATGAATTACTATGCATGTTAATCTAGGAAGTTGTCTTATTTATGGTTATGTGGTGTTGATGGCTAGTTATTTAGTTATCATAATGCTAACCATGATGGAATTGGTATTCTCTCATGCCTCGGGTGAGCGCGCAAAGTTTCACTCTTTGGAGTGATAGGTCGACATGAGGGGTGAATAACATTGTGTGTGCCAAAAAAATGACATGTTCACGCACATAAA
The DNA here is from genome assembly GCA_018340775.1 of Taxus wallichiana var. yunnanensis. NCBI lineage: Eukaryota > Viridiplantae > Streptophyta > Pinopsida > Cupressales > Taxaceae > Taxus > Taxus wallichiana. Next base: position 628,217,293 of record CM031236.1, on the reverse strand, counting down.
TATTATTTAATAAAGTAAAACTAGACACACAACAACAATAAGGATTATAAAGAGAGGATTTAGGATTGAGTCATAACACATCCATAAAAACATACACGTAAATTAAATTTATCTTAAATTGATACTCTAAGCTATCAATAATGGGGAAAGTTATGTTTCAAAAACTCACTAGGATCTCCTCCTTATAATTTATCTTTTCTCCCTCTTTCTTAGGGTATCCCTTTGTATATGTCTCCTCCCAATCTTGATATGTATCTTCACCAACCACTATGTGTCATTGGGATACCTCTCCTCCTTTTAAAAATATCCTAGTACTCGTGCTTACACTTTGGTAGATGTATTTTTTTCCATCGTACTTTATATTAACACCTCATTCACTTCATCACTATTCCCTTCTCTTTCTTCCCTTATATACAACTAGTATTGCTCACATATGTGCTATGTAGGGTATCTTGAACTACCAACTTGGGAATTTACCTTTGGGGTGGACCTCAACTAGTCTCCTCTTATCTCCAACCCAATTAGTGCTAGTGTAAACAAAAATGATTAGTCCTCATGTATATAAGAAGATCATGGAGATAAGATGGTAGGATACTAGAAAAAGTAGATAGACTACATGTAAAATTTTTACAAGTGCAAAGATTAAGATTAAATTTTTTTCATAATAGAATTCTATATATAGATATATAATATTTTATTTGATTGCTTTGATGTTTTATTTCTATTTTTATATGATTAGTCACATTTTTATTTTTTGAATATTTTTAAATGTGTGTAAGAGGTTAACATATTTCATGGGGTGTCCTAAGAAAATTCCTTCCCATGTAGCATCATAGCCCTATTGAATTTATTTTCATTAAAAATATTTATAAACATGTATAATTTTGCACTTAATCTTGAATCATATTTTGTAATTTGGCACACAATTTCCAACACTAAGTTTTGTTTCCTCAAAGGGATGGACTAGGTATTGTTTCCTTTCCTACACAAACCAATATGCTCATATATAATTTAAAGTAAATTCTTAAAAATTATCAATATGCTATACTAGATTCTTGTTTTTGGTTATAGATGTCGATTCATCTTATCTAACTTCTCCTTAATAGACATGCGAGACAAGATAATATCCTTAAACCCTCCACTTAATGGGGCACTCTCATTCTTAGGAAAAATGCCTTTCCCAATTAGTGACAAGGTGTCTCCCCTAAGGAGCCAATATGCATGCATCCCAATTTTGCATTGTGTAATATCATAACAAATCCATGATGAATATAAAGACCTTTGAAACCTATTACAACCTCAAAACCTATTTTCCTAAATTCTATCCATGGACTTATAAACCTCTTTCTCGAAACTTTGACATTGTAATTATTTTTACTATATTTTACAAGGTTGACATAACTTCAATAATGGTTGTATAAGTGTTGCAATAGTTAAGCGAAGCCACCTATATATTTGTGTTGAAATCCCTTCGATTTTTTAAACACCATTACGAACGGTAACATAAAAAGGATATCAATTTCATCACATTTAAAAATAAAATTTTAAAAGTTTACAAGATGTTATTTAAAAATGTAGTTTTGATTATTCTATTACACATGTTAGCTACCCAACATTCTAAAATAACTATAACTAAATCCCTTCATTTTTTGACCTTACTATAGACACAAAATCATGCACTTTGTGTATCTATCTAGTCCTGATCACATACTACTATTCATATTATTCCTAAGTAAGAAAAGTACTAATTAACCCATGTCTTTGGCCATCTTTCTTTGCTTTACTCGTAGCCACTTTTGGTATTACACTCTTACTTTCCCAGTCGATTATTACACTCCAAAATTTCTCATTCTCGTACATTAGCACCCAACCAGAGGCTGTCTTAAGGCACCCCCATCCCCTTGGGTGTCCCTGACCTCTTTTTACTTTACTCATATCTTTTGGGTCCTTTTTAGCCATTTGGGCATCTTATCTTTTTGGTAGTTATCCTTTTCAAGGTTAATTACAAAAATCAAGCAAGGAATCATATAAATATAAAGTTATGTGACCATAATAAAGGACCAAACACTAAGCATTAGAGAAGCGAAGGAAAAAAACATATTACAACCCTACGAAGGAGGTTTCCTAAAGGTTTGAGCAATCCACATGCACCCAAAGAAGGTTTGTGGCGCTTGCAGCACCTTGACCCATTCCAAGCATCCCGGTCTAGGTAGATCTTCCGGTCACACATTTTTCTCGAGGCTCGTGTGACAATTTTCCATCTCTATTCATTAGCTCATCACTCCGACACAGCCAAGATTTGATTGTGAACCAACTACGTATTCTTATCTCCTTTTTGTAACTAGGGTTGTTAGGAAAATTATATAGTGCTCACATTATTTGGAAATAAATATGGGTAGAAAATAATATTAGGTGAATATTATTGTTGTGAGTTGTTTTAACAACTCACGTATATAGGAGTTTGTGGAGAGAATTGTGGGGTAAGTTGTTCGGAGAAGCTCCTTGTTTATAGGAGCACTTCTACCTATATAATTGTATGGCTTGCTCTAGTTGATTAATGAATTATTTTTAGTGTTAGACTATTCAAATCTTTCATCTGGTATCAAAGCGTTATTATATTTGTTCGTGATGGAAATTTAGTGTACTTGCAAGGGAAACAAGTTCATTTTCCAATGCCCCATTAATGAGTATTTTGTGATCTAGAAGGAGTTTACGCTTTTTTTGTTGCCTTGTATTCTTTCGTGCATATTAAATTAAAATATTTGGGGATTCCAAGAATGTGCGGATGACAGTTGATTTTGTGTCTCTATCAAGCACTCATAATATTATCAAAACATTGATATCAAATGTCAACTCATGGATCGGTGTTTTCACTAAGCGAGGTTTGGTATAATATATTCGACACACAAATTGATCTCGTATCATTATTTCATCAACACATTGTAATTGAAGCATAGAGAAAAACGTCCAAGTTTTCATAGTTTTCAAATCCAACTTCATAGTGATATTTTATGCATTAGTTTGTATTAAATATTATTCCCTGAATCCAAATGATGCTCATGTATATTTTTTTGACAAATGAGCTTACACAGATCTCAATGTTTTCCTAGTGTTTCATGTGTTGTTTATTCACATTTTTATATATCAAAAAGACCTGTGAGATCTCGAGGATGTACAAAATAAAACACAAATAATTTCTCTCATTGTTGCTCTTCTATTCCATGATCCAATCCTATAATCTACTCAGTAGTGAAATCAAAACTAGGGTTTTACACTTGGCACTTTGCCATACCGCCGCCTTTTCGAGCACTGTGGGAATTTATTATTATAGTTTCTCATAGGGTTTCTTGCCCTCTAGGCGTTCCCTATATAATGACCTCACCATCTTCAAACCCGGTTGTTTCAACCGTGGTTGGAGATAGTGGAGCTTTGAGCAATGGCACCGCCGATGAAGTGACCCAAGAAGTTTGTCCCGAAAGTATTCCATGAGGTAATATTTCTCCTCTTGATGTGGTTCTGCCCATTCCTGAATTTAATGTTGCATGTCAATGGTTAGAGTAGTTTTGTCTCATTGGGTATTTTGTGGGTTGCATCCCCTCTGAAAGCATGCTCAAATCTTAGGTAAACACTATTTAGAATCCTCATGGAGTCCGACTGGAAAGTGTTAAAAACATGACCAAGGGTTTTTTCCTCTTTCACTTCTCTGATCCTGCTAATGCACCCAATATTTTGGCTAAGAAAGCCACTTGGTATGTTCACAACTCACTACTTGTGTTAACCCCATGACACAAGGAATTCATGGTATCTGAATATACCACCCTCAAAGTTCATGTCTGGGTTGAATTCCTGGCCTCCCTTGCCATGCGTGCCTTTTTGTCACAAATTGCCACTTCTCTTGGCGAGTAGTTTGCCTTGAAGCCGAGAGGTTTTACTATGGTCACCACAAGAACGAGTATGCATAGAGATTGATATCTCTCAGGATCTAAAATATTTTGTGGATATCCAGATGGGAGACAAACACTATTCTTAGCGGGTCATGTATATCAATTTACCTAACACATGCTTCCATTTCTAGGCTTTTGATCCCAAGATCGAGATTGTCCTCTTTATATACCTCGCAACCGCCCTATGGCCAAAACAGCTCCTAAACCAATCAAACCCCTGCAGGAGGAAGGTTGGAAAGTTTCTGGGGGCTGGCGAAACAAGAACAAAGCCCAACATTCTAAGGCCTTTGGCTCTAATGGCCATCGTGAGCCAGTTGTTAAGGAACAACTACATATTGTGCATGCTAAAGAGCCAATGACTACTGCTAAAGAACCAACTATCGTTGCCAACTCAGTTACCCCATTGCCAAAGTACTCTAGCACACCCCTCATGGCTTCGGGTCTCATGGAATAGACAAATTATATTTATAATTTTCCCATCCAACATTCAGTTTCGTTACTCTACCAAGAAATTCACAAGGGCCCTCCAAAAGGCCCTGAAGCCCATCTCGCATCTCTCGGGACCATAGCTCAGCTTGAAGCGTGGAATCAACCAAAGCAGAGTACAACATTAAGTATGCTGAACCGAAATAAGTTGATTTGTAGGATTTTTTACAGCACAATATTGCTCGATTCCTACAAAATCAATATGATGCCCTTGATGGCTTGGAGGATGGGGATATGGCTCTTGACCATCATTTCCCATGAATTGTTTATCCTAGAATGTTCGGGGTCTTACAAAATCCTGTCACAAATATGTTGTGCGTGAAACTTGGCAACGTTGTGCAAATTTGGATGTTTTGTTTTTATAGGAAGTGAAAATTACAGGTTTTTAGTTGCAATGGTTTGCAAGTCCATCTGACTTGACATCTTGGCTTTCTGTAGAAATCATGAAGTAGGCGTGGGGATTAGTTTCACTTTTTCTCCCAATGACGGCCTCTATTAATCGACGATGGCATTAACCCACCAATCATGCAATATGGGTTTTATTTAATGTTAATGGCCGTATTTTTAGCATCATTAATATTTATGCCTCTAATGATGCGGCCGAAAGGGCCGATATGTGGCGGTGGATCGCCAACTCCATTCTTGATGCCTTTTGGGTCATAAGTGGAGACTTTAATATGGTGGATTCACCTAATGATAAATGTGGCCACCTTGCCGATGAGGTGGACACCGGTGAAAGGGAAGCATGGTACTTTATGCGTAATAAGTTTGGATTCTTTGATCCTAATGCATCTCGCTTTCCCACCTCTGCGCTTGGTATACGTGGACCAATCTACGTGGAGGGAAAAATCCTATGCTTAAACACTTTCGATAGAGCCATGCTATCAGCTTCAAGATTATTTTGAGTTTGATAACATTTATTCCTTGCCAGTGGAGGTCATGCCTGATTTTTTCCTTTCGGATCATTCTCTAATACGATTTTGTATCACTTGGTAGGATTCACGCCCTTTACGCCATAAAGGCCAATTCTTTCTTAATATTGCCTTGATGCAACATGGCCCCACCATCAATCATATCAAGTGTATTTAGAATTTAATTCCATGTCCTAGTCATTGCTAGTGGTATCATCCACCTATGCAAGCCAGTTGGATTTAATGGTGGGAGGATGCATTGACTCAGACAACTAGATTCCTCAGAATCTATGGCCAATGACTAGCCACTATTAGTCACCACTCATACTCTGTTAACACATCACCATTTACCCAAGTGGTGGTGGTGCTTCAAAATGATCCCTTCTCTAAAATATTGCAACTTCATGTTGCAATGCTTTGCCAACAAATCCAAATTGTGGACAACTACAATGCCAAGGGAGTGCAGATCCGAGCTCGTATGCACTGGCTCAAAATTGGAGATCGGGTCTCAAAAGAATTTTTTCTTTCTCTCAGAGCCAAGAAACCTTCCCAAAAAATCCAGGCTATCATGGAGGGTGGTGCTTGGATTACAGACCCGCAACTTATCTTTATGTAAGATTTTGTGCGCCATTACGAGATTGTGTTCCTAGCTCAACAACCTTCTGCAACTCACCAAGATACTCTGGATCAATGTCTGGGTGTTGTTCCATGCAAATTGTCTGAGGCTCAAAAGGTGATCTGTGACAAAATGCTCACCATCGAGGACCTCCATGAAGCCACCATGCAGATGGCCAATGATAAATCACCGGGATGTGATGGCTTCCCCTGTGAATTCTATAAATCCCTTTGGGATTCAATCAGGAACAACTGTTCCAAGTTTACCTCGAAGGGTTTCAGAATCAATCCTTAGGGCCTTGAATCAATAAGGGAAACATCAAATTCATCCCTAAACAAGGAGACCCTGAAAAAATCACTTGTTGGCGGCCGATCACTCTATTGAATGTCTCATATAAAATCATCACCAAAGCTTTGGCTATGCGGCTATGCACTATCCTTTTGGATGTTATTCAACCAGAAAAAAAAAGATTTATACAGGGTAGATATATCCTAGATAACATCATTATTGTGTGGGAAGGCATGGAATGGGCCCGCATATCTAATCAGGCTGCCATGTTCATAAAAATTGATTTTGAGAAATCCTACAACCGAATCGAATGGCCTTTTATTCTTGTCATGCTTCAAGCCCTTGGCTTTGGCCCCATTTTTATTCAGTCCGTCAATATGATTTTTGTGGATGCCTCTACTTAGATTTCTATCAATGGAATTATCTCGGAACCATTTGGAATTTTTGCTCTATTCGGCAAGGCTGCCCTCTCTAGCCCCTACATCAGATGTGATCACACCCGAAGGTTTTGGGTATTTATTAACCCACACTAAATCCCAGGGTCTTGTTAGGGGAATCTTGCTTCCTACTATGCCCAATTCTCAAATCCTCAATGGGAATTTTGTGGATGACTCTTTCCTTACGCTCATTGAAGATGAAGCCAACATTTGCAATGCCATGTAATGCTTGGATACTTTCTGCTTAGCTTCTGGCTCGTCCATTCAATGGAGAAAAATCGTGTTATCGGTAATCCTTCCTTCCTACGCCCAATTGGCTAGCCACTTTCGAATGGAAGCTATTAGCACATGACGAGATATTTAAGTTTTGGGTATTCCTTTTTCCTTTCAAGCCTCCCTTGCTGAAAAATTGGATCACCAAACCCTTATCTTTAGCTTTGGAAAATTCCAAATTTGTTCCAAAGTTCTTACGGCCACACACGTTTATTATTCATCGTGTTGGGTTCCTTCCAAAGCTTCCATTCAGAAGCTGGAAAAGTTGCTCAAAGCATTTTTATGGGCTAATGCTTCTACAGGAAAAGGATTTCATCGGTGGCCTGGGAGATTTGTTTCCTTCCTATAGCTCGGAGGACTCACCTTATTGGCATTTAATGTCAAGGGCATGCACTTTGCGAATGTGGATAATCGAAGCATTACTCGCCAAGAACCTTAGAAAGTTCTTATATGGCACAGTATTGCTGAAGGTTCTCCATATGACCTCCCTATGTGGAAAGGATTGGGGTTTGTCAATCTTCTCATCACCCCATGCCTATCAAAATTATCGGCACTTTTGTGCTTAAGAGCATTTGGAAAGCTTGGGAATGCATTAAGCCTTGGATTTTATGGAAAGGGGATGGCTTTTGGAATGGGCTCTTTGTTAATCATCAATCTCTCTGGTGGTCACCAATTTTTCAAGTGCAAGATAAGTGTTTAGCGAAGTCTTAGGAATATTTGGGCTCAAATTCTTCAAACACAAATTCACACCATTGAGGACTTATTCTATAAAAATGTGCAATCTTGGTTCTCTTGGCCAACATTTAAAACCTATTTTTGGCTCTCTAACTAGGACCAAGATACTTATACCATAGTGATTGGCTCAGTTCCTGACCATATGTTACACAAGATTGATGTGCATTCCTCTCGCCCATGGTGGATAGGGACTGAAATGGTATACAGACACCCCATTTCACAATTACAAAGCTAGTAAAGGCTACCATTGGCTTTCACCTCATTTTCCATGGTGGATAAACTCAACTTGTGATGGGGGATTCACTCAACTCCATCTACCTAGAGTAGGCAATTTGCCACTCAGTGTGGAACCCAAAATTGACCACTTCCTCTAGTGAATTTTGCACCAAGGGCTTCCTATCAGGGCTTCGTCTTGTTCAAATTGGGATTCAAGCTCCCAAGTGCCCATTTTATGGTCACCTGGAAACTATCTTGCATATCTTCTAGTTTTGTCCCAAAGCTCAAATTGCCTGGAATTAGATTCATTCATTTTTTTCCTTCAAGGCCACATTGCTTTACTTGGCAACATATCCTTTTGGGAGACAATCCCAAGCTTCTGCCTATGTTCACCCAGATTTGGCATGTTTTCAGAGGGGAGATTTTGTTTTGGATTTGGAAAGAAATAAATGATTTTTTTCTTTTCTAATTTTGTAGTTGATCAATCTTTCTCGGTTTATAACAAGTCTATGGTGATCTCCAATGTGCTTTTGTAGATTCAAGTCCAGGCCAACAAGGTGGCGCTAGAGGTGGACTACCTCCAGACCCTACTGCGACACTGGGAAGCCCCATGCAATGTTGCTCATGTGCCTTTATCTCCTACTAGGCTCTTCCCACCTCTCGACCGTGGTGGGTGATGCGATCTCACAACGGTGTGCATTCAACTGTGCTCACCACCTCATCATCACAGGAGTCCTTCACCAGCTCGCCATCCAGGTTGGGGATCATCACCTGACCACCATGGATGGGAATCTCCTCTTTCCACTACACCTCACACTGTTGATGGTTAGAACCTACCCTTGCCACCACCACCATCTGACCAGTTACCTTGCCTCAGTCTCGCCATTCCTACTCGTGAGGAGGCGAACTAGGAGGAAGAAGTTGTTGTTGGCTAGGAGATCCCAGCTGCTTGGCAAAGATTTTCCTAGCTCGGTTTGGCCAGATGATCATGATCCACCCACCTCGGGCATGTTTGTTGTTGCTGCGTGATTTGGTTGCTCTTCTTTTTTTAGGCGATACCTACTTTTTGTAATCTCTTAGGCTCGGCCTAGTTTGTTAGCTTTCTTACTTTTTTCATGGTTTTGGGGCGTGCTCTCATACCACCCGATTTTTTGTTGAAATCTATCTTGTATTGAATTGAATTAATATAATATAAGATCCTTTTCATCAAAAAATTAAAAATGAAATCTCATCAAATACATGCATGGATCTGTCAAGATCTACAAGAGTAATATTTGGATGGTAGCAGCTTTATTTGGTTCCTCTCTTTTACCACACCTTGGATGATCTAGGTCAATATATTTAAGAGTATCGACATTCTACTTTATATATTTTTCATATTGTACTCTAGTTGAAAACCACCATTTTCGGTTCGTGGTTAACCGTTTGAAAGCCATACAATGGGTTTGTGATCATCCTGTAGTAAAAATCACCTAATCATGAAAGAAGGTGCAAGTACAAAGGTAGGTTTTCCCCATGTTCGCACTAAGGGGGAATGTTAGGAAAATTATATAGTGCTCACATTATTGGGAAATAAATATGGGTAGAAAATAATATTAGGTGAATATTATTGTTGTGAGTTATTTTAATAGATCACGTATATAGGAGGTTATGGAGAGAATTGTGGGGTGAGTTGTTTGGAGAATATCCTTGTTTATAGGAGCACTTCTACCTATATAATTGTATGGATTTCTCTAGTTGATTAATGAAGAATTATTCTCTGTGTTAGATTATTCAACTCTTTCAAGGGTTTCAAACTTTTGAGCTTAATTTTCTTGGGTCAATTATGTATTTCATTGCATATTTAATTTACAACATTGTTACATATTTAGATTAGGATTTGTATTCATTATCAATAATTTTGCTTAATAACTTATCTCGTTCTCTATCATAATTGAAATCCATCCATAGAAAATTGTAGATCCTTCAACCATAATCTTTTATTCTCTTTTTATTACTCCCCTCTTATCTAATGGAAATCCTTGACCAAACGAGTTTCTATGTGGAGATTGTAATCTGAGGAGGATTCCCACATAACAAAATTTAACTTCAACTTATCATATTGATTTTTAAAAGGTCAAGGGTACATTTAAACCCATTTGTTCAATTTTACTTTATTTTTATTATTTTAGCATTTCAAAACTTCTTGCAATCAAATGTGAATATTTCAAAACTTCTACGCTTTGAATATATAATGGATTCTTTTACTTCTATTGATTTATTGTTTTGTAAGATCCATATGAATTAAGATATCTAGGGAATCTTATTTAATAAGTTTCACCTTGTATCAATTTGAAGCTTTACAAAAGTTATTATAGATAAGTTTTCATTTTAATAATGTCTACTTCCTTACATCCATATCTACCATTGAAGGTTATTTCTTCTTTTTTAAAAACCATTGTAGGTTTTTTTCTCATTAAGAAGATGGAATTGAGTATTAGTAGTTGTTTATTTTCAATCAATTGAGTACATTTTTGTCTCTTATATATTAAAAGAAACCTTGTTCAACTATATGAGCATACAATACACAGTATTAAAGAAACCCATCATTTCATGGTTCCCGCATACACTCGATTATTTATAAAAGTGTATCCTCTTGATTGTATGCAACTATGAGCTTGTTCCATTATAATTGTTATCCAAAATTACCCCCAAGGTTATTTTGGCTTTAATAATATTAAAAATGGACTTAGCCATTTTTATAGGTCTGTGATGGTTAAACGACCATCAATTTGCACTTCCCAAATGCACTGGCCATTGGTATTCAAAAACCCATGGGAGCGCAATTTAAAAAATTAGCGGGTTGGTTATAAAAGCCCACTTTGAAGTTCAAATGACTATTAAGTTCAGTGTTGGCATCAACAAGGACACATGGTAGAAGCTCCACGGTTCGCTCAGCCCATGAGACAGGTGGTACACTAAAAATCCAAAAGCTTCTAAGTCCCATAGACTTAGAAACTACGATGTGAAGAGCTACGTGGCACCATTTTATTAGCTCACACTTTCACAGTTTGACAAATGTGAAGGCCCATCCAATCAAATCCAAACAAAAAGAAGACAGACTGATAGGTTTTGACACTGTGGAAACGTGGAGCTTCCTCATTTTCTTGTGTTTCATAGTTGTCAGTGGGGTGTAAAGAAAGGCTCGATAGCACATAAAGGCACAAAGATTCCTCATTGGATGATTTTTCAAGGATGGAAATCAAAAGGACTGACATGTGAAGTGCATGGAGCCTTTCTATTGGTTCACATTTCGCAATGATTAGTCGAGGGAAAATTACAAAGAAACGTGGTCATTTCTTATTGGCTTGCATTTCTAGGGTCTGACAAGGTCTGAAATGTGAAAGAGCATGGATCCTTTTCATTGGTCCATGTGTCATAAGGAATGAAAAAGGAAAAGGACAGTCTAAAATCTCGAAGGAACATGGCGAAGTTTTATCACCCGTATTTTCATAAAGCCAAAGTCAAGGAAAAGAACAAGGTCAAATGGAGAGGAAGGAAGTAAAGCACGATATTGCGAACCAAAGTAGGGAGACCGATACTTGGAAAAAGGAAAAGTAAGCACACATGGTAGAGGCAAATCCACGAACCAATTAAAGGCTGCCACGTGTCATATTTTTGTGCCTCTCGATAGGAAAATCTTCAAATGGCCATATCTTTTGATCCCGAGCTCCAAATCATAACAAAATATTATATCGTTGGAAATCTCTCATCAATCCCTTCAATTTGACATCATCAGAATCTGATTTTGGTGGTGTTTAGTGGGTCAAAATGGAAAACATGGATTTTGGAGGCAGAAGAAGACTATTTGGGCATGCAAACGATCAAATCAGGTAGCTCAACCACCAGAATTGATGAAGCATGGCTTCATTTGCTTATGTAAGATGAAATAGACTGAATGATGGCTCTGTAAGGTGCCCATGTGCTTTGCAGAGGATTTTAATGCAAATTGTTGGTGGTTGAAGTCCAAAAAGTTGTACCCCTTCTCTTTTCCCTCTTCTCTTTCTTCCTTCTCTTTCATTCGAGCTATATATTGTAAAAATATTTCATTTTGAAAGGATGGACATTCAAAAACTATAATGAAACTCTATCAAATTTGTTCCAAAGCAGTTGTGAGCCGTCAAACCTTCATTTTGGGCTTGGAAATGTGTTCTTGTGCCTTCCTCTACAACTGTAATGGGCATGCATAATTTTATTACAATAAATCTTGTTTTGTGACACATTTGTCTATCCTTGCTTATTTTAGCTGCAACCTTGCCTCTCTTTTACTTATTGCATTGTGTTGTGCATGTATTTCTCCTTATAAGTTCATTATGCTATGTTTCATGTGAGATGGTGCAGCCTTCTTGGCTAAGATTTCCCTCTTAATGACTCAATCATGTTGCAATTGCATGCTCTAATATTCTCTAACAATCTTAGACCTAATCCTTCCTTGTATGCATGTATCTATCTCTCTGCCCTTACCAACATTTAAGGTTGTTTTCCTATCATATAAGCAATGCTAAGTACTTAAGTAAGGTTCTTGAATGTCCTTACTATTCACATTTACCTTTTCCCAAGCTAGTAGTCCATTTTCCCATGCTCAACACTTGTCTCCTTCCCGAGTCCTCTAAACTCTTCCTCATTTTTCTTGTACTCACAATATCAATCTTCACTAGTGTATAACTATTTTACCATAACTCCATCCTTCCTTCATACAACAAACCTCCATATGCATGTTTCAAGGTTCATATTCATTATGGTAGGCTCATGGTGAAATGAGAGCCTTAAGATTTCTCATATACTTGTATCCTGCAACAATGTCCTTACATTCAAGTAAGCTAGTTCACCTTTTGTAGGAGTTGCATGTTAATATCACCCATTCAATGTAAGGAAAACATTCAATACACATTCATTGGCCTTGTACCACCTATATGCAATACAAGATCATTCATTAACATGTCAATGATGCCCTATACTATGCTAGGTCCAAAATTGACTCCATGAGCTTATTCTATGATGGTGTAGAGTACTAGTTATCATTCAAGCTTCCCATCTTCCAATGCAACACTGCTTTCATACTACAAAATCCATCCATTCTTGAAATTTACTAACACAAATACCATTGTTACCTTCTAGCCATTCTTGATCCTACAATAGAATCATTCTTCAAATAGGTCATAAGAATACTCATATCTCTTGAACATGTTAGATGCACCATATTGAAAATAATCGACCTCATTCACTAGTGATTTAGCCATAGTCTTCATTTCGATGGTAGTGCTCTGCGCCAAGGTTCATCATAGTTTGCATATGCCCATTTAAGACCTTAATTGCTACTGATATGATTCAAGACATAATTTCCTATCCATATACCCCTTTTTCTTTCTTTTTGAGGTGATCTTAGTCCCCTATGCATTAAATATTTGTGCATTTTCTCCAACTTACCCTATAATGTTACTCTTCCACCGTGATCTAGTATAAGTATATACACTATACAATCAACCCCAACTCCTATTTATCCCACTCCTTGCATAAGTTCATTTAAAAACTAGTTCGAATTCCTTCTTAGGGATTTGAGGCTTCATTCAATTCATTCTTACTCTTAACACATTTAAATTTTTTCAAAACTTCACCAAACCGCACTCTAAAAGTCATTATATACCCTATATATTCTTGTTCCATTGAATTTTTGGAATTTTCTTCATCACAACACTCCTAAGACCATTTAAACACATTTATTATACCTTATTCTTACTCCATGCACGATCTAGGGTCATGACAGTTGATATCAATGCCAAACTCTATCGTTTTCCTAGTATTTCTATACACTTTGTGGTTTTCCTTTCAAGCTCGAAATAATAGTCAAGTATATCTTCTATTTTACCCAACCATTTACAAAGATATCCTAAGTTTTTAGCTCGATTCATCCATACACTTAAAATATATGATAGGCCCTAGTTCAAGCCTGTGAAGGAGCAAATTGCAATAAATACCAAATTTCACAATGTCAAGACATATAAAAAATATGACTATGATCCCAGCCCCCAGATTAGTTCCATATTAATAGTCAAGTGAATCAATATAAATGAAGAGCACTATGGGTTTCAATACCGCTATTCTCTTACAATTTTGATGCATAGTCCATTGAACAAGCAATTTCACTCAAAACCAAAGCAATTTCTTCATTTTTAGACTTCATACATACATTATTCACCCTTATTCAGTTTATTACATACTTTCTCCATAAAATTATTCCATTCATTATGTTTTCATCCCTATTCTAGCTCCCTAAGAAGCTCAACTAGCTTCTAAATAGACCAAATCACCCTAAGAAATCTCAACTACACCTTAAACATAACAAATTTTGGATAATATTCATCCAAGAACACCTGACAACTCATTGCAAACCTCTTATTATGGTCTTCATGACCTTATCAATCTCTTGACAACTCATTCACACCTATTTAACCACTCTTACTCAGTCAATTTGACCTATTACCACTACTACAAGGCTTTTTACCTTCACAATTACAATGTACACACACATTTGAATTTGAACAATACAAACATGGAGAGAGGATACTTTGACAACTCTTTTTATATTCCAATTTCCTTTCATATGCTTATCCAAACTCTATTGCACTCTCAGGTCATGAGGATGATGCTCTTGCATTAAGCTATCCATCTTGAAAGCTTTCATGAGCTCTTGCTCATGAGTCTCTTTGATCTTGTTGCTGCTTCTCATAACTCTTCCATCTCTTTCACTTATGCATTCAAAAATTCATGATCTCAATGTTGGTATAAACTTTCTAATTTCATTGAATGATAACAATGGTCTTGACTTGTCATACTCTTCAAAAGAGCAACTTCCTCTCTCTTATCTAGTCTTCATTCTTTCTTGAATTATACCTGGGTCCCATGTCATTCTTGTCCATACTAGTTTTTATGTCTTATTGATATATTCTTTGTATCTCATCTTCTTACTTGTTCTCTTGTTTTCCGTAGTTCTCTCATGTGATCATGAGCTTCATCTATCTTAACAACTAATATGCCTGCATATAAAGCACTAAAAGCAATCTTAGACACAAAACTTTGTAAACCATATCAATCATTATCATTATGTCCATTGATTCGATGATAAGTGCAAAATGGGAGACCTTGATATTTGATCAGTCGATAAGGAGGATAAAAATGAGTAGTTGGAAAACTGATCAATTGATGAGTTATGAGTTGTGGAAGAATATCTTGTTGCTTAACATTGAGTTCAAATTTGAGAGGTGTGGGGAGTGGTAAAAGTTAGGGTTCACTAATATGACCACATGTAAAAGACATAGAATGAAGATGAGATGTAAAAGAAGAATGATCCCGAGCTGAAAAGTGTCCTTAAGGAGTTGTATTTTATATTTTAGGGATGTAATCATGGATTCCATAGCCTGAAATTTATCATGAAATAAAGAACAAAGATATTGAATGGAGTTACAAATATATTGATTGGAATTATAACCAAGATAGTCATCAGAAAGACGATCAAAGATAACATTGATTTGAGTGGGTGACGTATCTCTAGGAAGATACATGGTGTCTAAATATTTTTGAAGAACCTCTTTGCAAGGTATATGCACTTGATGTAATCGAGACAAAGAGATTTGACGAACCTTAGGATCCATGATAGAGAAGATGATATGCCAAAGAAGGATTTGAAAGACCGATCATGAGTGGGATTCACAAAATGATTTAACAAATATAGAAAATATAAATGCTAAAATCTTATTAAGTTACAATACAGATATAAATATGTAATAAAGTAAAAATTTGACATAAGCAAGTAAGCTAATAAATTTGAAACCCTAAGTGCAAGAGAGAGGGTAAGATACTTAGTTGATTCACAATAAATCCAAAGTTGTGCCAAGTTGGAAAAATGATGAAACAAGAAAGAAGAATGTTGCGGTAACCGATCCCGAGAAAAATGTATAACTGTCTGGAATGCCAAGAGTAGCGTGCTTGTGCGGGGTCGGGGTGCTTGGGGCACTACAAACCTCCTCTGGGAAACTGTGATTGCTGAAAACCTTAGTAACTCAATTTTTAGGGTTGCGAGATGTTCGTTGGATGTCACCTTAAGTCACTCGTACTTTGCTTCTTGATCGACGAATTCACCTAAAACCTAGAAAGATAAAGAGCACATGCAAAACCCCAGAACACATCAAATCCTAAAAAGAAAAAAGATGCAAATGGGGAATTAGAATGACCCTGGTGGTCACCTAACTAAGTGAACTTATGATCTTGGTGTTGTACTACATTTCAGACTCCATGTAGTTCTCCATGTGTGTGTAGAATCATGCCCTAGGTGGCTCTTGTGTAAGTTGAACTTGATAGCAAGTGATAACTACATGTAGAAAATGTAGATATATGTGTGCATTAAAAAATGAACTTCCCCTCCTATGAAGTGTATGTAGAAGAATGCAGTCTCTTGTCCCTTGAATGGATGCTAGATGGATTCTTTAATGGTCTTGTAATACCTTTGGATGCAACCTTAGGTGATGATAGTAGATGCTAAGTGCTTGGTCCTTTATTATGGTCAAATAACATTATATTAATATGATTCCCTTTCTTGAATTTCGTAATTAACCACTAAAAGGATGACCACCAAGAAAATAAGATGCCTAATAGCTAGAAAGGACCCCAAAGATGTGAGTAATATAAAAACAAGTTGAGAGCGCCTAGAGGGGATGGGGCCGCATGGGCACCGGTGTTATGGCTAGGTGTTTTTTTGATTGATAAACACTTTTGACCGGAGCTATGAACCGGAGGGTTTCCTGGGACCCCACCCATTACAGCCAATGTCTAGAGACAAGATATTACAATAAATCCAACCAAGAGCATGACCAAAGTGAGTGACATCGATGATGCAATTTATGTCACCGCCATTTTTAGAGCTATCGCCGCCGCAACACCAATACCGACGATGCAAAGTCTGCGCCATCGCCAAGAATAACCGCCATCTGCAACCACTAATGATACTGACCTCCACCACCACTGATAACTACCCCGAAGGGATTGCGCCCAACAAGATTTAAACCTACGTGGATCCGAACACAACCATCTGTCATAACCAATCCACCCAAACCCCATTGGCTAGTTATGGTTGGGTGTTAGTGTCTAGACTTATAAAAACTAAAGTTTTGAAAGTCATACTAGGAAATAAGGTGTGTAATACCAAGAAGGAAACCATAAAGAAGGAAAAGAGCCCAAAAATAGTGGTCAATTAGTACTTTTATTTCTTAGGAATCATATGAATAGTGGTATGTGATTAGGACCTAGAAATGTACCCAAAGTGCATGATTTAGTATATATAGGAGGCATGTGGCAGAGGAGGAAGCAGACTATCAAGCTTATAGTCCCAACCCAAACCAAAGAGATGAGCCTCGTCAGAGACATGCTCCCGCCCATCCCATCATATTTCCTACTTTGACTGTTCACTAGGATCTTCACCATGCCTGCATGGAGAAATGGCTAAACCCATCCGAGGGAATTTTCCTTGAGATAAGCCAAGCCAACTAGAATCACCAAGCAGAGTAGACATGAGTGAAGGCAGCCTCGATCGAGGGAACCTCCGCCGAGGAGGACTCTACAAACGGTAGTGAGGACTCCCATCCTCTAACAAGAGGTGGTGAATGGTGGTGCCAAGGTAGTGAGCAGCGCGTAAAGGTGCATCCGGGGGCACTCGACTAATGGCATAGGGAGCCAAACCCCAATGGTCAAGGAGGCGCTGGAGATGCTCCACCTCTAAGCACACTTTTTCAGCTTGGTTTTGAATTTGGAGCATAGCAAGTAGAAATCACAACCACTTTATTAGTAACAGATAAATCATAATCAAGAGGAACATTATTAAATATGGCATTATTTTTGTCTTTCCATAAATGGAACAAAATGTTAGTTCTGAAGATGTGCCAAATTTTGTTGTAAACTATAGGTAACATGGCCGAATCCCCCAAGAGAACCACTTTCTAGGTGAAAAACTTGGGAGAAAAGGGTTGGAAAAGGGAGTGAATCCATCTCCAAGCCGTTTGAGCACGAGGAAAAACCAAAAATATGTTTGATAGACTTCGACTAATTACAACACAAGTAGACAAGGTTAAGCCCAAAATGCTTGAGTTAGGAACCAACAGAAAGACCTTAGTGGAGAAAAACACGAAAGGAAATGAGTTTTTAAGAATTGACAATGGCCAACCAAACCCTCTGAAAGTGACAGGACCAAACAGAAGTTGAGGAGGAAAGAGACCAACACTTGTTAAGTGTATCACTGTTAAAAGAATGAGGAGCCAATAGAGAGTAACCAAGGGAAGGTTTGTATCTATGAAAAGGAGTAGTAGTAGGCCAATTCCAGTCATGCCACCAAGGAACTCTAGAGGTAAGTCCTATCTTGTGTAAATAATCTTCAGGAATGCAGTTAATTAATTGTTAGATAGAGCAACATCTGTAGGAAGAAGGTGGAATTTTAAAGCCAGAGTCTCCCAAGAAAGCTAGGAATGAGAGTTCTTACAAAACAAATCCCCAACAAATTTAATCCCCTTTTGAAAAATTTAAGAGCTTTAGCCCAAAGAGCCAAAGCCGGGGGAAATCTTGAAAAGAAAGAGAAAGGACCACCAGAGAGAGAAAGAATTGAGAGAGATGCCAGATTTGAAGCCATTTCCAACCCAAATAAGGTGTGGTTTGAGAAATTCCCAAGCCTTCCAAATACTCAGAATAAAAGTTCCCTTAATCTTAACTGGAATAGGGCAGAGAAGGAGAGATTGAAAGTTAAGACCCTTCCAAGCGATCCTTCCTAGAGGGACACCCTAGAAAATACCATGCCAAAGGAGAATTTTCCATGCTTCATTCCCTTCTAGGCTACGCAAGATCCATTTAGCACAAAGATCCTACCCTTGGTGTTTGACATTAATTAACCCCAGACCACCAGATTTTTTTAGGCATACAACACACTTCCTAAGCAACCCTGTGGAACCCCTTGTGCCCTTTAGTGTTGGCCCAAAGGAAATCATGAAGAATATTCTCAAGTTTGGCATAAGCAACATTGGAAGGATCCCAACATGAGGAGTAATACACATGTGTGGTAGCTAGAACCTTAGAGCATATTTGAAATTTCCTTGCTAGAGAAAGTGGTTTGGTGATCCAAAAAGAAATTTTGTGTTCAACACACTTTGGACCACATAAGACCAAAGCTGAGTTGAAGTAGCTTGAAAAGTGAAAGGGATACCAAGAAATTTAAATTGCACCCTAGGTTGGATCCAACTCCATTTCATACTAGCCAGCCAAGCAGAATGGGAGACTGAGATTTTCGATAGCACTGAGTTTTCTCCCATTGAATAATAGAACTTGAAGCAAGACAAAAAAGTGTCCAGAAAATCAAGAGCATGATGAATAGATTGCTCATCCTCCAAGAGTGTGAGAAAAGAATCATCAACAAAATGACCATTAATAAGTTGCTAAGTAGAAGAAGGTAAAGAAATACCTTTCACTAATCCTTGAGAAGCACTGTGAGCAAGAAGATAACTAAATCCTTCAACAACCAACACATAAAGGGAAGGGGCTAGGGGGAAACCTTGCCTAATAGATCTAAACAAACCAAACCTAGAAGACTGGGCACCATTGATAGTAATACATGCACCAGCATTTTGAAAGAGCATTTGCACAAACCTAACAAAGTGAGGACCAAACCCTAAAGCTTGGAGCATAGCTAAGATGAAAGACCATTCAATTCTATCATATGCTTTAGCAAAATCAATCTTGATAAATAAAGCTTGTTGAGAGGAAAGATGAGCCCATTCCATACCTTCCCAGATGGCTATAATATTATCAAGAATATACCTATGTTTAATAAAGACAATTTTCTCACTTCTAATTATCAAGCAAAAAGATTAGAAATCATGTTAGCGAGCCTTAGCAATGATCTTGTAAGACATGTTAAGCAAAGTAATGGGTCTCTAATTAGAAATTTGCTTGGGATCTCTTGCTTTGGGAATGAATTTGATATTGCCTTGACTTATCAAGTCACCTAAAGAACGAGTCTCCGTGAGATTTCAAGTAGACATTATGGAGATTAGGACCAATGTGTGTCCCACACAACTTAATAAAATTAAGCGAAAATCCATCAACCCCTGGAGCTTTATCTGAATCCATTTGAAAGGTAGCCTCTTTAAGATCAGAAAGAGATAAAGGCCTATCATAGGCCACCCACTGGGTTTGTGAAACTTTGCAGGCACCACTTGGAGACATTTTAAAAGGTCCACCTCCGAGATGGAGTGGTAGGTTGAGTAGAAAAACCCCATGATAATGATTTACAAAATCTCAAAAATATCAGGCAAGGTGGTAAGCTTAACATTTCTTGAGAGATTGCCTTGATCTTTTCTAAAGACTGTTTGGAGCACAACATGACAAATAACTCCTTGTAATCTCGGTCCCAAAATTTAAGCTAATGAAGGCGAGCATAAAATTGTGCCCCATAGGCACGGTAGGCTTCGTGGACTTTAAGAGTGTGTCGCCAATAGGCAACCTGGGTTTGTAAGCACAATTGAAAGGCGAGGCATTAAGTTCTTGTGAGATTCTAGAGAACTCACAATATGAAGCCTCATGGGCATGCTTCTTGAAGATGGATGCCTACTTCTCATATATACGGAGAAAGGTGGTGGTGCACTTGATAACATCATTCCACCAAGTGATCCAACAGGATCCATCAGAAGATTAATCAACCAGATTCCATACTTGTTGCATGTGTGACACAATCCGAGCATGCTTAAGGTGAGTGGTGTTAAGATAAAATTGAGAAGTAACTTGGTGCTTTTTGTAGGTTCGCACCACAAAATATTAAAAATATGAGAGAATGGTCTCGATAGAAAAGAAGTGTTGGGAAAACAATAAGATGACCCAAAACAAGGGAAAGATATAAAAATCCTAACTGGTCATGAGGGAGCGACCTAACAACTGAACAATTCAATCTTGTCCATCTATAGAATTAGACCAAGCGAATTGGGCATAAGAGGATTTGTGCCGAAAGGGAATATGGGAAAAAATAGTCCAAGATTTTTCCTAAAATAAAACCAAGCATTCCGCTCTCCCACAAACCAGCGCATAGGAAGACGTCTAATATTATCCTTAGGGATTTCAATCATATTAAAGTCACCACAAATGATTAAGAGAGCCTTTGGAAAGGAGTTGGTAAGCCAATGTCAAAAAATAGCCCACTCAAATGCATCATTGGAAGTGTAGATGTTGGATAACCCAAAAATACACTGTTAAAATAAAAAGAGACCACACCACTCGATGCATGGGGTCTAAGCCCAGAAATCACATGCTTGAGCAATGTCAGGAGAAATCAAGGTCATGACTCCACCATGGCCAGGCTCATGATTAGAGGTATGAAAAATGGTATGGGGCTAGATAGTATAAGTTATAAAGTGCAACAAAAAGCCAACTAGTTTGACTTCTTCTAGACACAAAGTTTTCATGTGGCGAAAATGAAGACAACTGTCCCTGACTAGATATCATTGAGTCAGTTTAGTAAGACCACGTATATTCCAAGAATACATAATCAATGAGATGATTATAAGTACATATTCCCCTCATTATCCATATTTGAAAGCCCAGAAAACTAGTTATGATAAGAAGATACCCGGGTAAGAACTGGGCAAGATCTCCTAAATTCTAAGGACGGCATTTGTCTTGCACATACTCACCTTCCTCTAAGGGGGCGGGCTACGAGAGCAGGTAAGCCGCATCTTGCACACTTGAGATGAGTCGTCCACAAAAGGAGACTCGGGTAGGGCCAAGGGAGAAATGGTAGGAAGCAGGGGAAGCTTAACAGGCAACAACAACAGGTGGTGTGTGGGAAGGTGGAGGCTTAGATTTCATAGGCTCAACTTGTTTGATAGGGGTTGTGGATGCAGTAGCACCATTATTATCATCTAGATGATAAATGGGAGTTGAGGGTTTTTAATGTCCCAACGAAGAACCCTTTTTGTTATTGATGGTGGTCCAACCATAAGAAGTGGGAGCGGATTTAGAGTTTGTCAGAGGTTTATTAGCGGGTGCAGGATGAGAGTTGGCCATAAGAGGAAACTCATGAATCATGTGCTCAGACGACTGATAATGGAAACAAGTATTAGGTAAGTTGATATAAAGCACCCTTTGAGAGAAATGGGTGTCCCCAATCTGAATATCAATGGTTTCTTTTAAGTCCTTTGACAAATTGATCTCAACACACACATGACATTGAGGACGAGCATGAAAAAATTTGGGTTGCTCATTGTAGATGAGCCTCCCCAAGGGTTTGACTAAGTCCCCAATAAAACCCCAAAGTGGTATGGGAGTCCTGGAAATTCAATCCAAACAGGAATTTGAGCTTGGATTTCTCAGAAACCTAAAAGTCCCGGGTCTAGTGTGAAAAAACAAGTGAAGGATTTGAGGATGAACTAAGGAATATGACTAACAATGGCCTTACAATGTTCTGGATTGGAGAAACAAAATAAAAACCCTTTGTGAGGTTTTGAACTCCATCAAGTTTAACCCCATGACTCTGCTAGTGGTTGTGAACCCATTGTTTCAAAAGGATCTCAGGGGGGACTCAACCAACAAAATACCCAACCAGGGTATAATTTTCAAACCAATTGCATGCATTATCAAAAGCAGGTAAATCAAGAACAACATTAGGTAAAGGAGTATCAGACTCATTACCTCATCGAAAACCTTCGGGACGAACTTTCATGCTTTCTTTGGTGCCATTGTTGTTAGTCACTCTATTAACAAACCCTGCATCAATGGATGAGGGAGTCAAATAAGAGGCCATTAAAAGGGGACCTACCGCCGCCTTAAGGGCACAATAAAAGACCCATGTAACAAAAATAATGAGTGAAAATCGTGCGAGTAACCTTAAGGGACAACAATATGATGGCGGTGCGGGTGACGACGTGCATGAACATACACCGAAGACCTAAACCCTAGTAGAGCTCTTCCAATTCTCCTCCAAGATGGCTCACATAAGATATTTTTAAGTAATCTTGACTTATCATGCGAGAAACATAATTAACTTAATTAAATCATTTAATATCTTTTATTATCCGAAAAATACAAAAATAGTTTATCTTATATGTTCTATATATATTTATTTTAATTTTATTTATTTAAACAATCTTGACTTGTCATGCAAAACCAAAAAAACATAATTAACGTAGTTAAATTATTTAATGTCTTTTATTATTTAAAAATACAAAAAGTAATTTATTAGTTTTCATTTATCTAATAGATTAGATTTGTTAAAATATTTTAATGTAATGCAAATAGTGATTTAAATATTTTTTTTTTTATTGGTAAATAGTTTTTGAAAGGGACTATACCCTTGTATACAAAAAGGGCCTAGAAGCCAGAATAGGAATGAAAAACATTATAAGAAGGATCAAGATCCAGATAAGACATAAAAAACTAGTGTAACAAAAGAGCAGTTACCCCAAAACATCAAACCAGTTCGAACGTTGCAGAAGAGCAGCCAAAAAACAACAAAAAAAATAGCAAAAACACGATAGAAGGCGTGAAGAGCGTAAGACAGATCCACAATTACTTCTTGGCGGCTTTGGCAATTCTGGATTTAATAGTTTGCTAGGAGGTGAACATAGCCAATGCCGTCATGTGAGTAGGGTCAGTAATATCCAGCTGTTGAATGGTTTGTTTACTTTCTTTTTCCGTGCCCCAAAGAATTGTTGCTGTATTCCACTGAGATTAGAGACGCGCGGACATGTTGCTCAATAAATTCCTCGATTGCACTAAATATAGCCATATTTAAATATTGTTTAATGTTATAAAACATTTTTTTATTAGTAAATTTAATATTTTTCGCATTCAAGTTTAGCCTATTTTCCATCTTGTTTCACTTATCTACCTCCTCCCACATGTTCATGTCATTTCATGATTATTCTTAGTCAAGCTCAACTACATTGGAGAGACTTATTTCTCGGTGTGGTCACACCTCCTATGATATCTACCACCCCACCACATATGGAGACATTGACCATGATCTCAAGTATATGGTTTTCTCACCACCCCACTTACGCATTTGATAATAATCAAATTGTAGTTTTAGAAACGAGAAAAATCAATTAATTGATGCCTACTAGGCCAATTCAGTCTCCTATATCCATCCCTTGATTTTTCTTCCCTCCTTAGATCTAGTTTCACCATATTTCATTCACTATGTTGCCTAATGAATTCAACTCGATCGAGTTGACCACTTTCATAGACCGATCCAACTATTTTTGTCTTTTTCACTAAATTATCACCAATTGAATTGTGTAATTATATGCTTTTAGATTTTGGATATCAATGAGCTCTCATTGCATGTCGATTTAAATACTTTACATTGATCAATCATTTTTTCCAGTTGTCTCAATCCAATCTTGAGAATTTGAGTGCCAAAGGAAACCTATTAGTTTCCTTGTGTACACCAATCCTAGTCCACTTCTCCATTAGACTATGAAAACCTTGTTTGTTTTTTCATAATGCGTTGTGAGTTATTAGGAAATTGTTATCCTTTCTTGCAAGCATAATTTTATATCCATGTTTTATAAAACTATCAAAAAATATGGGGATGGATTTGGGGCATGTCTTGATTAAACCTCCTTTAGGGAACATGGCTTCAAAATGACACACTAACATAATGCAATTCAATAGGGATTTTGAGTGTAGTGCATCCCTATCAATCTTTTTCCTTTCAATGGATGCAACAAGTACTAAATGATATATGCACTTCTCTAAATTGTTAAATTCTAATTTTGGTACTAGGATGCTTCGAAATAAAATAGATTTATTGGTTTGCAAGTTCAATATAATTTACTTGCAATTATTATGTATGTTCATAAATGTACTAATGTACTTATAGGCTTCTCGAGTTCACATTAGAACAACTATTGGCACACATGTCGATACACAATGAGGAAAAAGGGGTGAGAAATAAGGACTACAAACTCAAGGTATCAAAAGTATGAGTAAAAGGGGCTACAAAACAAAGATCCAAAACTATCGTGGTATGGTTCTAGCCTATGTCACAAAGTTCTCCAAATTTTATCGAAAAAGTTTGAATTTTGCCCGACTTCATTCTCGTTGAACATGAACTTGAACTTTATCCATTATTTTTGCATGGGAAGTTTTTGACACAATTTTGCACTCTCTCTCTCTCTCTCTCTCTCTCTCTCTCTCTCTCTCTCTCTCTCTCTCTCTCTCTCTCTCTCTCTCTCTCTCTCTCTCTCTCTCTCTCTCTCTCTCTCTCTCTCTCTCTCTCTCTCTCTCTCTCTCTCTCTCTGAAGTAGCGGACAAAAATACTCTCCCTTATCTACTCCTCTAACATATTAATGTATTCTTTTAGAAAAATAAAAATGATAAAAAAATAATTATTCGAATTTAAAGAATTTTTTCCTAAAACTTTATCCCTTGACAAATTTCAACCAAACATTATCTCCATCAAATATAAATGCGAACTCAAGCCTTATGACTTAAGTTCTAACAAACCATAACCATATGGAAAACATTTAAAGAAAAAAAAAAGGAAAAAAAAAGGGAGAAATGAAAGAGATATTTGAGAAAAGAGGAAAACATAAAGGACAAAATAGGGAAACACCTAAAATTTATTAGAGTAAGATACCAAAAATATAAAAATAAAATAATAAAATAGTACAAAGATAAAAGTATCAAGAAATTCATACAAAACATAAAGAAGAGCCTAATTTAGACGAATAATAAATGCATTAACACATAACATTTACCTACTACACAAAAATTAGGCGTCCACCATTTACAAAAATAAATAAATTGACAAACAGTCGACAAGTGCGAAAGAATGTCACCATTTTACCACTTTTATAAACAAAAAAATATAACCGTGTAACATTGAATATAGCTTTCCTTTTTAAAAAAATGGGCATGAACGACAGAAATTCACTATCATTCATTTATGTGGAAGACGTGGGTATGAATCAGGAGGTGGCATTATACAAACATCACCATTGAAGTAGACCTTGTGTGGAAATGCATAGCCATTTCTGAAACTAAAATTTCTCTTATCCTTGGCAAGTAATACCTCTGTTTGAACTATGCCAAAACCTTCTTTTTGTGCTTGAATTAGCATGTCATTGAAGAATTGCTTACCCCAAAATAACAAAGCATCACCTGTAAGCAAGAGACCCAAATTTTAGTTACTATACACTTTATCTTCAACACAGCCTTATATATATATATATATATATATATATATATATATATATATATATATATATATATATATATATATATAAGCTTATGCTTCAGTAATCCAAGATTATAAAACAAAATTAAGAAGA
The DNA here is from genome assembly GCA_018340775.1 of Taxus wallichiana var. yunnanensis. Classification (NCBI taxonomy): domain Eukaryota; kingdom Viridiplantae; phylum Streptophyta; class Pinopsida; order Cupressales; family Taxaceae; genus Taxus; species Taxus wallichiana. The sequence continues at coordinate 628,190,992 of CM031236.1, read as the reverse complement.
AAAATTAGGATTCTATAAATTATCTATGTATTCACTTTTTTGGGCCCATCATCAGAATGAATGATAACTGCTTACTGTCAGGAGATTCAAGTGTCTTATTATTGACACTGAAAGCATCAACCAGGCTATTGAAATTGGGATGCTGAGCCACAATGTTCCAGTTACTATAATTCTTCATGTAATCGAAGTTGGTGACAGTTATCTTGGCCCTCCAATACTCCTTATAGCTGGCTTGTACATGCCAATGGATTCTGATTGGACACATGTGATTTGTACAGTGCAGGAGAGATGCATTTGGAAGAACCAAGGTATATCCTTCAAGTTGGTTTTTATCTCTGCAATATGTTGTTCACACACAAGCTACTGTAAAAAGAAGGAAAAGTTGAAACCAAAGGTTTAAGACTTATCAAAAAGTATTCAATGAATATTGCTTACTTGATACATTCTTGTTGGTTAAGGTTTTTATCTCCTTGGCAACTGCAAGTGCAAGTATTGCAGGGGATTATTGCATCATCGTAAAAGCAGATAATGAAACACAGCATGTTGGATTCGAGGAAGCTAAAAACTGAGAGTACATGCAACTCACTTTCCATGATTCTGTAGACAATAGGAAAAGCTTATTGTCAGCCTAGTGCAAGAGGTTTTTTCTTTCTTAATTTACATATGTGAAAGAATGAACTACATTTGTTAGGAAGATCATACAAGTAAATAAATTAAGGTAGTAACTTTCATACGGAGAGTATTAAGTAATGGTCTTCAAATATGGAAAAGAGACTGTTGCAAAATCTTAAAATACAGGATCTAGAAAATGTATATTATTTATTATTATTTTATAAAATAAATGTTTAAATTATGAACACCTCCAAGATTTTATAGTCAAGAGCTAAAAGGATTTTCATTTTTCAGTATTGTTTAGAAGGCTTTCAGCAGTCCCACGAAGATTAATGAGACCATTTTTTTTTTTTTTTTATTAATTTCATAATTTTTTAATATCGTCCTCTCCGTAAAATTGTTACCTTAATATATATATATATATATATATATATATAATTGTAAACTAAACCAACTAATTCTAAAATATATTAAACTACCATCCAATTGAGATAGTAAAATATGTATTAAGAGACCACCAATTATTGAAACTGAATTTATTCTTGGCTATGGGGTAGATAAAAGCGACCAGAAACAATTAAACCTAATATTTCTTTTGGAATTTATTCTAGAAAACTCTCACAACACACTGTTATCAGTCATCTCAGAAGGGGGAAAAACAGAAACTATTTTATTTGCTTTTCATCAATATTTAAAAATTATGTTAATTCTCAAACAATACACGAATGTCATGAATGTCTGACAACCATTGGCAATACCTTGGGTACTACACTCCACATAGATTCTCAAACAACTAATTACACCCATACTACCTATGCCCGGATCCTGGTGGAACTTGACACTGATAAAAATCTTCCTGCTACCATAGACCTTAGAGTGCAAAATAGAACTTGGTCACAAACTCTTGATTATGAAGGTCTACCTTTTCGATGTAGAAGGTGTTTTGGATTAGGACACACCTCTACTGCTTGTGGGATGGAAAAACGTCAACATGAGAAGCGCAACTGGTGGAAAGACGCACTCCCGGAGCACTTGATTTTTGTGGATAGAAAGGATCTTGAATCTAAAGCAGTAGCTGAACCAGAGTCAACGAAAACCCCTTTATCCGAAACTCAGATTGTTAGAAACATGAAAAATACACAAGCTGTTGAGGGCAGCATGGAAAATGATAAATATCTCTCTCAGGATAACAACATGGCTGTTCCAAATGGGACATATGCGACTAAGGAAAATACTCCTCCTTTGTCTTCTTCTCCAACTGCGAAGGCTCCATCAGGGTGGGTTACGGTCAACAAAAAGAAAAAATCTACCACTCTGAAGGGTAACGCTTCACCTTGTTGATTCTTATCTCTGCTATTGGCTGGCTGGGTTTCATTGGTCTCATTTTTCTTGGCCGGATAGCAGATTGCTTCCAATGGTGTTGTTATGCCATTGCTGTTTGTTTGTTGTACATCTGTTGTTTTTTTGCTGTTGCTTGTCGGTTGTTGGTTTTTACTTTGCAGACAGGTTCTCTGCAGTCGGGCTTAATTGGTCTATCTGGATTTTGATCCATCTCTTGTGCTTTAACTTTCAATTCTGGCTTCTGAGCCTTGGTGTACAAGGGTATAGTCCCTTTCAAAAAACTATTTGCCAATAATAAAAAAATAAATTATGTTAATTCGTATTATTTTATGTAAATTATTCAAATTTATGATATCAGTCTTTTAGAACACCAATATAATTATCTTTGACGGAAAATTCCAGTAAAGACTGAGTATGGGCAGGTAGAAGACCCAGTTTCTCACCAAGCTGCTGAGAACGCCAAATGATTTGGTAGGAGTTTGACCATATAAATATGTAAGATATAAATCAAAATATGCATTTCTATTCTATAATATTTGTAAACATTATAGAAGATATAAACCATTTGGGAAAAACGTTTATATAAATTATATGGAAGATATAAATCAAAATATGCATTTCTATTCTATAATATTTGTAAACATTTGTTGTTAAATTGATTGCCTCTATATGATTGTCTGCAAACAAAAGAAATTGGGAATGAAAGTTTATATGAGAAATACTGGTCATATGTGATAATTTGATGTGATATTTTTCTGATTCAATTGAAAAGAGTTTTACCTAGAGCCCGAGTGCTTCTCCTTTCATCATCCATGTCAGGAAACAATGTGGGCTGCACAATCTCTGCAGAGCTACATGAATACCCAGGTCCTGGACCCTTGAGCCCAAAATCCTTAGGCGTATTTATGGTCGTATTACTATTTCCTGTTCTACCCACTTTGATTTCAAAGGAAGAGACTGAATTCGAAGGATCCTGAGCCCAGGCTGCAAGAACACCCCCTCTACAACAATTTCTGTAAAATTTGCTTTCATCATTAAGTTTTGGCAGCAGGTCCACAACGTTTGGATGTTTTGAACAAGAGTGAGGAATGGGATCAGATTTGAAGTCTGAACAGTCTCCTCCTTCTGTAGCTTGAGCACCTCTCATCTCCCATATGATCTCATTCTTAGCCCATGTCCATTGTAAGCTCCATCCAGGGGTTTCAATGTGCCTATATTGCTGAAAATTTTGGACTGTTACAGAGGCCTGAATAAGAACAATATCTTTTAAGTAGCCATATAAAATTTTGTAAAATTGTTGTAAAAAGTATTAATGTAGAACTATATCCCATAATAGTATACCATGTACTACAGTAAATAGCATCTAAATGCAGAGACATTCTAAGAATTGCCTGTATGGTAAATAGCTTGTAAATTTGTAGAGACATTGTAATAGTTGTGTACATAGAAGAGGAGAGGGAGGGTGAGCAAGCAAAAGAAAAGTATTGTCTCTATAAAAGAGGAGAGGGAGGCCGAGCAAGTCAAAATAATTAATCATTGTATTAGTAAGAGGGTCATTTCCATTATAAGATATATTAAACCATTTTTTTATTGTTATGAAATTAAAGAAACCTATCAATTTTGAAAAACACCAGGTAATAAGTTTCGCCAAGAACAAATGATATTCATTACACACTAAAGCCTGCTTTCCAATAGCAAAGTTTAGCTTATGGTGTTGGTAATGCCTTTTAAAATACCTCTGTTTCACAATTATTATCCATCCACAATTTCAATCAAGGGAAATGAAAGAACTACTCACATAATAGCCATCATTAGTCCATTTAAATAAGTCCCACGTGATGGTAATGTTACCAGAAGGATCCAGAGGATCATAAGCATCTGCAGAAACAACCATGGACTATGTTACATACAAAATTGAAGCTATCATATCATCACAACTTTTGGAAAACTGCAAAGGATATGAAAATTGAACTCACTGATTGACTCAAATGCAATAATAATAAGAAGAAATATAATTGCTTCTAAGAAGCCAGATTTCTTCATTTTTAGTCAGAAAACCATATCCTGCATTAATCTGTTCATTGTATCTTCAACAACGAAAAACAAGGCTAGATATAATTTTAAATATTTCTATAAGAAATCAGAATGTTCCAAGACCATATTAATCATACCGACTTTGGAGATATCGAGGAGGTGTGGCAAAAACTAATTTTTTTCCTTTTCGAAAGAAACAAATGGGTATTAGAAAAGAATCTTCCAAACGAAAATTACAGAGTCTTAATTGAAGATGCATTCAAAGATTTTGGTTATAACAAAATTGATAATATTAAAATAAAATAATAATAACATTTTAATATAATTATTAATTGGTTGAATTGCATCTAGAATGTTATAATAATTTTATGATTTGGTATTTTGACAATGGTTTTAGATTTATAATAAATTAACTTCCCTCCCAATGTTACACTAACATTTTCTATGGCAAACAAACTTAAAATTTCAGGTGTCATTTAAACGTGTTATCTGCTCAAACATATTGAGTATGGTCAAACTGAAACATTAATAATTGTGTCCTATTTGTAGTATGAGATCGGAGAAAATTCTGCGCAATATAAATATCATATATAATTTGTTTATTTCTTATCAAATAAAAATTCTGTATACTATATTGCTTAGTTTTTTACGTGGACCATTAATAATTGTGTTATATATTTTTAATATCAGATCTAAGAAAGTTCTATACAATATAAATATCATATATAATAGATATCCTTAATGAATAGAAGTTTGTATGTATTATATTGTTTATTTATATATTTATGTGAATTGATTTATTTTTAGAGTAAGAGGTGTTTTATAGTGACAGGGAAGGAGGCAAGGAGTGTAATGAGTGGGTTGATTGAAATAATTTTATATTTGCCTACTAATATTTAATGGTTAAAATAAATTATTTTATAATGCTCATTAGTGTGAAAGATAACAAGCATAAATTGGTAAATAATTGTGCAGGGATATTACTACAAATAAATTCAACATATTTAGTGCCCGGACAATAATTTTTATTGGAAGCTAAATAGTGAGGAATAAATAATAAGTGTGAATGGGTAAGTAACTATAATATTATTATATTGATCTATATTATTTTTACTTTTTATTTTTTACTTTTACATGTAAGTAACTATATTTATTTTTAGTGGAAGATAATTAGTGCCAAATAAATAATAAGTGTGAATAAGTGTTATATTATTTTTGGTTTTTAAATGTATTTTTACTTTTAGGTTACTTTTATTTTAGTTTTTACTTTTAAATGTATTTTTACTTTTAGATGTATTTTTATTTTATGTTAGTTTATTTTAATTTTTACTTTTAGATGTGTTTTATAAATAAAACATATAAAGTTAACAAATACAATTTTATATTTAAAAACTAGGATAAATATCTTAAATACATCTATCTAATCTTGAGGTGCCTATATTGAAATTCTCACATAAGTTACATAGGTAACTCTAGATTGATATCTCTCAATGTCTTTTAGATAGATGTATTTAAGATATCTATACTAGTTATAATCCAATGAAAATTTAGCAAGAGAAGGTGATAAATAAAATTAAGGCAACTTTCATATGGAATATATCATATGATAAATTTAAAATATTAGAAAAATGGACTATCAAAAATATGAGAAAAATACAATAAATTATATATTTCAAAAATATAATAAATAAAAAATAATTCTATAATAATTACAATTAATATCATATAAAAATATGGGGTCTGGGTGGAGTGGTTAAGATAGATGGTTGTATCTAGCTCCACCGAGGTTCAAATCCCACTTAGATATGATTCCCATTTAGGGTGGTAATGTTTGAGGTGGTGCGTGACCGACCAACTAATTTAACAGAGGTGGATTCTGTTAGAGATTATGTCTGTGCTAAAAGTGTGTTCAAGAGTGGTGGTTTTGGTTCGCTAATTGTTAAGCTTAAATGTTATATCTTGGTTGAATGTACTCTAGTTTATAGCTCTGGTCAAAAGCGTTCATCTATGTAAAAAAATATTAGGTGGAGATAAATTATGAAAAATTCGTTATAAACTAATAATAAATTGTATTTGTTTCATATATTTAAAAATCATCACTTTTTCACGTTTTCCCTTGCTGCAACTTTTAAAAACTAGGAAAAATTGTAATCATTCATAGAATAACCATATTTGGTAACCATGAATAAAACTTTGGCTTTAAATAATTGAATGCATGATATCTTTAAATCTTGTTAATCTTTTTAAGTGGATTTACGTTCGCTAGAAGAGTATATCAATATTATGTATTTTGTTGAAATGGAAAAAGTGAAACCGATCAAGATGATAAACATAAATATTTCTAAGCTTATCAAAGAAACAAAATTGGCATAATCTCTCAAATTGTAAGTAAAAATATTGAAGCTAGTTTTTTTCACCTACAAATATCTAGAGGTGTAATTTTAGATCTTGTGTGGATAAATAGGAACTTAAGTTAAATAGTAGCGTTTACATGATAGAATGTGATGGGAAAAACAAAGATGGAATATGCTAATAAAAATGAAGTGGACAAAAACAATAAATACATAGTTGTTGCTCTATGCATAGATGTATGCATTAAATATTTCTATTTATGACAACAAACAGATTACAAAAGGCTTACACAAAATTTCCATGATAACAACTACTATTGTGTTTTCCTCTTTCTATTTCTACTTATCTAATTTCAGTGTTACTGTTCTCAACAATTGTTGTTTTGTTCTTCTTCATAAATGTTTTGGACTTCTCTAATGGATCTATTGCTCTAGACTACTATTGGTTCTACTTTGATAGATTGTTCTCCTCTTTTCTTTCTTCCACACCACTCTTAGAACCATTGATCTATTTTTAGGTTCAACTTCTCAAACAACTCAAAAAATTAGGCATATGTTTTTTCCATCTATTTTTCTTCACCCAAAAATCCAACCACTAAAGTGCAATCAACATTTAACTTGTAATTCAAATCTAGGTGCTAAATTTTTCTTGGGAACTTTGCTTGCATCGAATAAAAATTTAGGGGCTACGCAAGACAAACATTAATATTGGTTGTTGGGATTAATTTTTAGACTTTCCCTCTTAATCACAACTACCACCTTAAGCATTTTGAAATGCAAAACAATAGTCCAATGTTTGTTGCTAATATTTTGAGGATTTTTGTGTGAGTCTAGAGAAATTCCACATATGACTATATGAGACCAAATTTTTATGTGAGTCCAAAGAAATTCTAGAGCTAACTATATGAGTTCAAAATTTTATGTATGAATAGGGAGAAAGTCCATAGCTAATTATATGAGTCATGAATTTTTCTATGCAAGTTTGAAGAAAGTATTGAGTTGATTGTGATTTAAAAAATAAATAAATCTTAATCGGAGGAATTAACTCACATGAATATAACAGTAACAGAAAGATCTATCATGCAAGAGATAAGCAAGTATAAGAAATAGTGAAATAGGAGTGACTTAGCTTGTATTTGAATATTTGGGTTGATTACGGTTAGAAATTGAGTGGAACATGCTAGATCTAGACCGACTAAGCTTCATTTAGAAAGTTGGTTCATCTACAAATCCCACGACAAGACCTCCCAGGATGAGGAAAGAACTACCCAAGTGTTAGTGTTAGAGTTGGGCGCTAGTTTCCTAGGAACAATTTTGAATCTGATCTTCTTAGGGCCTAAATTTGTCTTCTTCCTTTCACTCTTTATTGCTCTAGCTTTGTTGTAGGGTTTTAATTCCGCACCTTGAACATGAAAAACAAACCCTATAAACTCATGCAATGCTCAAACAAACATTAGATGAAACAAATAATTCATATGATTAAGTCGTACTAACCTCAACGATCACCCCAATGTGATTGTCATTGAGCATTGCACTACATTTCAAACTCTATATAGTTCGTGTGTGTGTGTGTGTGTGTGTGTGTGTGTGTGTGTGTGTGTGTGTGTGTGTGTGTGTATTGAATTGTGTCCCTTGAAGCTAGGTTGTCCTTGTGTTAGTCGCACCAAGATAATGAAATACAACTACTTTGCCACCAAGATGAATGTGTGAGATGAAATTTAGAAATGATCCCTCCTATGTAGTCCAAATGCAATCCTTGAATGTTTCTCTTTTCCCAAGTAGTAGATAGTAAATAATATGCCCAAGTTATCCAACCCTTAATAATAGTGAGTAAGTCATGTATATATATGATTCCCTTGTTTAAATTTTGTCATTAACAACCAAAAAGGTCAACCCAAAGTGATGGGTAGTAATTTAGAAAAGATAACAAATGATGTGGCATTTCAAATTTGAGAAAAGAGGGAAGAGGATAAAAGTGCCCATAGGGCATAGTAGCACTAGGCGCTCCTGTCCTAATGGGTAGTAGTATCCGAGATTATCCGAGGATAAAAAGAAAAATACAGAGCTAGGTCACTTGTTGTCCAATGTTCATAAGTAAAGTGGTCATTCCAAGAAAAGTAAATGATAAGAGTATCAAAAGTATAAAGCAATGTAAAAGAAAAAAACATGTTGTTAATGCTTAGTTTTCCGCTTAGGAATCATGAATATAATGACATACTTAGAGGCATGATGCAAGTAGTATGTGTGTAATTTTATGTCTACATTTTCCCCCACTTTATGTTGATGAATGAATATTTGGTAGCATAAAGTAGATAGGAAGATCATACCTTGTGGAGAGCCGAAGAAAGTTATAATTGATAGTGTGTCGAATGAGGATTATACTTGATATCATGCCAAATGGAGATTTAAAGTGTGTATCGTGGAATCTAAGAGAGGATAAGGATCATAATGATGACCTTGTGTGCATATTAGAAATTATGCATGTGATTATTCCTTGAATATTGCCTTTACCTGAGTGTCTTCTACTTGAGATTTCTCCTTGTTCCATTTGTGTTGCCATTTTTTTGGAGTAAGGTCGGACCTGCAAAAGAAGATAAGTGTAGTCAATGCTCATGATAAATTAAATTTAACTTTAAATTTGTAAATGTGAAAATAGAAATGTGTATTGAAAAAAAGTGAATCAAGGATAGAATACACTTGTATTTCGTGAGAGAAGAGATAAAATTGTCATGTATGTTTGTTGCCTTAGAGATGGTTGGAATAGAATCGAGAATTTATCCGTATTGTCGCCAAACCGAGGATTCAAGCATCTTGTCGCCATACCGAGGATTTAGGTGTCATATCGCATAGGGAAGAGTATTGGGAGAACCATAGGCTTTTCCTCTCGACCATTAATGTTTCCTCACGGATAAGTATCACTACATATGGTCACAAACCCAATAGAAATTGGTCACGGATGATACATCATTCCAAGCATATCATTCTCCTGCATATACCTTAGGTTTCATTCCTTATTTGATCTCGAGAAAACATGCTAATTAGTTCCCTTTCCCAAATTATGTAACTTGTCACTTATTTTGTTCTTGTTTTACTTGATGGTAAACTATAATTGAGTATATGTTGTTGGATTTTGGAGAAACTTGTCTCTAGAAACTTGTTGATCCTGTATTGTACTTGTTTCTAACCCCAGGACAAGACCACATAGGTGGGACACTAGTGCCCATAATTCCCGTCCAATTTGGGTGCTTCTTTCCATGCACTAATTTTGGCCCAATTTTGATTTTGAACCTTTTTTAGCTCTTGTTTATTTTGATTCTGTCATGTACCAATCGTGTCTAGTCTCGGACTACTAAGAGGGTAAAATAATCACCTAATTATTTCCTTGACTCCTTTTGGTGTGTGAGATGAAAAAAAAAAAGCACAACCCAAACGAGGAAAGATGAAAATCATGTGCACATCTGAAATAGAACTCCTATAGGGGGAATAGGGAATGTGCATGGTTGACATGCTCCTAAGCTCATAGGGAATTAGAGTGTATGAAAATAATCCTCACTTTTTCATGAAATTTATATTTGTGTGATCTTCCTCTACAATCTCAACTTGATGATACCACTGAAAATACATAAGTGAAGGTGTATATTTCCTACCCACCTTCCATAATTTATTCTATAAAAGGTGTTCGGAAAGGATATACTATGCATATTGAGTTTAATTAACTATACTCCATATATATTATAATGCACCCATATTTTTTTATTCTTATAACCATTAGATTGGCCCATTCGATTCTCCATTGGTATTATAACTCCCATAGCCAACATATTATCAATTTTCTATTTCATCTTGGCACAAAATTTTGGGTTCATCTTGTATGGTTTTTTTTTTTAGTTTCTCACCAACAATGGATGCAATCCTTTCATTTCTTGATAGCTTCATAGGAAAAAATCCTTGTAGTCACGTAAAATCTTAGTAACCTTAATGACCTTTACTTTTGACTAGTAATCTCCAATTGTCTTTATTTTGGTGCCTTGTATGTTCTTATGTTCAATAAATGATATATTTTAGTGACTCTAATGGGGATTTGTTTCTAAATCCTTTTTATGAATAACTTCCATCGACCCATAAGAAGTTTCTATTGATTTAATTTAATTTGGAAATTAAATAAATCGGGTTAAAATTAATTATTGTAATATATGATGAAATGATTTAATTAAATAGGAAATTAAGTAAATCTAATTACACAATAACTACTATAATATATGATGTACAAATAATAAAATATAGTAATGATGCAAGAAAATAAGCATGTAAAGTATGTAACCTTAAGAAAGAAAGAGAGATAGGAGACTTATCTTGATTTCGAATGAACAAGAAGTGATATGGGCATGTGCGAGTGTTGAACAAGTTGTAAATAAGGTCATCATCGATCACTGTAAAATCTAGAACTCATGAACAAATCCGGACATGGGCACCCACGGAGGGAAGAGGCTCCTGGTGCTAGTGATTGTGTAAATGATTAGAATATTCTTGCTTCGTGTCATTATTGTTTTGATGTTAGTTCCTATCTTTCATTTGGTGTTCTCACTATGATCACAAAGGGTACCTGTAACCTACTAAATAAAATGATTACCTACACATGTCCACAAACCACATCAAATCTAATTATAAAGATACGAATGTGGATTCGACTTACCCCAGTGGTCACCGAAGAGTGAACTTACTACTCGAGTATTCCACTACATCTCATACCCCATGTAGTTCTTTTTTTATGTGTAGAAATGATGCCCTAGGATGCCCTTGTGCAAGTTACACAGAAGATACAGGATGTAGCTATAATGTAGCAATGTAATAATATGTGTGTGTGGAATAGAATAAACTTCCCCCTCCTATGCGGTGTATACAAAAGTGATGTTTCCCTTGTCCCTTGTATGGATGTTAGATGGATTCCTTTTGAGTGCTTTAGTGCCATTGGAATTCAAGCTTAGGTGATGATAGTAATGCTTAGTGTTTGGTCCTTCATTTTGAAAGCATAACTATGTATTTATATGATTCCCTTGTTTGAATTTCATAATTGACAATTGAAAGGCCGACCCAAGGTAATAAAATGTAATTAAGAATTGAAATGGTCCCAAAGGGGTAGGAAAAGATAAAGAGGGACAAGAGCGCCCAAGAGGATAAGGAGCTGGCGCCTCTGCTCTGAAATGGGTGCTGCTAGTGTCTGAAGCCATAGAAAAATAAAATAGTCAAATGCCGATAGGAGTAACAGATGTATAAAGCCAATAAAAGTGTAGAAGACAAAGAAAAAGGATAAGGAGAGTTTTCAATTACTAGTTTTCTTGCTTAGGAACCATGTAAATGCTAGCATTCTTTTAGGACCTATAAATGTACCCAAGTGCGTTGATTTTGTGTTTACATCTATATTCAAGTTATTTTCATTTGTTCCTTCATCAATCTATTGCACCATATTTTCATAACTTGCATTGCCAATTTCACTCAAACCAAACCACTTCATCTTCTTCACTTGAATCATTATTTGTATTGCATTTATCAAAATATTTTGGAAGCGCTAACCTTTTCTCCTAGCACAGTCTAAGAATGCACTCATCCATTACTACATCATCTCTGAAATTAGTGTGCTTTATATATTGGAGAGAGTGATCTAATTCAAACATAGTTGAGGTTATTTAGTATTTTTTTATCCTAGCATGATAGTTTTATAATGTTCTCATCTCCTTTCATAGGAGTATTCATAAGTTCTTTATTAAGTTTTATGATTTGAGATAATCTAGTTCCTTCATGTAGTGATTATAGTTGTTTCCATGTGACACAAGGGGATTCCTAATTTTTGATGTGGAGAAAAATTTCATCCTTAACACTTTGAAAATAATGACATGGCATCTTGGAATTTTTAATAGAAGACATTTATGTTTTCAATGGTTGTTCTCTCTACTAGTTGGTTGTTTAGCAATTCCGTTTGTAATGTCCATAGTTTTTAATCGATAAATTCAACCTTTAACCTAATTTTCCAAATGTTGTCATTTGACCCATTAAGCATTTTGGTTTTATCCATGCTTTGAAATTACTTGAAGATGTTATTTTTTAATTTTTCTAAAATTTTCGAAAAAAAATAGGAAAATGACAAGCGGTTTCTAGGTCCATAAAATGATTTTAAATACTAGAAATGATTTTTCAATGGTTTTAAAAAATAATTATGAACTAAAATAAAATTTAAAATAAATTTTGGGATCAAAAATAATTTTCAAAACTAAAAAAATAGGGCCTTAAATAATTTTTCTACAAAATAAAATAGTTTTTAGGATTTTTAACAAAATCCAAAGCCTATAAAATATTTTTCCAATAATTTTTTTATAAAAATTATCACGACCTTTAAATTAAATTTTGTAACTTAAAAAAATCAAGTTAAAAAATAAATCAATCAATTTTATGGCCATAGAAATAATTTTTAGAAAATATAAATTATATTTTAGAACTTCATTTTTATTGACTTTTTTAAAAATTACATAAATATTTTTAGCAAAAATTATTCCTAGAAAACTTTAGAAAAAAAAGAATGACAAAACCCTTAACTACAAAGTGTTAATAACAATTTAGTGTAGCCACTTGCACTTTACACAAGTGATCATTGAATCTTTAAAAAAATAAGGGAGGGGTTGAACCACGATCTCCTCTTACCCTTGCAGATTTATCTAAAGTTGAGCAATCATTCCACTCTATTTTTAATTAAAATATACTAGCAATCTCATGTGTATGGTACAATGGAGACGTAAAGGTGATATATCGTAGAAGTTAAATTTAAGGGAATGAAAAATTGTAGGAGGAAAAGGGGTGTTGAAGAAGGGATTTGAGGGGAGAAGGCTAGTGTTGGAAAAGGGTGCACAGGCGCTAGTTTCTTGCACAAAGGTCGGAATCCTCGGAATCCATATTTTATGGAGAGAAATTGTGACACGACATAGTTCCACGCCATGTTCAACACTTTACACCACCCAGATCGGTTCCATATTGCGTAGGATACAACTAAGTCATCTCTATCTTCTATATGCTTATAATGTTACATTATTTCAAAAGCTTAACATTTATATATCTATTGTATTTTATTATATATGTTACTCTGCAATTATATTTAATTAATATTTTATTAAATTAATGCACAAATGTATTTCCCTTACAGACCGACGTGTGTTATAACTACCTAAAATACACAAGCATTGACATTGTAAATAACTATTGACATTGGCAGTATTGATTGATTGCTCCTTGCATTATGATATATCTCCATAGTGTGTTTCTTATACAACCTATACACTACCCCAACTTCCTCCAAATGATTAAAAAAGAGGCACATGGTAGTAAGAAATAAGAGTTATGCATTGGTTTGCTATCACTTCATGTTGATAACCTAGTATTTTCTCTTTGATCGCCGAGGGTACTTGTAACCTATAACACAAACCCTAGCTACTAGTACAAGCTCACAAACACATCAAATTGGAATGAAAATGAAATATGTGAAGTTGGATTGACTCTGGAGGTCACCCGATGAATGAACTTATGATCGAGCATTGCACTACATTCCAAACTCCATTTAGTTCTTTGTGCTTATGTCTATAATAATGTCCTTAGGTTTCCCTTGCGCAATTGATGGCACCAAGATAGCGGTCTATGGATAGATAAGATGCAAAATGTGTGATATAGAATTGAGCACTTCCCTTTCCTATGGAGTCTAAGCATCCCAAAAAGGAAGTCCCTTGTAATGGTAGTGATAGTATGTAGATGAGATTTCCCCTTAGAATTGTCAACCAAAATAATAGAGTGTATGTTGTGTATATATATGGATCTCTTGTTTGAATTTCGACACTAGTGACACAAAAGGCTGACTATGAGCTCGGGATAAGGATAAGAAAACTAGAAAGGCCGACCACAAATGTCAAAATAAGTAAAAAGAACAAAGAGGACAGAGTGCCTAAGCACTAGTGTTCTAGGATAAATGATGACATGTGTGAAAATAATGACAAAGAGGGATACTGTGACCTAACCGAGAAATAGGTACATAAATGAAATATGTGAGGAAGAAATACAATAGAAACAATTTTAAAAATGGATGGACAAAGGATTGAGTCACCAGTGAATAATTTTCTTACTTAAGATCCATGCATATAAAAACATACTTGACAACATAGTAAAATAGTAGTATTTGTGTCTACAATTTCCCCCTATTTATGCTATTTGAATGAAAGTTAAGTATTGTAAAGGAAGTAAGGAACATACTTGTGTAGAGTTCGGAGAAGCCATGTTGCAAAGTATGTGTAGAATTTAGAAATTTGTAGCGTGGTGAATCATAGATCAACGTTTTGATCCATGTGGCGTAAGGGGAGATAGTGAACTTTCGTAAGGAGCACTTGGAGAAATAGTTGAGATGAGTTGGAGACTTTGGAGATTTTGAATTGTTGCAAAGGAGATTGAAGAGGTATGGAGTGATCAATTACCAACTTGATTTATTTGTAAATGGAAGGATGTGGGCATCCTTCCGCTAGAGGAAGAGTGTTGGGGAGAGAGGTCTAGTTTTACTCTCCATTCGTGGCTGCATCCCCAAAAGTTCCAAACACTATAGACAGGATAGAGACCAAATTTAGTTCCAATTTAGTTTCGATTAGTTCCTTTTGAAAAGTTATTTGTTCTTATTAAATAACCCATATAGGAGCAATATAGGAAAGGAAATGGTGTCTCATTTCCCGAATCCTATAGTACGGGTGTTCTAATTTGAATAATGCTATATGGATTCCAAGTTAGGTCATCTGGAAGCGATAGTAATGTAATTTAGCTCCCAAGTTAGGTCATCTGGGGATATAATAAATGTGCTTAGTGTACCAATTAATTGATTTTTCTTTGAATGATAGAAGACTTCTTTGAGATGTACTTAGTAAATTAGTCATGAAGAGTTTTTTTCTTTTCCCCTAGGTTAGGTCATTTGGGTGGAATAGATTTGAAATAGTAGCGAGGATTGATTACGTATAGAGTGATTGTACATTTTTTCAAATGAGATTAAAGAAATTTGTAATAGTAATATTTTAGGATTGTTGATTGAGTGTATTATAACCTGAGAGGGATTATGGGATGATATTGATTATGTGCCCCCTCTTCGGCAAAAGGGTGAAGGGAAAAGAAATGAGCACTAAGCTAAAAGAAATACGTATAAGATATTGTAATAGTAAATGAGAAATAATCTTTGGATAGTATAGTTACAACGAGAGAAGATATTGAGAATAACACATGTGCCAAATGTGAATATGAGATATTGAAATGTGTATGGTATGGTGATAGAGGAAATAATGATCTTTATGGCACAAACGGTGAGTCAAATGGAGTTATAAGGCTCAACATATGAGTGAAAATGTGCAACATGTATTAGGTAAAAGTGGCTACAAATAGTAACTATAGTATATGAAATATTGGAAATACTATATATAGTAATAGTGAAAAGTGAATAGTATTGTCATTTTTATCGAGATCGGTTGAGATTTGGAGCTCTAGCTTGGAATATGTCGTGTGTTAGAGCGGTGAATTGTGTGAGTTTGACTAGTGTTGGAGTAGTTTGATTAGATGCTCTCCAAGTGCTAGTGACCTATGTTTGGGCACTCGTGATGTGTGTCTCGGCACTAGTGTCCCGGAGTAGGGGATTGGGAATTCTACTATGAACTACTAATATTCTTATCAATTTGAGGCTATGATAAGTGATTTGTGTGATATTTATGATGTACTAGTGAATCATTTGTTTGCATTTTGTGTTGTGCGGAGGGGATATTCACTTGAGAGAGTTTCGGTGGACCACCATTTGAGTAAATTGATCACTTTGGGATTTTCATATGTTGAGTGGGATATATGGGTAAGTGTAGCAAGTTGGGGGACAAAAAAGGGGTCATAAGTGGACGTCATATTGCAAAAAAATGTGAAATATCAACTTATAGGAATTATTAGCAATATGCACACTCAAAATTAGAAAAATTATATAAATATGAATCGTAACATCCGGAATATAGTTTCTAAACTACTAATTTTTTTTTTAAATGGACAAGTTTAGCTATATTAAACACTCAAAATTCTATGACTTGGTTTTTTTTTTTTAAAACCTATAAGATTGTAGTCCGTTTGCCCGCGATTTGGATGACCAAAACTTGTTATTTTTTCCTTTGGTGAAAAGTTAGATGTCGTTGTCTATCTTGGGATGGATTTTATTTTGTATTTTTCAAGCAATATTTTTTTAATGATTTTTTTGTGAAAGTGGTTTGAAAAAATTTAGAAAACGGAGCACTTTTTGTTTTCCCACCATAACTACATCAAAAATTATCGAAATCAAATAATTTTTTTTTGAACGTGTATAGAATTTTGCCACACTTGGGATGGTATAGGTTTTATCACATTCTGACAAGTGAAACAAAAGTTGCAGTCTTAAACGTAGACATGAACATTCACGGGAAAAAGTGTCTTAAAGACCTACTTTGTTAGTAAAAATTATAAAATGATATTTATCTTATTCTATTCACTTTAAAATTAATATTTCTACGAAGCTAATAGTCTCCCCTACATGATGGTACCATTTTTGTGACATGTTTTTAATTTTTCGGCATGGTTCAAGTTCGCGGAAGATAAAATTTGAAGTTTTTTTCCTTTCACACGCCATAATGACCTCCTAAAGTTCTGATTTGGGAAAAATAGATATTTCCCGAGCCTTGAGGGTCAGATTTGATGATACATGAAAACCACGATCACGGTTGTAAATTAACCTATATCAAAAGAACCACAATTGGGATATTAAAATCATATTTACACAAATCCCAACATCCAATTCACCATGTGCTTTTATTCTTTGACATGACTGTATGAATTTCTACAAAATTATACCTTCTGCTCTTTTTCTTGTCATCGGAAGCTATTTTTTTACTATTTTTAAGGTGCCCAACATTTAGAGTTGTCCTACATCGATTGAAACATCATGGGAGACAAGAAATGAAAGTCAAAAAAGGAAATTAATAAGTAAAAAAACACCGGAGGAATTAGAGGCAAAAAGATTGAAAGATTCGGAGCGAATGCGGAAACATCATGAATCAAAAAGAGGTTCATCTTCAACCCCTACTATTGTAAACAATGAGGAACCAGGTAATTTTTTTAATGTCAATGTTGAAGATGAATTAAATACTCATGATGAAGATGAATTAAATACTTGTGATGTAGTTGATGTTGAAATTGAAGGAGACAATAAAAATGTGAATAAAGAAATTCATTTTGAAACCGTAGACAACCAAAATTTGGCAAAAAAACCTCCTAGGATTTTACAAAATAGACCTAATTATTTTATTGAAATTGATGAGAACATTTTGAAACCAATGTCTGAAAAAATTTATGAATGGAAAATTAGAATAAAAACCACTTTGAAATTTGGGATAATAATTTTAAAATTTTAAATGATTCCCAAAGATTTCGGTTGTTGGTTAGTTTGATGAAATTGAATAAAATGAGACTTAAATTAAACACCTTAGGATTGAAAACATCTAATATATGTGGTCAAACCTCTCCAATTATTGATAACCTACATGATGCATATCAAACTGTTGGTGTAAAGAGATGTACAAAGGATAGTAATGTCGTGCATCGTGTACTTGCTACTAGTGTTGTAAGTGAATCAACAAAAAACAACGTTTGATTAGCCAAACAAGTCGAATGTTGAAAGTTAATCAAAAAATCTAATGAAAGCAATTAAAAGGCGTAATATCCTTCAATCACCCAATAACACTGATTTTTGGGCATTTTCTGCTAGAGCACCACGTAAAGATAAAGATATATCTGATGTTATAAGAGAAGTTGTTCAATTTTGGCATGGTAATACTAGAGTTTCACCTAATACAAGAGATGTTGTAAAATGGAGAGTTGGTTCTACTAATCATGAACCACATCCAAAGCATTTATTAGATATGACTCAAACTCAATTTTTCGTAAGTTTGAATAGGAGCATCCAAAATTAAAATTAGTCAATATTTTTTTGAAATTTTGAAACCATTCTATGTGAAAATCAACCACGCTTGCACCACTTATTGTTGTAGGAAACATGTTGAATTTGCGATGCATTATGATAATTTTCGACGTATTCATTCTTATTTGCATTCTAAAACTATGTTACTAGAATGTGGTGTTCAAGTTCCACCAATATCTTCCAGGGATTTCATTCCTACGATATTTTGTGAAAGAGAAGTTGAACAATTTTTTTATAGTCAAGATTGTTTAGATGGAAGTTGTGGTATGTGCACCGGATTACCTAAATTGGAAAGTTGTATCCATGAGAAAATTGGAGGTGCAATATGACATAATTTAGTTGGGTTTAATAAATATAAATTAGTACCATACCAATTGAAAGATGGAAATGAGTCTAAACGGTGTGAGCTAGTTACATAACATATACCTATTTTTCAATTTATGAGAAAATTTAAAGATGAAATTGTTTATGAGTATGTTAGGCATACACATAGAGCTCGATGGTTGGATGAACAATTCAAGATATGTAAGGACACATTTCATATTGGTACTATTGTTTTAGTGGTCGATTTTACAGAGAATTACACGTTGCAACCACAAATGGAGGTTTAATTGCAATATTACAACTCGGTACATGTTGCCATTTTTGTGCATATAGCATTTATACATTCTCTTGATAGTATAGAGAATGATTGAAATTTTTAAGAGAGTACCACTTTTATATCAGTGATGATTGGACTCATTCTACTAAATTTTTGTAAGGGTGTTTCCAGTTATTTTATGAAAACTTGTCTGATAGGGACATTCACTTTAATCAACATTATATATGGTCAGATAATTACACGTCTCATTTTAAGAATGCATGAATTTTTTATTGGATGACAAGGATGCACATCAAGATGGGTGTGCAACATATTTTGAGTTTCACTGAGGCTGGACATGGAAAAGGAGAGTATGACAGTGTAGTGGCATGTGTGAAAAGATCTCTTGCAAGAGAAGAGTTGAAGTACAAAGATGGTGCTAAATTAAAATATGCAAAGAGCATATTAGAATGGTGTATTGACAACATGGCTCATGGTTCTCAATAAAATTCCACAATTCGTATATATTTTGGTTGATAGAGGAAAAAAAATTGCTAACTATGAGGATTTTATGACACTCACAGGGTCCAATGATCTACACTCATTTTGTAGCTCAAACGATTCTTCATGGCCCACATGGATAAGAAAATTGGCATGTTTTTGTGCATCTTGTATCGAATTTTTCACTGTTGAGTTTGATTCACAAGAATGGGTGGATGGATGGATTTGTAGGCCTCTAACTCCGCTTCCCAGTTATCAACTTCCATAGGCATCACGACTTATTTCTCCAAATGAAGTTGCAACATCCAAGGACTTTGACGACATTTTGATTTTGGTGCGATAATGTAAATGGTTATTTACATTTTTTGTATTGAGTTATGTCCATTGAAATTAATATGTAATTTAAATTTGAGTTGAAACCTCTGTTTTTTTTGGACATGTGTTTGCAGTTATTGCGACAGAAGACAATGAAGAAGGAACAAACTATTTCTTATGTCATTGTATTGAGGAAAGAAATAATTTTCCTTCTCTTGTTATAGATGGAAAATATATTGAGTAACCTATAGGGTCAGTGGTAGTTACTGGAATTGGGCTTCATAGTATCCATTAAAAAATTCCTCTATTTAGGTGTTTGAAGACTTCGAGACACAAAGAAAAATACTCTTATATTCACATCTAGTTCTAGTGACAAATATTCAACTGTATAGATATTGAGGAAGGCCTAATAACAAGATTCTTTGGAAGTTTTGAGAGTCAGATCATGAAGCAATCATGTCCGCTATTTAAAGTAGATTTGATCCTGATCGTTCATTGGAATGAATTTACATGCTCGAGTCTAGTATATATTTCTTTGAAGTTTTTAAATTTGTCTACTAGATTCAAGTTCATATATTTTATTTAATTTGTGTATTTTGTATATATCTAGTATGGTTTTGATTCAACTTAAATTACTTTGACTAACACTTTTATGTAGTTAACTTGGTGCCATAAAAGCTTAGATACCTTCATGTGGTTGTACTTTGTTAGTAGATCCAATCTTGATGGTTCATTGGAATGAATTTACATGCTCAAGTCTAGTATATATTTCTTTGAAGTTTTTAAATTTGTATACTAGATTTAAGTTCATATATTTTATTTAATTTGTGTATTTTGTATATATCTAGTATGGTTTTGATTCAACTTAAATTACTTTGACTAACACTTTTATGTAGGTTAACTTGGTGGCATAAAATCTTAGATACCTTCACGTGGTTGACATTGTTAGTAGATCCAATCCTGATGGTTCATTGGAATGAATTTACATGCTTGAGTCTGGTATATATTTCTTTGAAGTTTTTAAATTTGTACATACTAGATTCAAGTTCATATATTTTATTAAATTTGTGTATTTTGTATATATCTAGTATGGTTTTGATTCAACTTAAATTACTTTGACTAACAATTTTATGCAGAGTTAGTGGTGCCAGAAAATATTCTACCTTCACATGGTTGGCACTATTAGTAGATAATTTTATATTCTTGAAGCTAAGAGAAGCTTTCATTGTTTTCCAAGCAAAGAGAAACAACTAAAAACATTTATGTACTGTGGAGGGGGTTCTTGCTCTCCGGAGGAGGTAGCCCTGAAGCACCGAGAGCTTAGGGAACCAAAATGAAACCTTCCCAAGTGTTTTCTAGGATATCTTGATGCCTATGCACGATCGGTTTGGTACCATGAGATTCTGTTTGTAAAATATAGTGTTTTCCAACCTTACACTGACTCAAACCGCACTATTTGGCACATTTGCAAAAAATAGGGCAACGAGAGCACCGATTGGAGATGGAAAAAACTGAGATAGGATATTGTATAGGGTCCCTACATGTCAATTTAGGATCTAACGAGATGTATCTAGGTGCCACAGAGACCAAGTAATCACCCGTCAAACTTATAGGATTTTCTGGTCTCGGGACTCTTAAGGGACTATGCCCGAATGAAGTAGCCCGAAAGTAATGACATCATCTCGAACCAAAATGATTCCCCTAATAATGTTTACCAGGCCATCTAGATGTGGTTGTGTGGTCCGTGCGGTCCTATGTGCATTTGTTTGCAAATAATGGATTGGAAAACCTTACACTAGCTCAAACTACACTATTTGGTGCGTTTGCAAACAATAGGGCAGTGAGAGGACCGATTGGAGATGGAAAAAAATGATATAGGATATTTTATAGGGTCCCTACTCAAATGTTTAGAATTTCACAAGACATCTTTAGGTGCCACAAAGACCGAGTAATCACCCGTCGAAGTTATATAGTTTTTGGTCTCATGGCTCTTAAGGGACTACGCCCGAACGAAGTAGCCGGAAAACGAACGACATAGTCCCACACCAAAATGATGCCTCCCCTAGTATTTTCCTAGCCACCGGATGTGTTTACACATTTGGTTTGGTTCCAAGACCCACCATTTGCAAAATATAGCGTTTGACAACCTTACACTGACTCAAACTGCACTATTTGGCACATTTGCAAACAATAGGGCAGCAAGAGCACCGATTGGAGATGGAAAAAACTAAGATAGGATATTGTAGAGGGTACCTACATGGAGGTTTAGGATATGACAAGACATCTCTATGTGCCATAGAGAGCGAATAATCATCTATCGAAGTTATATGATTTTTGGTCTCGGGGATCTTAAGGAACTACGCCTGAACGAAGTAGCCGGAAGCAACGACATGTCCCGCACCAAAATGACACCTCTCCTAGAATTTACCTAGGCACTTGAACATGTTAGCACAGTTGGTTTGGTGCCACTACCCGCCGTTTGTAAAATATAGCATTTGACAACCTTACACTGGCTCAAATTGCACTATTTGTCACATTTACAAACAATAGGGTAGTGAGAGCATCGATTGGAGATGGAAAAAACCGAGATAGGATATTATAAAGGGTCCCTAATTTAAGGTTTAGGATCCGATGATACATCTCTAGTGCCACGGAGACCAAGTAATCACCTGTCGAAGTTATATGGTTTTTTGGTCTCAGGTCTCTTAAGGGACTATGCCCAAACGAAGTAGCCCGAAGCAATGACATTTTCCCACACCAAAACTAAGCCTCCCCTAGTGTTTACCTAAAATTCTAGATGTTTTGGTGCCATAACCCACTATTTCTAAAAAAATGTTTGACAACCTTACACTGGCTCAAACTGCACTATTTGGCGCATTTACAAACAATAGGGCAGCGAGAGCACCGATTGGATATGGAAAAAACCAATATAGAATATTGTATAGGGTACCTACATGGAGGTTTAGGATCTAACGAGATGTCTCTAGGTGCCATGGAGACCAAGTAATCACCCGTCAAAGTTATATGGTTTTTTGGTCTTAGGGCTCTTAAGGGACTACGCTTGAACAAAGTATCTTGAAGCAATGACATTGTCCCACACTGAAACAATACCTCCCCTAGAATTTACCTAGCCACCCAGACATGTTGGTGTAGTCATTTTGGTACCATGACCCATCGTTTTCAAAATATATCATTTGATAGCCTTACACTAGCTCAAACTGCACTATTTGGTGTGTTTGCAAACAATAGGACAACGAGAGCACCGATTGGAGATGAAAAAACTAAGATAAGATATTGTAGAGGGTCCCTACATGAAGGTTTAGGATCTGAAGATACATCTCTAGGTGCCACGGAGACCGAGTACTCACCCATCAAAGTTATACACTTTTTTGGTCTCAGGGCTTTTAAGGGACTACGCCCGAACAAAGTAGCCTAGAAGCAACAACATTGTCCCGCACCAAAAAAAAACCTCCCCTAGAGTTTACCGAGCCAACAGACATTTTGGTGCGATCGGTTTTGTGCCATAACTCACCGTTTGCAAAATATAGCGTTTGATAGCCTTACATTGGCTCAAATTACACTTTTTGGCGCATTTGCAAACAATAAGGAAGCGAGAGTCCTGATTGGAGATGGAAAAAAATGAGATAGGATATTGTAGAGGGTCCCTACTCAAAGGTGTAGGATCTAACGAGACATCTCTATGTGCCTTATGGATACAGATTAATCACCAATCGAAGTTATACTAATTTTTTTGTCTCAGGGCTCTTAAGGGACTACACCCGAACGAAGTAGCCCGGAAGCAACGACATAGTGCCGCACAAAACCGAAACCTCCCCTATCATTTACCTGGCCACTCACATGTATTTTTGTAGTCATTTTTGTGCCATGATGTCCGAAGGCATGACTTCTCACTACTTGGCTACATTCATTTCCTAGGACTACCTAGAAAAGGTAGTTTGTAAACAATTATGCCACGAAGGCTCAATGAATGCCACAACCTTGAATTCTTGGGTGTAATTAGATGCATCATTCACTAAAGTTTTGGATTAGATGGTTCTTGGTTTGGATGACTGAGATCCAAGTTGTGATCGTCAAAAGTTTTTTTGAAAACGTGAATTGGGATTAATAGGGAAGGGTTCTTAGCTCCGGATCGGGTGGTCCGACTCAACCGGGCCTCCCTAGAGCTCACCATAGAACTTGAAGGCATATACACCCAATAAAATGCATTGAAAATGGTATTTACTCCCACGATGTCCCGGGCATGACTTCTCACTACTCATCTCGCATCAATGAGATTGCAACAAGGTAAACACACTACCATGTAAATACTCTAAATTTGATTGTTTGATCTCTTTTTAAAGCATGTAAATACACAATAGAGTGTTAAGAATATTTTTGCATATCTTGTGCCAACTAAACTACAATGTTTATGTATTTTTTTAAACAAGTGAATTCAAATTAGGACCTTATTATTACACACATCAATAACACTTAATTTGGACTAATACTTAACAAATAAATTGTAAGTACACTAAAAACATATAAAATGACTTGTAATAAATCCCTCAAGACCATTTTTAATTTTGTACATTTTGTCCCACTTTGGAGTGTGTTAACCACGTGCTTAAAATAAGAAAATTGATATAACTCCACAATTGAATCTCTTGAACAAAAAATGATCTTGCACCCAAGAACCTTCAAAACCATTATATAACATAACATCATATATCATAAGAATAACCTCTTAGTAGTTCATAACATGGTCCATATCTACAATATTATGGAAAACCATAGTATATAACTCCACACTTGAATCTCTTGAACAAAAAATGATCACATGGTAGTGAGTTATCAAAATATAACAATAGTAGTGAGTTATTAGTCCTCAAAATATAAGCAATGACAATCATAAGAAAATCATTCGTGGTTTTTTTCCCAATGAGCATCGCAAGTACATGCATGATATGGATAATGGTCACATAATCAAGGCCATCAAATCAAATCAAACATAGAAGTAATATGGTTATGAAAACCAACATGGATATAATGTATCAAAATAAGAATAATGTATCAAACTAAGTGTGCCACGTCTCTGAAAATATAAGAATAATGTATCAAACTAAGTGTGCCATACATATAGGTTGCATAAGACTGTATACATGGACTATGAAGAATCATGAACTAGGACCAGATGACATATATATCTATACATGGGTCCTATGAATCTAATCATGAAACATCTTCCCTCTCTTGCCCTACTAGTAGAAGCATGTCCACGACCTGTGGATGTAGTGGAGGGAGATGCCACTATGGATTTCATCCATGTGGTCTTAGGTGTCTCTAAGATGGCCTGCAAATTAGCCTACACATTCATAAACATCAAGTTTTTAACACCCAAATTTTTAAAATACATTCAAAATTTAGAAACTTAGAAATTTTAATGCATGTGAAATATGTGTTGCGGGCCAACGGTAGACTCACGAGGGGTAGGTTGCATACAAATAAATAGTTCAAATTAAATATTTCATGTACAATTTGATATTGTAGATAAGTAGTAAGAAAACATTCATCTAAAATTTAACAAATTTGAAAAATTGTACCTAAGTTAGTGGATCTGCAGACGTTATGGTAGCATCTACAGTAGCCTCCACAATCTGCACCGCATATAGGGAGGAGTCTATGTGGCATTCATAAGTCTGTACAAACAACATGTAGATCAACATTAATTGAAAATTATCCAGGAGAATGGTGTTTAAGGTATGAGCAAATTTCTTCCTTAGAAACTTATATCCTTCAATAGGTGACAATGATGTAAATCATATTGATTTGGTAGAGTTTTGGATATGAACACAAGATGGCAAGAGGACTCCATTATTCAAATGCAAATGTGGGTGTAAAGATAAAGGATATGTTTGTAAAAGAGGTTATGTTTGTGTTGTCCTCTCAAAATTTCCCCTCTTTTAAAAGCTAAAAATTGAAAATTTTGAGTTAACACCTTTCTATGATGTTCTAGTGAAGAGAAAAGTTGAGGAGTTAGAAAAATTTCATGTTTTTGAGTCATTTTAGTGATTTGCGGGTCTGTCAGACATTTTTGTCCCATGTGTCCCAAGTTCTGAAGGGCTCTCTGTTCCCCGATCACCCGCTTTCCCCAAAATCTATTAAACTACGGGCCTGTTCGAACTTTTGTTCCAAATGTTCTAAGTTCATCTAGGGCTCTTTGTTCCCCGATCACCCGTGTCGGCTAAAACACGTCTTCGCATCCCTCGCATTTCTAAAGTTCATGGACTACCCAGTGCTCTTTTAGCCCGCATCGCTCACATCGGCCGTATCACGCTTATCACGCTTTCATATCCCTCATGTCCCAAATGTACCAAAGGCCATCCGGGCTAATTTTTCCGCTCTTCCCGATGCTTGCCTTTTGAGTCGGTGCATATGAATTTAATGCGCATTTATAACCTTCTCTCTCCTAAAATGGCTATTTAATGGGACTACCCTCTACGCATTTTACACACTTACTTATCACAATTCACTCATATCCTTGCAATTAAAACCGTCTGCTCGTGCCCCCATTTCCCTTGCATTTTTATTATGGATTCAAGCTATAAGGGTTGTTTCTCTATACATTGTCAGTATGAAGATCAAGTTTCAGGGTCAGAACATGTTTCACCACTTGAATCTTCTGTTCTCGATATCGGGGATAGTGAGGTTCGTCACCTAGATTTTGGTGATTTTGGAGTAGGTTGACCAACCCTAACCCCTCTCCCATGGCACAAATGATCAACGATAGTGGCCTTGTGTTTGCTTGTGGGTTTCCCAATCTCGGTATAGTGCACCGATATTGTGCTTGCCTGCAGAGCTCACTTCAACCCCAACACGAGTGAATTGACCAATGTGCATAAGGAGCTAATCACCAAACTAGATGTTGCTGCCATTACCGCGCCTCATGGGATCCCGAAATGGACAACTCTGTGGTTATCTCTCAAACTCAAGCACAAACTCTCTTCGAGAAAGACAATGAGAAATACAAAGCAAGGGTAGCAAAGTCATGGTTGAAGAACCCTAAGAAAGGGGCATCTCGACTTTCCAAAGCTCTATTTAGGGCTGATTTCAATGAAGAGCTATCTGATTTCATCATCTTGTTGGCTCGTGTCATGGGCTTACCCTCTACCAGTGAGTTTCACTTTTGGATGTGCCCACTCATCAACATCGTCTGTGAAGGTACCCAAAACATCAATTGGGCAGAGATCATTTGTATGAATTTGACAGAGTAGTTGTCCAATGTACAACAAACCAAGAAGTTCTACATGACTTCTTATCTTATGTATACCCTAGCAGCATCCCGACAATGGTTTGGTTTCACATACATTGAGGGTCAGAAGGGTGATCCCATCTATGCTTACTACCCTCAGTTCACCCTTGAAACCAACAATCATAACTTTAGGAGGGTGAATGATGCTTTCACCATGTACATTGTGAGGCTTTTGGAAAGTGATACTACTAGGAGATTTTCTGATGAAGCCATGAACCTGATAGAAAAGTATGGAGCTTACTTCATTCAATTCAGAAGGTTTTCATATATCAGGTTAGCCGGTTATGAGAACACTCCTCTCAAACTCCCTATGTTTTGTAATGATAAGATGGCTTTGATTGAGGTATGTAGACAATTGGATAAGTTGCACAGGACCTGCAGGGACAAGAAAATATTTGGGCTGCATTTCCCCATATCTTTGGGTAACTATACATGTAAAATAACTTTGGATGCCCAGAACATAGAAAGAGCCCTTGCTCCCATCACTGTTCACTTCTTTAGGCCCAGAACCTATTTTGATTTGAAGAAATTCATTGATCTAATCTCAGAATCAACTATCATCACAGAGCAGATACTGAGGACTACTGGGCTGATTACATAGATGACTTTGAGGCAAGACAAAGGCATTATGGTAGATTCTCCCTCCAGCTAATAAAGGAGCTC
Organism: Taxus wallichiana var. yunnanensis; assembly: GCA_018340775.1. Lineage (NCBI taxonomy): Eukaryota > Viridiplantae > Streptophyta > Pinopsida > Cupressales > Taxaceae > Taxus > Taxus wallichiana. The sequence continues at coordinate 628,163,246 of CM031236.1, read as the reverse complement.
AACCTATATCAGATTCCTGAAGGGCTTCAAGATGACAATGCAGACCTATTGTCATATGAATATGATACTTTGATCAAGCATACTCCCTTAGAGGATCTAGACTAGTTCAAAAGGGAGAAAGATGATTTAGCTGAGATTCTAGCCCCTATCCTGGTAAGAACCAAGGTCTGGTTTGACAGAAGGGTTCGAGAGCTGAGGAAGAATTCAAGAGAGTCTTCCTCCAAAGACACTTCAACACCAAGGAAGGAGTCACATACACCTAGCTCGGAGGTACCTATGAACTCCTCCTCCTTCATCAAGTAAAGAACTTGAATCCTCCACCCCTTCCTCATCCACTCAGGTATATCAGAAGAAGGTGAAGGAGGTAAAAAAGGAGCCTATTGAGGAAGATCCCCATTAAAACATTCAGAATTACCTTTGGGGCCAGAGAACATCATTGTTCTCAGTGAAAGTGAGGATAGTGAAGTGTCAGTCCCTAGGAGCTTCAGAAGCCACAATGGATAAAGAGAAGGAAATTCATAACACTGAGCCTCCAAGTACCGTTGATTCCTCTTGTCCAAGAAGCCTCATCTACTCCACTCACATCTCTACTGGAGGAAACAGTGGTAAATACTTTAAGTGCCATGAGTTCTCTTGCTCTTGGTTCTCTTGCTCCTCCTTCTTCTTCCTCCACTTTTGCATGGGTGCAACCTTTTGTTGATAGTAGGAAGAGGAAGTCTTCTTCTCATTGATAGGGCCAAATTTTGATGTTGTGGTGGCCTTGTTGGGCACTACTCCTTCTGCTCCTGTAAAAGAGAGCTAAAAAAACTTCAAGGATAGTGACAGATGCCCAAGGCCAACAATTTCTTGAGGTAGCAAAGCCTAAGGTTGATAAGGCAGAACAGATTTACTAGCCTCTGATCTGGAACTTTCTAGGATCTCAATGGGAGAATCTACCCCTGAAAGTGAAATACATAATCTCCAAGAAATAGTAACCAGAGTTATTGGGAGAGTAGAAAAAGGCAAGCAGACTATAGAGTAGCTGGAAGAGCAAGCTCAAGTGCTTTCTGGTTTCATCAAGTCATTGTTGTCTAAGGACAAGGTTCTAGATCCTACCCCACTGACTTCCCTTCCGCCACCTATGATTCTTAGTCAAGATGAAGTCCAGAGCATTAAAGACATACACATGTATTCCATCTACGGGAGAGCTATGGAAGCCATGGTGGATGACATGATCATTACAGGTTTGAATTTCATTGGAGAAGCCTTCAAACTCAATGAGAAGGTAACTAATCTACAACAAAATCTCTCCTCCGCAATTGGAACTATGGATAAAGAACTTAAACTTTGGAGCAGCTGCATAGTAGACCTTCACCTGATGGGATAGACTGATGAAAATATATTGATGGCAAGTAAAGTTTTTGATGATGCCAAAGATAATTTGTCAAGGTCATGGGTTTTCAGCATGGAGTGGAAAATAAAAGTGCTGGAGGAGGCTTTAGGAGAATTGAGGAGCAGTTGGCAGAAAGGAGAAGCCTTCAAAACTTGTGTGGTATTTGCTTTTAAGGATATTCACTGTCATCTCCACACGAGACTTCAGGTGTGCCTTTCTCCCTCTAGGAAATTAAAACTCAATTCAAGGCATTTGTTAAGGAAAACCTGTTCAAGGAGGACTCAATGACCAAAGAAAAGATAAAGGAGATTTTCTCCTTCATCTGCTATTGAGGAAGCTAATAAAGAATATCATGCACACACCGAGTTTGATAAGGAGATGGAGAAATTTCTGGGATCTTGGACCCAAGCTACTACCAACACATCAGTCCCATCGAGGCCAAGACATAGCGGAAGCATTGAAAAGTTTAGACAATGGATCCTCAAGTCAGTGGGCCCTCCTCAGCAATAGGCAAGTTGTTTTTCTTTTCAGCTTCTCCTTCTCAAATCGGGCTCATTGTAATTAGTTGGGGTTTTGGGTCAAACATCCCCTTAACTAAACATTTTAGTTAAAAGAAGTAGTTACCAATTGTAACTAATTTGTAAAGTTATATAATGGGCTCTCTACGCCATTTTCAGGGGCTGGAACTTGGTTTATTTTTGAAAGTGTAAAGAGTAAAAAGTAATCAATACAAAAGATCTTTCTTCCCATGTCTATCTAGTCTTGTTCTTTCATTACTATCTGTTAAATGTTATGAATCATTTATCTATATTACTTCAAGAAGCTTTGTATTCCTGTAGATGTAATTTCTGGAACTTTGTGTCTTTGAAATAACATCTTATTGTCTCAAATGCAAATGGTTCAGTTCCAAATTATTTCATTCTGGCATACGTAAAGAATTATTTTGTTATCTATATTTCTTGAGAGTGCCTTTCTCCCCTTCTCAATACTTTATTCCTCTATACTTTTGTGTTGATGATCTGTTCTATTTTAACACTTTCATGATACTCCAAGTTCCCCATTAAAACTATACACTGTACATGTGTAAATAAGTTTTTGCCTTTAAATAAGGGAACCTCTCCCATTAAAGAGGAGGGACTTTCTATCCCCTGACTGTTGTTCTCTTTAAAGTCCTTTTTGATGACCAATAGTTTGTTAATGTAACAACTAGGTGTATAAGTGAGATAGTTGTTTATGCCTTTAAGTAAGGCAATATTGTTGTACTAAGAGGAAAGAAATATGATTTAGAATGTGTGGAGAGAATGTAGCGATGTAATTTTATCCTCCTCCAAATTTAGGTTTTTTAAGCTCTCTAAGAAGCTAAGAATAAGGTTTCTATGGAAGCTAGTAAGAAAAATAAGGAGATGTTCGAGGGATTTGATGATGATATATGGAGGATCAAGCTGTAATAGAGCCAATTAATGAAAGAGGAAGACATGTGTTTATGTTGCAGACAAAATTTTGTGTGAATTTTGTTTAAATTATTATTTTTGAATGGATTGTATGTATGTTCCTCTGCTCAGGCATGAAAAATATGAGATACATGAGTATTAGCATGAGAAGAGGACTAGTAGCAATAAGGCCTAAAACAGAGAGCAATAAGCATATTCAAGAAGTAATTCATTAAATATGTGGAATGTATTTGGTATGTAGAACTTGGTTCTAGGCCTCACCAAGCTATATCCATTGTACATGAGAATGCAAATATAGAGAAACTTGATGAATAACAGATATAATATGACATTGGGTGTATATAATTGAATAAGGATTATTGGTGATAAACATGAACCAAGGGACCCATGAAATATTTATAAGTGTAGGTAATGTATCCCATATTGTCATATCTTTGTTGTTTAGAGAGAAGAGGGTTAATAAAAATGCATAGATCTAAAAATGTTGGCAAGGTTATTTATGCATACATCCTAAGAAGCTAAAAGAGATCCTCAAAGGCAAGGGATGATGGAGAAATAATTAGAGATGGAGTGCTCTAGAAACATGTAGCATAGAGGTAAGTGTCCATGATCATGATAAAAGGAGAGTTTTTATATCTAGGAGAGTGTTTACTTAACCCTTGCATCATAAGAGCTTAATGTTATGATCAAATTATACTGGCTAGAGTTATGGGATTGCAAACTACTAGAGAATTCCATAATTAGAAAATTCCACAATTAGAAACAACATGTAAAGAGAAACTAACCTGCGTAAAAGTCACGTGAGGTGTGCCAGTAGCCTCAGTGCCCAGAGCAGATGATGACCCGTCAGGATCCTACGTATAAAAGATAAACATATTAATATGTACATGTACACGTGAAACACTATACATGAACATTAATGTGTATTTAATAATAAATGTGCAATCAAATGAACTTTGAAATGTAAGTAACTTGAAACTTACGTCTGTAACACGCCCAACTGCAGTAGCTAACATGTCGACACCGAATGTGTCCTTCACCGGCTCTTGTTGTTTAAAATCAAAAAAATATTAGTTTTTACATGTATGTATGATGTAATCAAATACATATATATTAAAATATCAAATGAAATAAAATTTTGTATATATATTATTTATTTGACATTTACCTGTGAAAGACCAAGATCATTTGTGCTAGTTCCAAAACATCTTCCATCATACCATCTAGAAAAAGATATTTTGTGATCCATTAAATGATGTCTCACCCGCATGTATACGGCAATCAAATGATCCATAGTGGTGTGTGCACGCTAGAACTAGTGCCTCCACCAACATCACCGGATGTAATCAAGTTACTATGTTGGGTCGAGTGTCGATGAGCTCCCTCAATGCATGTAGTGTGTCAATCTCCACAACCTCTTTCACTTGTAGGAGGGATAATCAAGGTAGTGGGGTTTTGGGGCATGGGGAATCCTATGTTGACCAACACGTGCACCTAGTCTACGTTTTTAGAGCCACCTCCTCCATGTAAAACTCGGAAAAGTCAAAATAATTTAGGACCTCATTAAGCACAAACTCAATACAATTTCTTCAAAAATAGAGAGGAATCTCATTGTTGTTGCATGGTGGATAATTAAAACCATCCACCATAAGTCCCAAAAATTGTTCTTTATTCAATCGTCATGGCACTAATGGATTGGGAACCATTTGCAAGTAGTCGGGGGCATTTATCGTGTCGAAGAATAATGCACAAATGTGGTCTTTTGTAATTTTTTTTCTTTACATCCGTATGGGATAATTTATCTACATACCAATTCCTACAATCAACTCTAAAGTTATTCCATCTATTTATTTGGTTAGTTGCACAGTTGAATTCACCACAATGTTTGCAGTGTGTTGGATAAAGTAATGTGAGATGGATTTGTGGCATGATTTTGTTTTTTGTTTGAATAGGTTCTCAATGGCATTTGTATTTTATCGATTCTTCCAATGATATCAACTTGTGTTCTTGTTGGTTCTGTGGGGACAAAATGAGCCACAAGAGGCAGATGAACATTCAAAGGAGGGTTTTGAGGAATGTTTAGAGGGTTTTGAGGAATGTTTGGAGGGTTTTGAGGAATATTTGGATGGTTTGGAGGAATATTTGGATGGTTTGGAGGATTACCACCTTGCTAAGCAACTAACAAAACAAAGAAATTGTATACATAAAAAAATTGAAAAACCCATGAAAATCACAAAAAAACCTAAAATGCAAGAAATTTGATCAAAATTGAGGGCTTACCTCTTCGTCTTGGTGGCATCATTGAAAATTTCATGATCCAGAAGTCTGAAGAGAAATTTACAAGGGGTATTCAAAGCGTGAGTTCCAACAGTGGGGGAGAAATCACGGTTCGCAGGGGAAAATGGGGTAAAATGGGGGGTCGCAGGTCTGTTATTTTTGTCTCAGAGGACCGTGATCATGCTACATGAATTTCACATTTTCATGTCCACTTTTTTGTCCCCCAACTTACTGCACTTACCCATATTGGATGGTGTCTTCCCACGACACATTACTATATTGTGGGAGGTACCCCATAATATGCCTATGTTGACTACATTGTGCGATAGATTGTGTGCAGATACATATACATTCTAGTTACCTATTGGTGAGATGAAAATGACCCTAGAGATGTATAATGGATATTATGGTTGCCTATTAGTAGGAGAGAGAGTACACGTGATGACCATAGTGGATACCTAGAGGCAGATGAGGGAAGTGAGGAAGTATTTTATAGGGACACGAGTATAGGTAGAGACTCATATCATTTTAGACATGATATTCGGATCTAGTGTTCCGTGGTTGTAGAAGTTTATTGCAGTGACTCTAGCATCATCGGTGGTATTGGAGGGTGGCGAGCTGGTATATTATACATGATGCATGATATTTTTCATAGTATAGATGAGCATGGAACTAGGTATGCATGGGCACGGTGTGTATTGGCCCACTTTTATAGAAATCTATACAAATTCACTCGGGAGGATCATGACGGTGGTCTAGGATCCATGACTTTATTGCACGTATGGGCATATGAGCACATTACAATATTGAGGCCACTCAGTGGTCCACGATCCGATTGGGGTAGACCTAAGATATTTTTGGCAAGGTGGGTAGGCACCCATAGCAAGAGGATGGACATGACCACCTATAGGTTGATGCTAGATCAGATGGGCATGGGGCCATTATATGGAGACCGTATAGAGATTATGGTGGATGGGTAGAGGATGGTGTGGAGTTGCGATGCATTTAGCGCACCATGTGGTTAGAGGATCGCTTCTCAGGGGTGACAGAGTTATTCCAGGGGTGAGCGAGTATCTAGACAATTTGGCATGGCCCAGGATGTTCCCTGGAGCCATATATATGGTTGATATCTACTAGAGTGGCGAGATGAGTAGTAGCTGGTTAGGCTTGATAGAGTACAACTAGTTCATGTTGGTCTAGATCGGAAGATGCGGTTATAGATCCTATACGGGTTAATGATACGAGGTGCACTTAGGCCTATAGTGAGTGGTGGGAAACACATCGATGGGTGTTTTTATTTCCAGTAGTGGTGGATGCGGTTGGTGGACCGGTAGTTAGAGGAGTAGAATGTCATGCACCTTCCCCCAAAGTAGATGGTGTAAGCGATTGCACGAGCCAAATGTAAGTATTGTTCATTGTTATTTGTTAGTTGTTGTTTGGTTATTAGATATTGTGAAGGTGTGTAATAACTAATATTGATTTGTGTGATTGTAGGTAATTTTTATTGGTCATTGATTGTAGATTCGCGATACGCATGTTACGCGGAACGTGCTTTAGATGTGCTCGTGGGAGGTGGTATGCTAGAGAGATTTGATGTTATTACAGCAAGCATGCCCATGTTTTTGATCCGGTGGCTATAACAACAACCATATATACTATGTTATTAAGTGAGCGTGATGAGGCTCGTGAAAATACCGAGTGAGCTAGACATGCCATAAGAGGAAGATCCCTAGCTCAGGATGTTTTTGCTAAATATGTGGAGCTACAAGGCTGATTATCATAACAAATGGATGAGATCATGATATTACGAAGTCAGTTAGAGAGATATAGAGGCCGAGATTAGTGGAGAAGAGTGAGCAACAAATCTTCTAGTTCTAGAGCTCACACTATTGTATATAGTGATAACAAGGATGATGTATGATGTAGTGTATATGTTGTAGTGATGCATGGGGTTTTCCCCACGATTTTATTTTACAACTTATGATTTTTGATGATATATATATATTATATATATATATATATATATATATATATATATCATATGTGTTGTTGATGTGCATGGGTAGATGATGTGATGATTGTTACTTGCACTTTGGGTTGATTTGTATCATTGAAATGGTTAGTTTAATTTGAAATGCATGATGATGTGGAAAGAAATAGATGAGTAATGATTTAGAATAGGATTTGTATAGGAATGTGTTGGCTAAATTTTATGCTCGGCTAAACACAAAACCTAGGCAGTCATGGGATAAATCCCCTTCATTTAATGGTGAAGCTCCTATATGAGTTATTCATTTATTCTATGACCTATTAAACTAAATTTGGGGTATTAATTTAATTTAATAGCTCATGAACCATAGCTAAAAACTTTGTAGAAAGTAAGATGTTGTATGGTAAAAAATTACTGAAGTAAAAGAAATAGAATGTGGGAAAACAAAGATGGCTATGAGAAATAAATGTGTTTGGAAAAAGTAGATATCAATGCAAGTTATGACCACATAGAATAAAAAAATATTTAAATATTTCTACAAATTTTAGCAAATGAAAAGAAGCGTACTCATATGAAATTTAAAGATAACACAAAGTTTACCATTATCCTTCATAGTTGCATAGTAAGACTTTAGAAGACACAAAGTTCAACCAAAATCCTCCTTTCTTCTTATTCAACTTTCAATTGTTTACAATATGGACATCTAATTATTTCAATGCAAAGTTTGAAACAATCATGTACAATAAAAAAACTTTTTCCAAAAATTCTTAGATCCTTTGACCCATAGGTCTCCTCCTCTATTTATAGTCATCGTAAGGACAATACAAAAGAGATAATGTCCGTTACACTTTCATAAATATCTAACTATAAAGTTGTGAGGAGTTGAGCACTTTCTTCCTCAAAATCCTCGTTGCATGCCACATAGGAGTTTAGAATGTTCTATTATTTAAATGAGAATAACCATTTGTCTACTATCATCAAGTATTTTTACTTTTTCAATAAAATTAAAGTAACGGCGATCAACCATTGAATTAATTAAGTCTTACAATGAATATACTTGAGGAGTAGATAGAAGAAGAATAAGAAGAAGAAGAAGAAAAAGAAGTAAAATAAGAAGAAGAAGAATTATTCCAAATGTACAACTTTAGTTTATGCCTTATTCTTTTCCTCATCTTTTTCTTTAGCCTTTTCTTCAACTACATATTCAGTTGCATCTTTATTCTTCTCTCTATATTTTGCATAATGATCTATCATGTACTTTATGACATTGTTATCTGCCTTCGCAATAGCCTCCATCTCTATTTCCAACGTGAATAATTCCTTTTCCAAAATATTACAACGTAGCCCCTGACCTTCCCAAGACATGACCCTAAATAATAAACATCTTCTTGAAGTTTTGAAAATTTCTCCAGGGATGTACGACTAAAAGGAGTGATGGCATTATTTATTTCTTGTTGAAGTAAATTTTCAATGTATTTTGAGGTTTTTTAGTGCCATACTTTGTTATGTCATAAATTCCATCATCTAGTTCATCTAAGGTTGGCTCAACCTGTTCTTCCAAGAGTTGCATCTTTTGCATTATATGTTTAAAAATTCTTTTCCTAAATGAGAGAAGAATATGTTGTTGTTTTCCTTTCTTCACAGATCCCTCTGTGCAATCTACTCTTCAATCAACACATTATCAGGCAGTGAGTCTATCTCTTGAAGACTCTGAAGTTGCAGCTCAACAATTCTACATTCATTGTCATCCTCTAACTTTAAATTCTTCAATTTATCCCACTTTTCATGGCACTTTTATTTTTCACAAGTATCTCCTTATAATAATATGTGGCTACCTTGGTTATGTTAGCCACCCATTCATCCAAAAAAATTATTTGTCACTAGTTTCCTCCATTATGGTGATCACTTGAGGATTCACTTGTTCTCCTATTAATATTGGTTGTATTGAAGACCTTGCAACCTTCATGATTATGTCACACAACTTAGATGTTTTCTCTTTCAATTTGGTATTATTTTCCTTCTCTTCATCCATCTTAAGAAAAATTATATTGATCAGAGTCTGTGTTTCTTTACTTTAAGCCTTCAATGGTGACTTCTCCTAGGGTACTCTTGTTACCACTAGATCTTCTTTAGTTAACTCATCTTTAATTTTACCCACAATTGGGGTAGACACTTCATAAATTTCTTTCCATAAGGTTCAATAATCATCTTCGAAGTCACCTTAGCTTCCTTGGACCTTCTTCCATTTTTCTCAATACTCTTCAAAAATTAAAGATCCATTTCTTCTAAATTGATCACTTCCTTGGTACTGGGAAGTGTCTTTGAAGTAAACCATGTAGCGAAGTCTTTCCCTAAAGAATCTTGGGCACTAAAATGAACAACAATCTCATGAACAATTAATTCTATTTATTAAAGTACAATTTTTTCTTGATGTTTCCTGGCACTTCGAAGCAATATCTTGTAATCTTATTAGTTACCAACCGAACTTCAATTTCTTTCTCCTTTTCAATTCTAGTGTCAATATCACTTTCGACCTCTTTTTCTTTCTCACCTTCCTCCGAAAAAGATACTCTGGAACTTTTGTTATTGAATTGACTCTAAATGAATATCTCCTCCACTTTACTTCCCAATCTCTCCCTCTTAAATCTATACAGTCTCTGTTAAGACTTTACCTTTTTCTAAAGGGTGAGATATCTCCTAAAGTGAATATCCCTCTGTGACATCATCATGTACTTATTTTGGTTGAGAAATTGATTTTTCTTTTGAAGACGGGGAGAAGGATTGCTTGGTGGAGAGAAAGGAGGTGGACACGGAACTTATGTTATAACTAAAGGAAATAGAAATTCCAAAGCTTTAAAGGAGGCACCCCAACCTCTCCATGCGTAGAAGGAACTTGAACAGTGAGGATTATCAGTAGATGAAGACATGAATAAATGAGAATCATCACTTGAAGTAGATTCGAAGGTTATGTTTACTTTGGAGATGTTCACCGTGGAGGTGCTCGTTTTGTCCCGGGATTCTTAATCTGGTTTCAACTTTGAAGGCCCTCCGCTGATCTCCCTAGTCCTTCCTTCCTCTTAGTGCTCTTCTAGTTTAAATCATTCAACACAGACTCCTCTAAATAATAACCTTTACTAAGCAGCCAGTTGGAAGTATAGAGAAATACTCTAGAGGTTCTTTCCATGATTGTCTTTGATTTATTCCTCATGGTTGGTAAGGGAGTATCATCTAGGATCTTCTTGGGAATATTATCAATACCTAAACTTATGATTTTTGGCACTATCATGCTAACATATAATCCCTTCTTCTGATCACATACTCATCTCTGTAGTCTATCCAGAAATCTTCCAGATCTTTGGAGATGTGCATGATCTAGTGAAACTATTTTCCGTGTAATATTCCTGTAGTCAAAATTGATTCTGGCCTTATAATGACTTTGAGTGTATCTGAGGAACATTTCTTTAGACACATTTCTGGCTTTGTGGATATTGGCACAATGATAGTGCTCAATAACAACTGGAAAATGAACCACTTCCTTATGAAGTCCTTGTTGTAAATCATGAAGTTCCACTAGTTGTCTGCATAATTCAAGAAAAATCCACTTATCACTGGGATACCTTGGGAGCTTAAGTGGAGTTCCAGAGAAACCACAAACTCTCAAATATGTGAAATGAGAGAACTAAATAAAAATGAACCCATACTGTACAATTGAATTCTATGCATCATCAGTTGGTCTCTTAGCCTTTAAATCAGTATTAAGCTTGCAAATGATTTCATATAAGAAGAATTCATTAACCTACTTGTACTCCTTGAAATACCCAGGAAAAGCCAACTGTGGATAATACTCATGGATAGGATTCTCAGCTACAGTACCTTGCTTCCTTAATTTAGAAAAAGCACCATGTGCTGTTACAACATACACAAGATAGGAATTCATCTTGAAGTCCAGTGTTTGGGTGACATTTCGCAACTGGTTGTCAATTTTATTACTAATAATCTCATCCCAATTGATCAAAGTACTATTTCCATTCTCAATCATTCTGATAAAATAATACATCCATGAAGAAAAGTGTTTGGCATTTTTTTCCCCATTGATTTTTCACAACTAGTTGGGTTATATCATCTCGCTTCCCGAACCAAATCTGATCTCATAATAGTTCTTGGGAACCCGTAAGCTTTCTTATTCTCCTTTAAATAACTCAAGTTCATGATTCAAATGGAATCAGCTGTATTATTCTTCTAATACTCATCTTCCTTTTCCATACTAACACCCAATTATCTAGCAGTAGTAGGGATCTTCAAGAAAAGGTAAAGAAATGGGCATCCAACCTCACTACTACATTACCATATGCATATTTGACTATCCTTGTTTGAGAATCATAATTCTTAGCACATTCCATTACAAATTCAGGCAATTGAGCAATATTGGGAAAATAAATTGCTTGTATCAACCCACTCCTAGTCAATGCTTGCATGAGGGGTGTTTGAATTTTGGCTTTAGACCTCTCAATCAACTTAGTGATGGAGACATGCCCCATATTTGTGTCACTAATCTCAGTAATCTTGGACACAATGCAAGACTTCATTAGGTAACCTTTGTATTCATACTTCATCTTGCTTCCTTAGCTTCACCAGTTGATTTAGTCTGAGCATTCCATTTTCCCTTCCTAGCCTTGAAAGTTTCTTCAATCATGAGATTAGGATCCTCTCTAATCACAAAAATATTCTTCCCCCATTTAATTCTCACTTACTTCAATTGATTCTTCTCTAGCCTCATGCATCTACTCTCCTTCAAGTAACCAATGTGCTTCAACTACTAAATATTAACAATTGTCCCTACTTTAAATATAGAACTCAAGTCAAGATACATTATTTCAATTACATGCAGATATTCATATTTCATCTTGTCATGAAAATTCATCAAGATCCTCCTAGAAGTGAAGTTCAAGGTCCACTAGAAGTGATTAAGAGAAATAATTCACTTTACAATTCATTGCAAGTTTTTAGGAGCTCTTACTTACTTGAATCTTGGAATTTACAAGCGTAGTAATTTAATTATGCACAATAAAGGGGAAGTAAAATCTCTTTAGAATACCACAATGCATAGGGAAGTAGTCACTCATCGGTTTAACACAAAGTTTATGAAGCAATGACCTATCGATTTTGCCTGACTCATAAGCTAGGAAGTAGAAGTTATATAAAACAATGCGAAGCATAAAAAGTAATGGGAAGTCAATTTGGCGCAACTTAGGTTATGAAGCAAAAGCAATTCCAAACAAAGTGCATAGTACGAGAAGTAATAAGTAGTCAGTTTAGCGCAAAACACCAACTTAGGAAGTAACCATATTTCTAATCATCTCAATATATAGGAAGTAAAATCCATTTAGACTCATGCAAACAAAGAAGAAGGTAATGCATTGTTATAGGGTGTATTTACTTTGAAGGAATGACCATCCCAAACACCGAGTATAAGAAATATAACATCCTTCCATACAAAATGACCCATTCATGTGTTATGTGGTTCTTAAACACTACTTTTCTTCCACTAAACCTAGAAGTAGAATCAATACAAAACACCTCTAAGCATGAAAAGAAAACGATCAAAACCGTAAGGAAAGTAACAACTTCATGAAAGCCTATAGACCCTCCTAGGTAAAAACTAGTGTTTGTAATGAAGTGGGATTTTTCAACAATATAACAACATGTCATTTAAACTAACAAATATCTAATCTTGATTGAGAACAATAACCCAATTCAAACCATTTCATAGAACACAGAGAAACCAACACTCCAAAAGGAAGAACAACAAACTTAGAACAATAAACAACATGAAGGAAGAAGAAAACAAGGAAAGAAGGAAGGAAAAATGAAGTACCAACCTCTCCTGCAAATGGGTCGAAGTCGAATTTCGAAAATTCTTCTCCAATCGGTTCACATGAGATCACTTGGGTTTGGGGGCATACATCTTCTCTCTAAGTATGCAAATGTGTGGATCTGACGTGGAATTACTTAGGATTTTATATATTCCATGTCATTAAATGTGATCCATACCATGCCATGTCAAGCACCCTCCTTATATGCGATTTTGAGATAGCTTTACTTCATTACTTTTAAAATAAGTAAAGCACTTCCAAAACACCGATAACTTAAATGACTAGTTATGCGGTCTTTGTGGACTTACTTTACTTGCTTTATTTTTTAAGAAGTAAAGTAGTTTTGTTTTAACACAAAGAAGACAATTAGTCAGGTGTTTATTTAGCATAATTAATAGTTTAGCTTTGTGGCTTCAAGAACTACTTAATTTTCTTAATAATAAGAAGTAGAAGCATATCGGTTTAGCGCAAAGATAAGAAGTAAAAACACTTTATTTTAGCGTAGAACTAAGAAGTATAATTCAGTTATGCGGGTTCTTGAACTACTTAACTTATCAAATTTTAATAAGCAGAAGCACTCCCAATCAAGTGCAAAGAAGGAGATTTTTGTGAATTGGGTTTTAGGATATAAGCAACTCTTACTTAGAAGTAAAGCACTCTAAGAAACTTGATAACTTAGGAAAACAAGTAATTGGCTTTTAAGGATTTTTAGGCATTTTGAGCACATGGGTATTTTATCAATTACCCCTAAGAAACCTCTTGAATAATTATAAAGCATTCCTAAAACCCAAATCATTCATGGAAACAACATAAACACACTAAATGACTACCTAAAGAACTACAAAAAACATGAACACAACTCATCAAAAGACATGAAAACTCAAAATTTTCAAAGGGGTACCCCAAAATTTCTAAGTGAAATCTTGGGGACACCACTGATCAAGGATCATTTTGAAAGTTCCCTAAACATCTCTAAATGGTGTCGGTGCAAGAATATCATCTCGAGAGATTTCCAACGACCGTGAGAACGCGACAAACTGGACATCGGGAGCTCTAGATATGTTCGGTCAAAGTTCGGTCAACGGAAAGTCAACTCGGTCAATCGTCAATATTTGGACCAATCGCAACATGTGGCTTGCCAACACTTGTCGAATTCGCTCGATTTGCCTATCGGGAGACAACAAGTGGATTACATGCTATTTACCGAATTAATTATTTCCATTACATGGATCGAAATAATATTATTTTGGTAAGGTCACTTTCCAAATGCCACATGTATTAAACCATGTTGTTACTAAGCACGTGGGTGGTGAAGCGGTTGTTTGGGAGGCATTAAGCCTTGCCACGTGGAGAGGGAAATTGAAGCGGTGGAGATAGGGCGGTTAAGTCTGCCACTTTTCATGCGTGGAAAGGCTTTAAAGCCTTAGATATTTTCTCCCACAAATGCGCCCCTTATGGGATTTCAAACAAATACCGCGCCAAAATATGTGGGGATTTTAATCCTTTTTAATATGCATGCCGCGCCAAAATATGTGGGGATTTTTATCCTATGTAAAATACAGCCGCTCCATATGGGATTAAATCCCCCTAAACATGCACGGGTAAGGCTAAGGTTAAAAATAGCCTTAGGAATATATGTTATCCCAAATTTCTATGTACGGGATTAGGCTAATATTAGCCTATGGATAATATGCAAGTGCATTATTTTGGGCCCTAATTTTTATAAATAGGGAACCCATTCTATTGTAAACACAGAATAACACGAGCTTATTATTTGTTAAGCTTGTTGTGGACACACTGGTGACATTGTAGACACACCGGTGCAATGGAGAAGCTCATTGCTAGAGCACGGAACAGTGGACACCGGTGCAACGGAGACACCGATCCCGAGCTTATTATTTGTTAAGCTTATTTGTGGGATGTGTCGACAGGTATTGTCTATTGGCCTATTATTTTAGGCAATATTAGATGGAATATTTGTGATTGGGAGTGAAATGTAAACTACCCAATAGGCCCATAGCGCCACACCAAGTACTTGCAAATCCTGGATTGTCGACTAGAGTGCTAGCATCGCATTGTTTGTGTCGGGAAGGCCGATCACAAATGAAGGAGATTGTACGCTAGGAAGGTGGAAGTCGGGTGCTATTTTTCACCCTTGTCGTCCAAAGGTCTGGTGTACTGATAGGCAAGTAAAATTCCATTAGGTTTTCTTGTGAAAGTACTATTGTAACTTACAAGTTTTGACTAGTGGAACGGTTTGATCACGAACTCGGAGACGTAGGCAATTGCCGAACTCCATAATCAATCTGTGTGCAATTTTCGTTATTGTCTTGCATTATTTTAAGTTGATTACTTAAAAGGAGTAAATTATCGGCAAATAATTAAAGCCTCAAGGTCCGAGATCAGGTAGTAATAATCTGATTATTTTCGGATCATGTTTGGTATCAGAGCTGGTAATCGACACCTGCAAACTTACTAATCTTCGAAGCAAGTTGGTATGGAGCAGGTTAATCAGTACAGGTTGCTTTGACAGGGATGGCATTGGCTTGTACTTCTGGATTTCCAGATTGGTGGGATAGACTGAGAGACAGGTTTAACATACTCAGTAATTTTCTCATTTCTATTTGGATGATTCCATTATATCTCATATGCAGATAAAACTTGAAAACTATTGTGTAGGGTAGAATGTATTGGTAAGACCCCTTTGAGGGCAACATTTGTATACATCTAACCAGACATGGCACATTAGTTAAAGACCCAATTCAGGAAATGTTTGTACTCTGTTATACTTGCATTAGTAAGACCCCGAGAGGCAATTATTTTGGTGATTTTGCTAACACCATAAAATGCAGTATATTTTCCTTGTTTAGTCATTGTTCTGGCAGGGAGGAGACAAATGAAGTCAATCCACATTGCAATACAGTGGAGAAAGACCAATCTCGTCATGCAGAGTCGAGAAATGGCAAAAGAGTTCCTCATCCCAGAAGAAGGAGATTAAGAGGAATTTTTGTGCTCATTGCCAAAGGAATGGGCATCAGGTGGAAAATTGCTGGAAACTACATCCATCTCGCCATCAGAGTAATGGCAAGCCAAAGATGGAATGGAGGCCTATTGCGAAAGCGCGTAAGAAGTTTCTACTCCACCACTAGTTGACAATTCAACCTAGGACCAGGTAATACCTGAAAGTGAAAGTCCTTTGAAATGGGTAAGTCAACAATTTTTCAATTATATATTGCATAATTCAGATTGAGGAATCGTATGCAGTATTAAGTTTGGAGAGCAGATTCGTGAGGGAAATGCTTTGAGAGAAAAGTTTACAATACTCGGTGGATTTTCTTACTTAGAAAATTTGATTAATGCTCCAAATATATCTCTAATCAACATGTGAGTACAATGTTACTGACTTGGATACGAGATTTGACTCATATAAAGCTTGGAGATTGATCTCGCCATTTGTGCGAGACAATAGAGTTCACAGAGATCAGTTTGGAACTTCATTCTATGTAGAGGCATTGCGACCGTGCAGCAGAATGGTACCTGATATTAGTATGTCAACAAGCAGAGCTCTCAAAAGATCAGCTCGGAACATCATTCGGTGTCAAGGCATTGCGACCACACATACGAATGGTAGCTGATCAACAGACTTAGCATCGTGCATTGGAGGCTCGAGGTCTTGAAAAGGCTTAGCATCATGTATTGGAGGCGTTGAGGTCTATAAAGACTTAGCATCATACATCGGAGGCTCGAGGTCTTGAAAGAGGCTTAGCATCATGCATCGGAGGCGTTGAGGTCTACAGAGACTTAGCATCATACATCGGAGGCTCGAGGTCTTGAAAAAGGCTTAGCATCATGTATCGGAGGCGTTGAGGTCTACAGAGACTTAACATCATGCATTGGAGGCTCGAGGTCTTGAAAAAGGCTTAGCATCATGCATCGGAGGCGTTGAGGTCTACAGAGACTTAGCATCGTGCATCGGAGGCTCAAAGTCTTAAAAGAGATTTAGCATCATGCATCGGAGGTGTTGAGGTCTGTAAAGGGACAAGGCATTGTCCACCACCGACATCGGATCAATCAAAGCTCTACGTAACATGGAGTTCCTTCAAATCGATTCGGTTCTCACGGAATCAACTCGAGCCGTGGAGCTGTGTTATAGAGTAAAAGAAGATCCTTGTTATCAGATATCAAGAAGCTTAGCACCACACAGAAGGAGCGTTGAGGTTTCATTCAGAAACTTAGCACCAAAAAGTGGAGGCGTGGAGGTCTTCTTCGGATATCAAAGTGGTGCAGCAAGGAAGCATCGTGGACCCATAACCCACAAGTCCCAGGATCGGATCAGAGTTGTCGAAGTGAGAAGGTTGGAGAAGACCCAAGGGTCTACTACAGCAGCACTTCCGAGGTGGCAGCAGAGTTTCCAGATTCAGGACAGTATGGAAGCTTTTTGGGACAAAAAGCTTTTCTCAATGGGGAGGTGTGATCAGGGGATCATTTCTAAAAGTTCCCTAAACATCTCTAAATGGTGTCAGTGCAGAAGATCATCTCGAGAGATTTCCAATGACTGTGAGAACGCGACAAACGAACATCGGGAGCTCTAGATATGTTTGGTCAAAGTTCGGTCAATCGGGAAAGTCAACTCCAGTCAACTGGTCAATATTTGGACCAATCGCACTGTGACACGTGGCTTGCCAACACTCGTCGAATTCGCTCGATTTGCCTATCGGGAGACGACAAGTGGATTACATGCTATTTACCGAATTAATTATTTCCATTACATGGATCGAAATAATATTATTTTGGTAAGGTCACTTTCCAAATGCCACATGTATTAAACCATGTTGTTACTAAGCACGTGGGTGGTGAAGCGGTTGTTTGGGAGGCATTAAGCCTTGCCACGTGGAGAGGGAAATTGAAGCGGTGGAGATAGGGCGGTTAAGTCTACCACTTTTCATGCGTGGAAAGGCTTTAAAGCATTAGATATTTTCTCCCACAAATGCGCCCCTTATGGTATTTCAAACAAATACCGCGCCAAAATATGTGGGGATTTTAATCCTTTTTAATATGCATGCCGCGCCAAAATATGTGGGGATTTTTATCCTATGTAAAATACAGCCGCTCCATATGGGATTAAATCCCCCTAAACATGCATGGGTAAGGCTAAGGTTAAAAATAGCCTTAGGAATATATGTTATCCCAAATTTCTATGTACGGGATTAGGCTAATATTAGCCTATGGATAATATGCAAGTGCATTATTTTTGGGCCCTAATTTTGTATAAATAGGGAACCCATTCTATTGTAAACACAGACAACACGAGCTTATTATTTGTTAAGCTTGTTGTGGACACACTGGTGACATTGTAGACACACCGGTGCAATGGAGAAGCTCATTGCTAGAGCACGGAACAGTGGACACCGGTGCAACGGAGACACCGATCCCGAGCTTATTATTTGTTAAGCTTATTTGCGGGATGTGTCGACAGGTATTGTCTATTGGCCTATTATTTTAGGCAATATTAGATGGAATATTTGTGATTGGGGTGAAATGTAAACTACCCAATAGGCCCATAACGCCACACCAAGTACTTGCAAATCTGGATTGTCGATCAGTGCTTAGCATCGCATTGTTTGTGTCGGGAAGGCCGATCACAAATGAAGGAGATTGTGCGCGGGAAGGTGGAAGTCGGGTGCTATTTTTCACCCTTGTCGTCCAAAGGTCCAGGTGAATGATAGGCAAGTAAAATTCCATTAGGTTTTCTTGTGAAAGTACTATTGTAACTTCAAGTTTTGACTAGTGGAACGGTTCGATCACGAACCCAGGCGTAGGCAATTGCCGAACTCCGTAATCAATCTGTGTGCAATTTTCGTTATTGTCTTGCATTATTTTAAATTGATTACTTAAAAGGAGTAAATTATCGGCGAATAATTAAAGCCTACAAGGTGCGAGATCGGGTAGTAATAATCGATTATTTTCGGATCACCGGCTAGCTTTGTCTGTGGACATATTTATTTTTTCCAAAGGGAAGAAATGAAGATGAGATCCCATCATCTCTTGTTTCAGTCTTGTTCATTGGTTCGGGTCACAAAATGAAAACACAAACAAAACAAACACAACACAAAACTAACATATATACGTACATGTGTCACCACTGAATCATCAATTCCTAAAAACCTTCAGCACTACCCATTATATGGCAGTGGTATTTCAACTCCATCCTAGTAGGCAAGGATGAAATTATTAGCTCCAACAACTCTCGCAATCATGAATGGCCCTTTCCACAATGAATCAAGTTTACCATGCATTCCTTTTGGTTCATTCTTAACCCATAGAAAGCACCTTGGAGTCTCCTTCAAACCTTCTAACTCTAGATTTCTTTTCAAACACCATATTAACCTTCTTTTGATATTCAACCAATATTTTTCTACTTAGACCCACACTTTTTATAATTCATACAAATGCATTATTCTTTTGTCAAGTGCATCTTGATATGTATTATCCTATATGGCCTTTGTAAGCTGCAGAGTAGGAAACTCAAGATTAATAGGTAATTTAGCATCCTTCCCATATAAAAATTGGAATGGAGACATACCTATAACTTTCTTAGGAGTAATCCTATCAGCCCATAGTGCATCAAACAAATTTTTATGCCATGTCCTCTTATTTTCAGTTATCAACTTCCAGATGATTGATATCATATTTTTGTTTCTTGATTCCACTTGACCATTCCCTTGAGAATATTACTTTGACGAATGAACAAGTTGTATCCCATGAGTGTAACAAAATCAACCACTCTTCAAAGGATAATTTTGCAGCATTGTTTGCTTCTATCTTACCAGCACACCAAACCTTATGATAATATTCTCTTTAATGAAATTGCACACCTCTTCAGAAAGTAGCATGCTTGACAGGGACAGCTTCTACCCACTTACCGAAGTAATCCATATTTTTGATAATGTAATGGTGACTAGAACTTGAAGGTGGATTCAAAGTACCTATGAAATCAATTCCCCACTGCTGAAATGGTTCATCAATCACAATTGGTTTCAAAGGAAAATATTGAAGCTTAACATGCCTAACAAACTCTTGACGTGCTTGACATTTAGAAACCCATTCAACTAGTATCTTGGAAAATATTGGGCCAATAATACCTCACCCAAAGAATCATGCATGTAGTAACCCTCGCTGAGAAGTGACCTCCACGTGTTTTATCATGAAATTGTTCAAACAATATCTCTTGCTGAGAGTTATCTACACATCAAAGAAAGACACCATTTATCCCCTTTTTGTACAAGCTATTATCCCAAAGAAAAAAATCCTTGGATTTAAGCTTGATAGTTCATTTTTCCTTGCGTGTAAGATGATCTGGACACTCTCCATAAGTGAGGAAATAAGTAATTTTTTTGTACCATTCATCTACCAGATTCACAAAAAGAATCATAGGAAGATCCTCATCATCCAAGGCATATTTCTTCTTCTCGGTCATAAACCGACAAAGTCATTTTCCTCGCAGCATCTTTTTCATATTAATATCCAAATCATATTCTTGTAACTTGGTTACCTATTAGCCTCTTAGTATCCCCAACTCTTGTTGTGTTAGAATGGACTTAACTGCAATATCTGGCACATAGACAACAATATGTGAAGAAATAATATAGTACATGAATGCCTTACATGCCTTCACAACTGCATATGCATGCTTATCCATGGGATTGTACTTCAACTCATATGCCTTTACATTTGTGCTCATGAAAGCAATTGGGGCCTTAATGTTCTCCTCATTCTTTTGCATCAAAATTGTTGACATTGTGTGTTGGAGGAGTAACAATAGAGAATAAACTCCTTGTTGAAATATGACGATACCAACACTAGTGCTTCAAAAAAATGCCTTTATTTTCTCAAATTCTTTCTTTCCTTCTTCACTCCACTTGAAGTCTTGTGTATTTTTCATCATGCTTGAGATATGACAAGTTAATTCAGCAAAATCAGGAATAAACCTTCTCATAAAGTTAACCTTACCAAAGAAGGAATGAACTCCTTTCTTAGAAGTTGGTAATGGAAAGTTTTGAATATCCCACACTTTCTCATGATCTATCTTGGTTCCTTCTTTTGAGACAATATGTCTGAGCAGCTTCCCTTCATTCCGATGAATATTGACTTCTTGGGATTCGAGAAATCTCGTGCTTCCTGCACTAAATGAATACCTCTTCTAAATCAACAATGTGATTACCTCTTTCCTTAGAAAATACTTTCAAATCATCCAACTATACCACTATGCTTATATCCTTGATATGAGAAAACTCCATATCTATCACCCTTTGAAATTAGCTCCATTTGATCAACCCAAAAGGTATCTTCTGATAAGCAAATGTTCCCCATGGTGTGATGAACGTTGTCTTATATTGATCCTCCTTAGCTACATAAATATGATTATAGCCAGAAAAACCGTCAAGCATAGATAACATTTGTGATCCAAAGAACTAATTTGAGGGTGTGATCCATAATAGGAATCATGTAATTATCCTTTAGTGAAGCTTGATTCAGATTGTGAAAATCCACACACAATCTAATCTCACCATTCTTCTTTCTTACAGGAATTATGTTTTCCAACTACTCAAAATGATGAATAGGATAAATTATCTTTGCATCTAAAAACTTCTGAATTTCAGCAAAGATAGTACCTGAGATAGTTGGATTGTGCCTCTCTGAAGCTTCTTGTTGAAGATTTTTGTCCTAGCTTCAAATGGAATTTAATGTTACAATGTTGTAGGCTAATATGTTTTCAAGTCTTGATAAGATTAAAAAAACATCATTGTATTTTTTCAAAATCCTTGAGAAGGCTTCTTATTTGTATCTAAACAACACTTACAAAGATTCACCATCTTGGGTTCATCTTTTGCACCCAAATTCAATGGTTGCACCTCTAATGAATAAATTTATCCATATTCTTTATTCTTCTTCAAAATTGATCATGTTTGTCAAATATCTCTTCAAGAGACACCAAACCTTTAGGAATCTTATTCCCTTTAAGATGAATAATATTTTGACTTCCATCAAGATTTGAGTCGGTCTCACCAATTGATGTCTTCCGTGGAGGTGAATTACTTCCTTCAAATTACAAGTCATAAAATTTATCTTGTTGATTTAAAAATGTAACTATCTATTTGTCATCGTTGAATACCTACATCCGATCTATATTATTTGGGAGTTTTGTTCAGAATAATTTCTTAATTTTATAATCACCTTTTCCAAATATGGTAGGTGGCTAATCTAGATTCAAGAGAGCTACAGTAATCACCAACTAATCTTCCCTGAAATTCTAATATTTTGGGATATAAAATATGGAGAAGGGTATGAAACCCATTACGGAAGAAAACACACGGTCTCTATAATATTTTTGTTTTTCTTTCTTCACTTGATATTATCCTCTTACTTGTTTTGTGATGAGTTCAACATCTCCCCTTTCTTGAAGAAACTTGACTCCCATTCTCTTAGCTTGCTCCATTCCTAACAACAACGCCTCATACTCTGTTGTATTGTTAGTGTTATCAAACATAAGCTTAAATGAATGTGAGTATACCTTCCCCTCAAGATAAATCAACACTATGCCCGCACCATACCCAAGAGAGAAACAACTACCATCAAACTCAAGAGTTTAAATCTTGTCTTCTTCTACATGTGAATCATGAGTTGCGAAGTTCAAGCTCTACATTATCCATCTCCGGATAATAGAATCCATGATCAAATTCTTGGAAAAGAATCTAGGACCTAGGATCTTTTGACTTGGAGATTGTGTACTTAGACTTATTTTCAAGTTCCAACCTTTGATTCATACCCTTGTTCGGGATGTGGGCACAATACCAATCCTTTTTACCTCCCCACTCAACTCCTTGCAGAATTGTCTACTCGAAACATACCATAATAAAAGGTATATTTGCTACCAGGATTTTCATCTTCAATCTTTTGTCCTGAAGGTGCCAAAACATATTGAGCATCCTTGATCTTCCCAATGAGAGGAACTTGTCTCTCCATTGAATAACACCTTCCAATTGTTTTAGTTAAAGTGATCCCCAGAGAATTTATAACCTTAGATGGCATAACATTATCGAATCTCCTGAATCTAAGATGCAATTGCTCAACTTGTAACCATTAATGAGTAATGAAACATAGAAAGGTTCAATTCTCTCTGATGATGTAGGGGTAGAAGTTGTAGCATTATTCAGTGGAGGTATATTCTTAGGATTGGGTATAACACCTCTTGAATCATGTAACATCCCCATTTTAAGATACTAGTACAAGGAAAAAAAAATTTATACAACGTTCCTGTTATGAATTATATAATTCAAACACACGTTCAAGTTTTAATAATTGTTCTCTATCCAAATAATGCAGTTTGGATCACACAATTTCCTTTTAAAACTAATGTTCTCTGTTCACATATTTGCAATATGGAACACACATTCAGTGCCATTCAATCATATAACAGATTCCATATGCTGCTGTAAATGACTCGAAGAACTACCAATCTCCCATTTTATGGCTCGGAGTTTCAGCGATCTCTCATTTCATGACTCGGCGACTTACCGATCCTTCATGTTAATTCATGCATAGTATAATGTATATACAAGGTTCTCTTACCGTTTCCGGTTATCAAAGTGATCCATTTAAGAAGCCTATCTGAATATCTGTTATTGATATTCATCTGACATCCTGCATCTTAAACTAGGTGATTAGGACAACGCAACCAACACTTGCGATACTTTGGCCAAAGATTTTCACATGCTTTGCATGATCATATTCCTGGATGTGATACACACCAATGGAATACGTCCTTCACCTCACTTCATCTGTTATCTAGAATGGTCTTTCCTGGTCTCTACCAGTCCTTCCCATTAAGGTCAAACTCTAACCCCAACTAGCAATATGAACGAGTATAGGAAGTTACTCATGGTAACTAAAGATACGCAGACATACATTGTGACGTCCCTAGATGACTCCGTGTGTCTAGTTACCTTTAGTCTTCCAGAGTCACTCCGTATACGTGATCACATTCCTATCCCCAGCCAAGAACTTAGTATCCAGCTTATGTAATCTTGATGATTTAATTCGGGAGGGCATTGTAATATGTCAGCTATAACATTGTGTCGTCATGAAGGCCCCGCCTTCATGAAGACACCATGTTGTAGCTGGCGTATGTCAATGTCCTACGAAATCCTCCCATCAAGAGTACACATCCAGCTCAAGTGTGATTTGGTTATGATCTTAATATTTAAGATCAACTTTCAGCAACCATGCTGATCCTTTATCCTCGTTCTTGTTATAGTTGTATGTAGCTAAGAGAGACTTAATCCGTCTTCTAGCTTACTACGCATCACCTCCTTCGCATCAGAAGGGTTGCATTTTCTCTACTTGGTTCTTTTCTTAATCCTTGACTAAGCAGCCCATTACCGATAAACTTAATAATTTTAACCTATTAAACTTAACCAAGTTTTTCCACAACTGTAAACAAATTCAGAATTCCATCTTATTAGACGTCATTTAAACGAGGTCTAATTCTAAATGAATTTATTCATTTATTCTCCTTAACTTTACATAGTGAAGGTCTGTTAACCAAGGATATGTTTTCCCATATCCTTATTTTCTGAATTTATCATTCGAGGCTATTAACGGAGTTCGAATACAAGGTTCGGTTGCTCCTAAATTATTTGATATTCCTTAGCTTTCGAGCTAATCCCGAATACCTTTCAATTAAGAGATCATGCTTACCTAAATCCTTTTTAATGTCAATTAAAAATTCATCTTAACCCAAGTATGAACTAATTGCACATTTCAACGTAAAAGTTGCATTTAGGTAAGAATAGATGTCATTTCCTTTTAAATCCATCCATGAACATTTGAATAATTCCAAATCAAGGAATAATGTTATATTCCCAACTTATTCAACAATATCAAACTGATACAGTCATTAAAATATCACACTTGTATTTGTATTCATCCATCCGTTTTATAATCTATACATTTGCCAGTCCAAATGACTGGACTTTGTTTATATTAAACAACATTACAACTCATAAGATAGAAGAATGTAATTTCTTCTTTTCTCAATTCCTCGTAGAGGAGTAATAGCTATCAATTACAATCCATCTTCAGTCAATCAAAAGAAGTATCAAAAAACAACCATGTCTTCGTTTATACTCAAGTTCCATCTGCAAAATTACTTGCACGGGTCAGTTCATTGAACTGAGCATATTAAGCACTTATCATTAAAATGAGGTGCTTTTTAATTAACTGTCTCAATAAAAGAACCCTGCTTTTATGAAACGTTACCATGAACATCATTCAAGAATTAAGTATCAAAAGAATGAACAACATAACAACTGAATCATCTAATTACCATCCCAATCAGTCAAAGGATTACTGCCTCTTTCCCAAATAATCATTACAAGAAGTAATTTCCTTCAACAGTTCCAGATTACAACATCAGTAAGAACTAGGAACACAAGTATGTATACTGTTGTAATAACATAAATGCTATCAATTTCATTCCCTTTCATTAGTTATAATTTTCAAGGATAAAATTTGACTGAAATATAAACCGAATTACTTTCCTTTCAGTTCATGCAACTCATTTGATTCCAAGCAATCAAATACTGATGAGAAAAGTGAACAGCAATAAAATGTAGATGCTTAAACCAAAGCAATACAAAATTCGTTCCTTAACGATTACAGATTTCCAACTGTATGAGAGAAGAAATGATCATTATTCCAAGTTATCCATCCACACTCCTTTTCCTTTCCTCATGACTGTACTGAAAATTTAATCCAAACGAGACACCAATCAATGATAACAGTTCAGAGTGAAACTTAAGAAATCAATAACCGAATACAAGGAAGATGGATCATATTACCTCTTCTCATTGTCTAACCAAATATCCGCTATTTAGAACAGACACAATCCAATAGTATGACTCATTCTAATTATTATAATTCTCTTTTAAATAATTCATTCTATAGACATTTACGTCTTTACAACATATAGAATGTACAGCAACCACAACAAGTCACATTTTCATCCTAATAATGAGAGAATTCACTTTCCAACAGCAAGGAATAAATCCATTCATATTCTAGCTTTTAATGAAAACAAGGAAGAATTTATCATCCATATCAATACTTCCTTTCAATCAAGCACATACGAATACCAAAACATGTAGGTAAAACATCGTATCCACCATAGAGAAAACAATGTAAAGATGCATACTATGCTCTTACTGTACTAGAAGAATTCATACTTCTTACACTGTATTATAACCAGAGGAACAGTTATACAGCCGCTTTGTCAAATATTTGCACGGCCTTCTAAACCCATTAACGCACACAGTTCATAAATAACAATTTGCACTTTACTGTTACCTACAAGTCCAATCCGTAATGCACAGTGAAGCTCTATTGCTAATATTTCCAGAGTTCAAGCAACAGGAAGAGAAAAATTCGTTCCTTTAATTATTTCAATAAGAAAACATCCATTTTCTTCAAAACACAATAAAAATTACTCAAGTCGAGTTCGTTTTAGAATGACAACGCAAACCAGAGATCATACGAATCATTTCATCCTTCCGTTTGTACAAAAAAAAAGGCACCGATCAGTCAGAAAACAATCTACATATCACGATCACTTCCATCAAACCGAACCCATAATGCACAACGAAACCCAATTACCATTACTTTCAGAATTTAAAATGCAATGAGAAAAGAAGAAAAACTTCGTTTCCTTAATAATCTTAGTAAAGAAGCACTCATTTTCTTCAAAATGCAACAAGATTACCCAGTTCGAGTTCTTTCTCAACAGACATTTCAACCCGAAAATCTCATTCTCCTATTTCACAATGATGCGCAGAACTCAGAAAACAACATTCACATCGTTGGTACATTCACCAACTCAAATCCATATGGGTAATAGAAACAATTACTCAATACTATCAATGCAGACTCGTATGTCAACAAGAACAGATTTATTCAACTTACCCATTGGCAAAGAAATACCCAAGTCACATACAACAAAGAAAATGACTCAACCCAAAATCACCTCAATCATGACAGCAAAATTGAATAAACCAAAACCCCCTCATCAGAAGAGCAGGGTTGTTTTAATGAGACGATTAAGCAAAAAGCAGGTTTAAGGAGAAGGGCTTAACATGCCTGTTAATCTTCCTTGAAGCTCGAAGAAAACCGTGCCTACTGGATTTGTTTCCTTCCACGGCGACAATAGTAAAGCTTCCCAAACAGTCACCTACCTCTACAGGCTCAAAAATAGCCTTAGTTTTTCCAAAAAAAAAAGAGATAACAATCAAACACAGCTGGTTCGATAGAACCGTGAAGAAACCAAATGCAGAGCAACAAAATCCAAATGCGCACAGCAACAACAACTTTCCTTTTCCTCTATCCTCTTTCCAAGGCGAGCTGGTCGCGAAGACCAAGGCAATTAATGCATTGAAGGCACCTTTTCCTTTTTCCTCACGCCACCGCCGACTCGGGTTGGCGAGTTCCAAATTTCAAATTTTGCATGAAATCAAAATTTAGTCTCATGGCTAACTGGATGCCTCTATCTTTTCCATGTTCCCGCCAAACTTGGCGCTGTCCAAGCAAGGACCTCATTTACTGTCCCATTAAATTCTTACCTTCCCTCCTTATCCTTTCCATCCACATGGGTCTGTGCGTCCCCTTCCTTAGGTTAGGATTAGTTTAGGATTTTTAATAGTGTCCATATCTAGGTCATTCACCTAGTTCATAGGTTAATAGGATTTAGATCTATTTTCACCCTTATAAAATTTAAAAATCCATATAGGATAGTAGTTAGGGTATAAGGTAGAACTTAGGGGTAGGTTAGGGTCTTAGTCCCCTAATACTTAATTAATCAATTTCCATATCAAATCTTTCCGCTTGATAGTTATATTAACATTAAGCAGGGAAATTTCGTCCCACGTTCCACATACCTGAGCCACCCGCATCCAAGCCTTTATTGCCTTACGTATTCTAGCGTTACAACAATGTATGGTTCAAGAATCGAACCTTTTTCATTGGCATCTACGTGCCATATATTCATACCTAAAATCAGGTGCTTTAACATTTATATCAACCTTGATCCGGTTTAAAGTAAATTGACAAAGCGATTACAAGAAGGCCCACGGACATACCTTGGATCAATGGAATTGATTCAAGGTGTCTTGTCAATCGATGAAAAGAGTTCATCAAGCATACGACAAATGCATTTGTCACATTAGCAACATACAAGCAATAATAACCTTTTGCTTTCCCAAGTAAACAAATTACAGCATACAAGGGTCTGATTAGCAACACATTCCTTTAAGATCAAAAATATATCTTAACATGTTTGTCTTCATTTCAACAGTTACAACATTATGAAAAGTAATTACTATGATAACTTACAAAAATCAAGGCGTTACATTCCTCCTTCTTAAAGAATCATCATCCCGATGATCAAATTAACCAATTCAAGGAGTTATTAGGACAAAGTTTAGTTATTGTCCTTCCATTCATAAGTTCATACCAAAAACAGATTCACTCTTTAAAACAGTGTTTTAAGACAACTGTAAAATAGACCAATAATTGTCTAAATTTGGTAGAATTATCATTTTTTTTTCAAATTTCAATTTCGATCAAACAAGTATGGAAAAGCAGATCTCATTTCTTCGAGATTTTCCCAAGTTGTACTTTCTTCGCTAAACTTGTCCCACTTTGGACCTTACATTGATTCACTTCGCGATTTTTTAAGTACAATCAGTTGGCGAGTTCCCAAAGCACTCGAATGGGCTTAACCACGATTATTCCTGGGTCTTGGACCTACAAGAGAATTCCAATTCAGCACATGTGATAAATCATTACGTATTTCTTAAGCAAAGAAATATGAAAAACATCATGCATTTGTGATAAAGCGGGAGGTAATGCTTTAGACGATAAGCTACGGGGTTGATTATTTCAACAATTTCAAAATGTCCCACATATCGTGGCGACAACTTGGCAGCCTTGCCAAAAGTTATTGAGCTATTTTTTGGCTTAACTCAAGAAAGACCTTCTCTCCGAGTTTATAATTCTTGTCAACCCGCTTTAAGTCTGCATAACTCTTTTTGCCTATTGGCAGCCTCCTTAAGATGTTCCCGAATCATTTTGATTTGTTGTTCCATTTCCGTGAGGATTTAAAGCCCAATTGCCTCTCTCCGTCCTCTACGTTGTCCAGGTGACGGGGTTACGCATTTTCTTCCATCATGCTTCAAAGGCGCCATTTTTAAAGAGGCATGGTATGTATTATTGTAGGAAAATTCAACCAACGAAAGGTATTCCTCCCATTTATGTTGCTGGTCCATGCGATACATTCTTAACATGTCCTCTAAAACTTGATTAACTCTCTCGGTCCTGTCCATCCGTCTCCGGATGATATGCATAGCTGAAGTTTAATTTAGTTCCCAAGGCCGCATTAAGCATTTGCCAAGACCTTAATGTCATCCTCGGATCTCTATACGATATGATTAATTCGGGTATTCCATGCAATCTAAAAATTTCATGTACAAATCTTCTTGCTAACACTGGTGCATCGTCTTTCAAATTACCGGCAATGAAGTGTGCCACTTTGGTTAATTTATTGGCGCACTATATCAAAATCATAATCGAGACGAAATTTAACCGGATGAATGTTTTACATGTTGTTATAACTGCTGGAATGAAGGCAAACATGTTAAGATAAACTCTGATCTTAAAGGAATGTGTTGCTAACTTGGATTCTTGCATGCTGTGATTTATTGTATAGGACAACAATTACTGTACTTGCGTGTTTGCTAATGTGACGACAAATGGTCGTATACTTGCTAAACTCTTGTTGCTGATTGACAGCACACTTTGAATCAATTTCATTGATCCAAAGTATGCTGAGGGCTTCTGGTGAATTCTGTGTCGATTCACACTTGAACCGAACCCGAGATTGTTATGAACGTGTAAATACTGATTGCAGTATGAACAAAGCAGTGCACGTAAATGCCAACGACAGGGATTCGATTCTTGAACCCTGTACTGTCGAACTTGGGACCTCGTGAGGCAAGAAACGCCTGGACGCGGGTGGCCTTGGCACGTGATCCAAAGGACGGAACGTCCTGCTCTGCATTAACGTAAATGTTAGTAAGAAGGCTGGATGGAAGTTGTTTGGTGTTAGTGGTTAGTATGAATTAAAAACCTAAACTAATCCTAAGTCCTAACATGCATCCTACACTATTATCCTAAGTGGATTTTTAAATTACAAAAAAAAAAAAAAGGGAAAATAAACCTAAGCCCTAAAACCTAAGGCTAAACTAAGACCTAGGTTGAACACTATATACAACCTAAACTAATCCTAATCTAAAAGGGCGCGCAGACCCTTGGAAGGAAAGGGATAAGGATGGGAAGAAGGCATTCATTGGCATTTAATAAAACAGTCCATACGTGGACAGCGCCAGTTTTGGCGGGGCAGGTAGGAAATAGAGGCATCTATTTGGAGATAGAGCCAAATTCAGTTTTACATGGGAAATTTAAAAAAATTGAGTTCGCCAACTCAAGTGGCGGTGGCGTGGGAAGTAAGGAAAAGGCAGAGCCTTTAATGCATTGATTTTTCTTGGTCCTCGCGACCAGTTCGCCGTGGAAAGTGTATGAGGGAATTTGATTTTTTCATTGTTTCGGTTTGGCTTTTGCAAAGTTGCTCTGCATTTGGTTTTTTTGGCCTGGTTCAGTCGAACCAGCTCTTGGAATTTGACATTTTCTTGGAGATTTCGAGGCTGTTGCTAAGCCTGAAGAAGAAAGAAGTGTTGGGAGTTTGTGCTGTCGCTGTGGAAGGAAAAACGTGGCAAACGAAGTTTTCTTCGAGTTCTGGAAAAGAGATTACAGGCATGTTAAGCCCTTCTCTTTAAAAATTCTTGCTTTGTTTAAGTGTCTCATTAAAACAACCCTGCTCTTGGGTTTGGATTGTGTGATTGCTGTCGAGTCGATTTGACTTGGATTTTGTTGGTTCTTGCTTTCTTTTCTTTGGGAAATGATAAGAAGAATTGCTTCTGGTTGCTCGGCCTTGATGCGTTTTTGCTCGAATCGAGTTGGAAAATGAATTACTGTATTGGTTGTTGACAGTATGGTGGTTTGAAATAGATATACTCTTCTCTGTACATGTTGTATGAAGTGGAACAGACTGTTTAATCTTTTCCTTATAGTGTAATCGTTTTCTTTGCTGTTGTGCTTGAACTGCCTTGGCATGTAAAGAGGAAATGGAATTACAGTCATGTTATATTGCTGTCATTTTGGAAATAATATGAATCATTGTTTTTGGTCGCTGAGTTCGACTGTCCTTGTATTTCTCGAATGAAATACCTCCATATCGTGCTGGTTGTTTGACAGTAATGGGAAATCCGTCTTGTGTATCATGAGTCTGTACATGTTATTGAGTTCCTTTCACTACTGAAACTATCGCCTTTTACTGACGATCTGGAATGAAAGAGGCGATAGTTGGTTGAAGTTGTTTCTTATTGAAATTTTTAAGGAAATAGATCCTCTTCCTTCAACTGTTATGGATTTTAATGAAAATGGCATTTGGGTTTTCTATGAATATTTGAATTCGATTTGAATGAAGTAATTGCAATATTTTCATTGCTGTGCCTTTCTTGAATAGGAAATAAACGGATACGTATTGGGTATTTGTGGAATAGGAAAAGTTAACTGTTTTTCCTCTTAAACATATTAATGGATTGTGTTTCCCTCACTGTGAGGATAAGATGGTTTTATTGTGTTTTCTTGATACTGTTCGGTCTTCCTGTTCGGGCTGTAGACACAATTACAAATTGATTTTGTATTCTGTGCAATGAATGATTATATTTCCTTCTTGCTGTAATGGAAAGTTGATTCCATTGCGTCTTGTAGTTGTGGTTTGACCTTCTGATTTGAACTGTCTTGTGAATACGAACTTGACTGGGATTTCTGTTTTAAATAAATGGAAAATGTGGGAATTAGCTTGTTTTCTGAGTCTGCCTTGACTGTACCAAGCCTACGCAATTAACACCCTAAGCGGGTTTGTCCTTATAGAGGTATTGATATACGAATATTATATTTTGAGTTCTGTACCTCATTAAGTAATGGAGAATGCTGTTTTTGGAGTTAACAGTTGATCGAGATAGAACTCGAATTGAATGTTCATTGTTTGTGGTATATTAGATTGAAACTGTACAGGCTATGTGAGTTGCTTATCAATGAGAACGATTGTTCTGTTATCTTTATAAGTTGAGCTGTCATGCTAAGATAAACATGATTTGGGTGTTTTTATTTCATTTGGAATAAAATGATTGTTTCTCAATGAAATTACAGAGAATAAATTCTTCTCTTTTTGCTATTTTGGACTCTGAAAGTAATATTGGAGCTTACTGTGCATATGAATTGGTTTTGCTGTAGGTAACAACAATGTGCAAATTGTTATTATGAACTGTATGCGTTCATGGATATAAAAGATCATATGAATAAATGATTGCGTGATTGCATAACTGCTTGTTTGGTTAACACTACAGTGAAAGAAGTATGGAATCTTCTAGTACAGCAAATACATAGTATGCATCTTGATATTGCTTGTTCTATGATGAATACGATGTCTTACTAACCTGTTTTGGTATTCGTATGAACCGGAATTAAATGAAATTATTCTTACTGCCGGAAGGTGAATTCCGAATGGATTTTGTAAGTTTCACTCTGAACTGTTATCTTGATTTGTCTCTCGTTTGGATTCCATTGTTCGGACAGTCATGTGGAAAGAAATAGAGATATGGATGAATAACTTGGAAAAATGATCTCTTCTTCTTTCATTCAGTTGGAAATCTGTAATTCGTGAATAATGAATTTTGTAGTGCTTAGATGGGAGCAACTATATGCATTGCTTGTTCGCTTTCTTGTCTGTACTTGAGTGCTTGGAATCTAATTTAATACACGAACTGAAAGGAAAGTAATGAGTTTACATTTCAGTTAGTTTCATCCTTTGCATTTATTATTAATGAAAGGCGAGGAAATGATAACAGAATGTTTACGGTTATGTGGAAACGGGACAGCAGTCCTCTGGCTGATTGTGATGATATTTTGATAGTTCAGTTGTTATGCTGATCTTTCTTTTGTGCCTATTTCGTGATTGATGTTTTACTGTCGTTTCATAAAAGCAGGGTTCTTTTATTGAGACAGTTAGTTGAAGCACCTTATTTTAAGGATAAGTGCTTAATATGCTCAGTTCATTGAACTGACCCGTGCAATTCATTTTGCAGATGAAATTTGATTAGAATGAAGACATGGCTGTTTTCTGATGCTTCTTGATTAGCTGTAAAATGAATTGTAATTGTTACTTTGATTTCTCTTCGAGGAATTGTGAAAAGAAGAAAATATATTCTTCTGTCCATGAGTTGTATTGATGTTTTATATAAACTATGCCCAATCAGCTGGATTGGCAAATGTACAGATTATGACATGAAATATTGAATCCAATTACATGTGTATTATTTTAATAATTATATCAGTTTGATTTTGTTGTCTAAATTGGAAATATAATGTTATTTCTTGATTTGGATTTGTTTATTGTCCTTGGATGGACGCTAAATGGAAACTGATATCTATTCTTACTTGAATGCAACTTTTAAGTTGAAAAATGCAATTAGTTCATACTTGGGTAAAGATGAATTTTTAATTGACATTAAAAAGGATTAAGAAGAATATGATTCCATAATCGGAAGGTATTCAGGATTAGCTTAGGAGCTAAGGAATATCAAATAACTTTGGAATAATCGAACTTCATTTTCGAATTCCGTTAATGATCTCGTATGCTGAATTCAGAATAAAGGATATAGGATAAGTATATCCACAACTAATGGACCTTAACTATATGACGTTAAGGAGAACAAATGAATACATTTCTCGAAATTTAGACCTCGTATGAATGACGTCTAATAAGTTAATATTCTGAATTTAGTTGCAGTTGAGAAAATCTTGGCTAAGTTTAATAGGTTAAACTTATCACGTCCGTCGGTACGGACCGCTTAATCCATTGATTAAGAAGTGAACCAAGTAGGGAAATGCAGCCCTTCGACATGAAGGAGAAGATGCATAGCAAGTTAATGGATGGATTTAGTCCCTCTTAGCTCTGTACAACTGTAACGGAAACGAGGATCAAGGGATCAGCGTGGATGCTGAAGGTTGATTTTAATTATTAAATCGTATCCAAATCACTTGAGCAGGATGTGCATTCTCGATGGGAGAATTCTGTAGGACATTGGCATACGCCAGCTACAGCAATGTGTCTCCATGAAGACGGGGTCTTCATGACGACACAATGTTGCAGCTGACATATTGCAATGCCCTCCCGAATTAAAACATCAAGAATACATAGGCTGAATGTGAAACTCGTAGTAGGGGATAGGAATATGATCTGGTATACGGAGTGACTCCGGAACACTAAGGATAACTAGACACACGGAGTCGTGGGGAATGACACCGTATGTCTGCGTATCTTTAGTTACCAGGAGTGCCTTCCTATACCCGTTCATATTACTAGTTGGAATTGGAAGTTTAAAACTGACCTTAAACGAAGAGGACTGGTAGGAGCCAGGAAAGACCATTCTAGATAACAGGTGAAGTGAGGTGAAGGACGTATTCCGTAGATGTGTATCACATCCAGGAATATGATCATGCAAAGCATGTGAAAATCTTTGGCCAAAGTATCGCAATTGCTGGTTGCGTTGTCCTTATCACTTAATTTAAGATGCAGGATGTCAGATGAATATCAGTAACAGATATTCAGATAGGCTTCTTAAATGGATCACTTCGATAACCGGAAAGGTTATGAGAACAGGTATATATAATATACTATGCATAAACGAACATGAAGGATCGGTTGTTGCCGAGTCATGAAATGAAGGATCGTTGAAACTCCGAGCCATGAAAATGGAAGATCGGCAGTTCCTCGAGTCATTTACAGCAGCATATAGAATCTGTTATAAGATTGAATGGCATTGAATGTGTGTTCCATATTGTAAATATGCGAACATGGAACATTCGTTTTAAAAAGAAATTGTGTGATCCAAACTGTGATGTTTGGGCAGAGAACAATTGTTAAAACTTGAACGTGTGTTTGAATTTTATAATTCATAACAGAGAACGTTATATAAAAAAAAAAAAAAATTCCCTTGTTCTGGTATTTTAAAATGGGATGTTACACTAACCATCTTATTTGCCTTGCATTCAGATTTGGTGAGTAAAAATATACTTCAACCCCGGATGGTGGTTTTTAACTCAAAAGGTTTTCCTAAAAGGTAATGCCTCCACATTTGAAGTGCATGAACAATGGCAGCGAGCTCTAGGTCATGTGGAGCATAATTCTGTTCATGTAACTTAAGCTTCGGTTTCATAAGCTATGACATGGTTATTCTATAACGAGAATACCTCCAAGGCCTTCTCCCCGATGCATCCGTTCTGACCATAAAATTTCCATTTGGGTCATGTACGATTAAAATAGGTGTTGTAGTCAATCATTTGTTACTTTAAATTTTTAAAGGTAGATTCACATTTGTCCGTCAGGACAAATTTCTTATCCTTCTTTTGCAGGGAAGTGATTGGGGCAGCAATTTTTGAATCCTTAACGAACTTTCTATAATAGCTTAATGCCATTCCATGAAGTTGCTCACTTATGCACGTTCTTAGCGCGAGCCACTCGGTTATAGATGTAATCTTTGAAGGGTCTCTGACTATTCCATTCTTGCTTATAACGTGTCCCAAATAATGCACCTCTGCATCATAAAAGGAACATTTAGACAGGTTTACCATACAACTTCCTCTTTCTTAAAACTTCAGACTATCCTTAAATGTTCTTGGTGCTCTTCGACATTTTTAGAGTATATAAGAATGTCGTCTAAGAATCAAGCACAAACTTGTCTAGGTATTCTTGAAAAATATTATTCATCGTATTCATGAACAGCGCGGGTGCATTGGTCAATCAAAGGTAACACCGTGAATTCATAATGCCCGTACCTTGTTTCTAAAAGCTATTTTATGAATATCTTCTTCCTTTATCCTCGGTGATGATACCCAAATCGAAGATCTATTTTTGAATAGTGATGTTCCTCGCATCACTGTGGAACAGGATCATCAATCCTAGGAAGTGGGTATCGATTCTTAATAGTTGCCTTGTTCGACGATTCAATCAATGCACAACCTTAAGGTGCCATCCTTTTTCTTTACAAAAATTACCGGCGCTCCCCATGGTGAGACGCTCGGTCTTATCATTTAGTCAAAAGTTCCTCGTAATTGAGCCTTTAACTCTACCAACTCGAGAGTGGTCATTCTATAAGGTGCCTTAAATATGGGTTCGAGTTCTGGCTTGATTTCTATTGCAAAGTCAAACTCTCATTGGGGTGGAAGACACAGTAATTCCTCTGAAACACATCATTGAAACCCTTAACAATGGATATCTTTCCATAAAATCATTATCTTCCTCAGCATTTTAAATATTTTTAATACCGCATACAAGGTGCGGCCTTTATTTTTAGCCCTTTTTAGTTGCATAATTTGTCGGTTTCCTAACTATGACTTCACGTTTACACCTTGAATGACTGGCTTTGCTTTACTGCAGGTCATCAAAACAACAAATTTGTTTTTCATAACAATCGACCTTTACCTTATGTTACTCGCCAACCAATTAACTCCAATAATGATATCATATGATCCTAAAGGAGTGACATACATGAGTCAACTTCGGTGGAGAAACTGGGAAAGTCAAGAATTTCCCCAAAAAGGCACATTTCAACCGTATGGACAACATTATTCCCATAATGCACTTTGTCCATGTTTTATCCATTCGTTCACCATTATTTTTAATTTCAATGCAAGTTTAGTACAAATAAAGCATTCAATAGCTCCAAGTATCAAAAAGTATGACTACAAAGTGTGCCGAATAACTTACCTTAAACTTCTATGGCGTAACTTGCTTTTCGGCTTGTGCATTAGCCACTTTCTCGTGTATCCTATCTTTGCTTTTGATCGCGGTCATCTTTCTTCGAGAGGACGGTGACTCACGTAGTGGTCCTTTTCCACAGATTGAAGCATCCTCCAACTGGCCCTTTCCTAGGCTCAAATTTGTTACTGACTTTGAAGTTATCATTTTGGCTTCCATAGGACTTTTGTCCATTACCACTAACTTTTGCGAAGTCAAGTTCTATTACACTATTTACTGAGTTTGTTCATTCTGATTTCTTGTTGTTATCTACAAAATTTTGTTTTTCACACTAAACCTTTTCCAAGGCCCCCTTTTGGGTGTGAGAGATGAAGAAGAATTGGGAATCTTCTTCCTTATCTCTTCCACTATGAGCGAAATTGCTCTCGATTTTTGTTCTGTCTTATTGCCTTTTAACAACTCCTTCCATGGTGGTTGGGCCGTGGACATCCACTTCACCACCAATGATGGGATTCAATCCCATTATGAACTTTCGTATTCGAACTTCTCATCACTTGATCTATGGCACATACTTAAGGAGTTTAGTAAACCCTTCCCGATTCTGTCACCGTCATCCTTTCTTGCGACCAATTACTGAAATTGGTCATTTTCCTATCAAAATAGAGTTGAGGCAGCCATCGTTGCCTAAAGTAACCCTTAAATTGATCCCAAGTTATGTCTGATTCGACAATATTCAACTCAACCTTACGGTTGTCCCACCATGATGATGCTTCATGGGAAAGCTGATATGCTCCCCATATCGCTTTGGTCTCCTCGGAGAAGTTTCTTATTGCAAAGTATTTCTCCATTTCACTGAGCCAATTCTCAGCTCCATCCCCAAGGTTGTTCCATCAAACTTTGGAGGACTTATTCTCTTTATGTCATTTGTAAGTTCAACAACTAATCTAGCCCTTTTATTTTCGGGATGATTAGGATCATTCACATTACTATTATCAACACCGGGTTCCCTCCATTCGTGTTGTCCACGGGAGGTGGTGATCATTTATATCGCTTCTTCTTCCTCCTCTTCATTGCCCATTGACTTGTTGTTCCAAGAAACAGCTCAAACGATCTCTCGTATCTAGTAGGGCGTGAGGATTTCATCCACTTTTGAGCGATGATTGCTTCTCCACCCAGTAATGGGTTGTTCGCAGACATTCCCTCTTATTCTAACCATTTTCTGTTTAATAAGAAAATGTAAACTTTATTAACATTGTGGACTCATTAGGTCCAAGAGCGACCTTCAACTCGATACCAAGATGTAACATCCCCATTTTAAGATACTAGAACAAGGGAAAAAAATTATACAACGTTCCCTGTTATGAATTATATAATTCAAACACACGTTCAAGTTTTAATAATTGTTCTCTATCCAAATAATGCAGTTTGGATCACACAATTTCCTTTTAAAACTAATGTTCTCTGTTCACATATTTGTAATATGGAACACACATTCAGTGCCATTCAATCATATAACATGATTCAATATCTTTCTTGTAAATGACTCGAAGAACTACCGATCTCCCATTTTATGGCTCGGAGTTTCAGCGATCTCTCATTTCATGACTCGGCAACTTACCGATCCTTCATGTTAATTCATGCATAGTATAATGTATATACAAGGTTCTCTTACCGTTTCCGGTTATCGAAGTGATCCATTTAAGAAGCCTATCTGAATATCTGTTATTGATATTCATCTGACATCCTGCATCTTAAACTAGGTGATTAGGACAACGCAACCAGCACTTGCGATACTTTGGCCAAAGATTTTCACATGCTTTGCATGATCATATTCCCGGATGTGATACACACCAATGGCATACGTCCTTCACCTCACTTAAATGCATTATCTAGAATGGTCTTTCCTGGTCTCTACCAGTCCTTCCCATTAAGGTCAAACTCTAACCCCAACTAGCAATATGAACGAGTATAGGAAGTTACTCATGGTAACTAAAGATACGCAGACATACGGTGACGTCCCTAGATGACTCCGTGTGTCTAGTTACCTTTAGTCTTCCGGAGTCACTCCGTATATGTGATCACATTCCTATCCCCAGCCAAGAACTTAGTATCCAGCTTATGTAATCTTGATGATTTAATTCGGGAGGGCATTGTAATATGTCAGCTATAACATTGTGTCGTCATGAAGGCCCCGCCTTCATGAAGACACCATGTTATAGCTGGCGTATGTCAATGTCCTACGGAATCCTCCCATCGAGAGTACACATCTAGCTCAAGTGTGATTTGGTTATGATCCTTTATCATCGTTCTTGTTACAGTTCTATGTAGCTAAGAGAGACTTAATCCGTCTTCTAGCTTACTATGCATCTCCTCCTTCATACCGAAGGGTTTCATTTTCTCTACTTGGTTCTTTTCTTAATCC
Organism: Taxus wallichiana var. yunnanensis; assembly: GCA_018340775.1. Lineage (NCBI taxonomy): Eukaryota > Viridiplantae > Streptophyta > Pinopsida > Cupressales > Taxaceae > Taxus > Taxus wallichiana. The sequence continues at coordinate 628,123,875 of CM031236.1, read as the reverse complement.
TTGGACTAAGTAGCCCATTACCGATAAACTTAATAAGTTTAACCTATTAAACTTAACCAAGTTTTCCATAGTTGTAAACAAATTCGAATTCCATCTTATTAGACGTCATTTAAACGAGGTCTAATTCTAAATGAATTTATTCATTTATTCTCCTTAACTTTACATAGTGAAGGTGCATTAACCATGGATATGTTTTCCCATATCCTTATTTTCTCGAATTTATCATTTGAGGCTATTAACGAAGTCCAATACAAGGTTCGATTGCTCCTAAATTATTTGATATTCCTTAGCTTTCGAGCTAATCCCGAATACCTTTCAATTAATAGATCATGCTTACCTAAATCCTTTTTAATGTCAATTAAAAATTCATCTTATCCCAAGTATGAACTAATTGCACATTTCAACGTAAAAGTTGCATTTAGGTAAGAATAGATGTCATTTCCTTTTAAATCCATCCATGAACATTTGAATAATTCCAAATCAAGGAATAATGTTATATTCCCAACTTACTCAACAATATCAAACGATCTGATCATTAAAATATCACACTTGTATTTGTATTCTTCCATCCGTTTTATAATCTATACATTTGTCGAGTCCAAATGACTGGACTTTGTTTATATTAAACAACATTACAACTCATAAGATAGAAGAATGTAATTTCTTCTTTTCTCAATTCCTCGTAGAGGAGTAATAGCTATCAATTACAATCCATCTTCAGTCAATCAAAAGAAGTATCAGAAAACAACCATGTCTTCGTTTATACTCAAGTTCCATCTCGCAAAATTACTTGCGGGTCGGCCGCTTCATTGGCCCGAGCATATTAAGCACTTGTCATTAAAATGAGGTGCTTTTAATTAACTGTCTCAATAAAAGAACCCTGCTTTTATGAAACGTTACTATGAACATCATTCAAGAATTAAGTATAAAAAAGAATGAACAACATAACAACTGAATCATCTAATTACCATCCCAATCAGTCAAAGGATTACTGCCCTCTTTCCCAAATAATCATTACAAGAAGTAATTTCCTTCAACAGTTCCAGATTACAACATCAGTAAGAACTAGGAACACAAGTATGTATACTGCTGTAATAACATAAATGCTATCAATTTCATTCCCTTTCATTAGTTATAATTTTCAAGGATAAAATTTGACTGAAATATAAACCGAATTACTTTCCTTTCAGTTCATGCAACTCATTTGATTCCAAGAAATCAAATACTGATGAGAAAAGTGAACAACAATAAAATGTAGATGCTTAAACCAAAGCAATACAAAATTCGTTCCTTAACGATTACAGATTTCCAACTGTATGAGAGAAGAAATGATCATTATTCCAAGTTATCCATCCACACTCCTTTTCCTTTCCTCATGACTGTACTGAAAATTTAATCCAAACGAGACACCAATCAATGATAATGCTTCGAGTGAAACTTAAGAAATCAATAACCGAATACAAGGAAGATGGATCATATTACCTCTTCTCATTGTCTAACCAAATATCTGCTATTTAGAACAGACACAATCCAATAGTATGACTCATTCTAATTATTATAATTCTCTTTTAAATAATTCATTCTACAGACATTTACGTCTTTACAACATATAGAATGTACAACAACCACAACAAGTCACATTTTCATCCTAATAATGAGAGAATTCACTTTCCAACAGCAAGGAATAAATCCATTCATATTCTGCTTTTAATGAAAACAAGGAAGAATTTATCATCCATATCAATACTTCCTTTCAATCAGGCACATACGAATACCAAAAACAAGTAGGTAAAACATCGTATCCACCATAGAGCAAACAATGTAAAGATGCATACTATGCTCTTACTGTACTAGAAGAATTCATACTTCTTACACTGTATTATAACCAGAGGAACAGTTATACAGCCGCTTTGTCAAATATTTGCACGGCCTTCTAAACCCATTAACGCACACAGTTCATAAATAACAATTTGCACTTTACTGTTACCTACAGCAAGTCCAATCCGTAATGCACAGTGAAGCTCTATTGCTAATATTTCCAGAGTTCAAGCAACAGGAAGAGAAAAATTCATTCCTTTAATTATTTCAATAAGAAAACACCCATTTTCTTCAAAACACAACAAAAATTACTCAAGTCGAGTTCGTTTTTGAATGACAATGCAAATCAGAGATCATACGAATCATTTCATCCTTCCGTTTGTACAAAAAAGGCACAGCACTCAGAAAACAATCTACATATCACGATCACTTCCATCAAACCGAACCCATAATGCACAATGAAACCCAATTACCATTACTTTCAGAATTTAAAACAGCAGAAAGAAGAAAAACTTGTTTCCTTAATAATCTCAGTAAAGAAACACTCATTTTCTTCAAAATGCAACAAGATTACCCAGTTCAAGTTCTTTCTCAACAGACATTTCAACCCGAAAATCTCATTCTCCTATTTCACAATGATGCGCAGAACTCAGAAAACAACATTCACATCATTGGTACATTCACCAACTCGAATCCATATGGGTAATAGAAACAATTACTCAATACTATCAATGCAGACTCGTACAGCAAGAACAGATTCATTCAACTTACCCATTGGCAAAGAAATACCCAAGTCGCATACAACAAAGAAAACGACTCAACCCAAAATCACCTCAATCATGACAGCAAAATCGAATAAACCAAAACCCCCTCATCAGAAGAGCAGGGTTGTTTTAATGAGACGATTAAGCAAAAGCAAGCAGTTTAAGGAGAAGGGCTTAACATGCCTGTTAATCTTCCTTGAAGCTCGAAGAAAACCACGCCTATAGGAGTTGTTTCCTTCCACGGCGGCAGTAGTAAAGCTTCCCAAACAATCACCTTCCTCTACAGGCTCAAAAATAGCCTTAGTTTTTCCAAAAAAATAGAGATAATAATCAAACACAGCTGGTTCGACAGAACCGTGAAGAAACCAAATGCAGAGCAACAAAATCCAAATGCGCACAGCAACAACAACTTTCCTTTTCCTCTATCCTCTTTCCAAGGCGAGCTGGTCAGCGAAGACCAAGGCAATTAATGCATTGAAGGCACTGCCTTTTTCCTTTTTCCTCACGCCACCGCCGACTCGGGTTGGCGAGTTCCAAATTTCAAATTTTGCTTGAAATCATAATTTGGCCTCATGACTAACTGGATGCCTCTATCTTTTCCATGTTCCCGCCAAACTTGGCGCTATCCAAGCAAAGGACCTCATTTTTACATCGTCCCATTAAATTCTTACCTTCCCTCCTTATCCTTTCCATCCACATGGGTCATGTGTCCCCTTCCTTAGGTTAGGATTAGTTTAGGATTTTTAATAGTGTCCATATCTAGGTCATTCGCCTAGTTCATAGGTTAATAGGATTTAGATCTATTTTCACCCTTATAAAATTTAAAAATCCATATAGGATAGTAGTTAGGGTATAAGGTAGAACTTAGGGGTAGGTTAGGGTCTTAGTCCCCTAATACTTAATTAATCAATTTCCATATCAAATCTTTCCGCCTGACAGTTATATTAACATTAAGCAGGACATTTCGTCCCACGTTCCACATACCTGAGCCACCCGCATCCAGGCCTTTATCGCCTTACGTATTCTAGCGTTACAACAGTGTATGGTTCGAGAATCGAACCTTTTTCATTGGCATCTACGTGCCAGATATTCATACCTGAAATCAGGTGCTGCAACATTTATATCAACCTTCAGTCTGGTTTAAAAGTAAATCGACAAAGCGATTACAAGAAGGCCACAGCATACCTTGGATCAATGGAATTGATTCAAGGTGTGCTGTCAATCAACGAATAGAGTTCATCAAGCATACGAAAAATCTGTTGTCACATCAGCAACATACAAGCAATAATAACTGTTGTCCCAAGTAAACAAATTACAACATACAAGGGTCCTGATTAGCAACACATTCCTTTAAGATCAAAAATATATCTTAACATGTTTGTCTTCATTTCAGCAGTTACAACATTATGAAAAGTAATCACCATGATAACTTACAAAAATCAAGGCGTTACAAATCATTATTAGAATAATTATTTGGTAATGTTATCATCGAATCATAGTACCTATGATTGCTTAGCATGTGAGTGTGTTAAGGCAAGTAGTGTGACTGGGTAACATGGGTATTATCTCCAAGTGTGGGACTTTCTGCTTGAGATAGACCTCCAAAGAAGGTTGGTTCCTCTTCCTAATCTAGTGCAAGCTAACTCTAATGAAAGAAAACTACTGGCTATCTCTATCCTATAACTTCTAAGGGACCATAGAGAGAAATAGCATGAAAATAAAATAAATCTACACTACATAGGTGATGCACCAAAATAAGGGTGTGAGAAAAACTCTCCAATGTGTGAAAATGGGAGAAAAATGTAGATTAGAAAGGGTGATGACAGTTCTCCACAATCTAACAACAGCATTCACAACTTCATTTCCATAGAAGCACAACTATAATGAACTCTGCACAATGAGTAGAGAGACACAATACACCGCAACAAGAATAAAGAGGCAAGAAGAATGCAAATAAACACAACAAGGGAAGATACATCCACAACTTGCATCTATTGCTTCATTGATATGCACAGATCATTATATTACAAGAGAAAGGCCAAGATCATCATGCAAGAAGTCCTCTACAAAGCCTACAACACATTGGTTTCACAAAACAAAAATGGTAGAGTTTTGCTACCAAAATTATCCCCCTCTACAATGAGAGAACACCTCAATTTATAGAAAAATGGGGAGAGAGAGAGAGAAACAAGCAAACTCAGATTTTCCTTTGCATCAATTAAAAAGTACCCAAAGTGGGTGGAAATCATGATATCAAATCTTTAAAATTCATCTCTGATTGATATGCAACTTGCAGTGAGAGAAAATTGTTTCCCATGCCCATTAATTGCACTCCCAACCACTTTGAAGCCTCGGTGGGTGGAAATTTTGTGAGAATCCATTGAGAAACACTCAAGTTATGATCATATGAGCAGAAAAAGCTATTTTTGGTTTTCCGTGACATTTCTTCTATTCCACGAGACAATGAATTAATTTCTTGCTAGAAAGATCATTTTAAACTATTTTCTCCTTTCTCAAATGTTTCACATCATTTTAATATGCCTCGGGCATTTAAAAATTTTGGGCCCTCATGACCTTCATCACCATGTATATACATTTGAAGTGGGGATGGTTAAATGTTTTAAATCATTCATAATTGGCCAACTCGGCGAAGCTGGCAACCATTTTACACTGTCGACCTCATCTTTACACACATCGATCTATATGTTTTGCGTTGGGATGTGTTGCATTCACGTTGACTCCCCCTGGTTCATCTCTGCCAAATCGGCATCCCACTTACTTCCAGCTCGCTGCTTTGCTTTTGGTTACTCCCCAACACTGCCATATGTCGACTCTTGCTTCAACTCGCCGACCGACTCCTCCAGACTTTCACAATGGGTTGTGCTACTGCCACGATGGCTCCTCATTTTCATGTTCTTGGTACCACCTGTCAACTCGTTGTGCGTAGAACCCCACCTTCGCATCATTGTATGCATTGAATTATGTTAAACACACCGACCACCTTCACATTAATTTAGTGATCATGCATTGCGGGCCACGTCGGCTCGGTGGGAATTCGGGATTCTTTACCCCTTTGCACTAGAATTGGTTCCTCTGCCCCGCTAATCTCTTCGGCGATCTCAGGTTTTGGTTGCACGCACGTCCCATTAACCACTTAGGCTCCTTAGCTCCACATCGCCCGCAACCTGGGATTTTTCGTTCACTTTCGTGGTTGTGAGATGTTTTCGTTGGCACATTGACCTCCACGAGGGCCACTTACCTAGCTTGTCACTTGCATCCCTTTCCATTTCGGCAAAGTTAGGTTTTTGGGCCTGTGTTGCACAACTTACACTCCGGCCATTCGGGCCGCCTAAACCCGACATCCCCGCATTGGTCTTGCTCTTGTCTAAGTCAACAATTTCAGGATTTTCCCGCACAAACGTACCGAGTTCCCCCAGACTGCTCGGGCTCCGCATTGCCAATGCCGCCGACATATCTTTCCCAGGAACTCGTTGTTTGGCTCACTGAGTTGGCTCGGCGAGCCAACTTATTTACCATCTGATTTTGCTAAGTCTCAGCCACCTCCATTTCCTGAGCTTGATCTTAGCTCCCTGTTGCGTTTACAAACCTCGACTTGCGTGTATCTGTTTAGTGGCACGAACACTACCAGTACCCCACTGTGTTGAACGTCGAGCTAAACCTAAACGCCATAGCTCCCTTCTTCATAGCAACGCCCCTTTTCAAGCCGACCCAATCCGCATCATGTTTAATCTAGCTCTACGTAGGGGGTCGAAATCCATTCTTTGTAACTCGCCACGACATCGGGCTTGCCATCTCCCATAGCCAACTTCCATTTCTCGTGCCCAATCTTGGCCTCCTGCATTTTTTTAAGGCTTCTTGTTATGGATGAGCTCGGTCATTTTTGCATGAGTTCCACATCCTCGCTCTCCAATCTATCCTGATGGGCTCCCGTTTTCTTGATTCCCTTACATTAATTGAACAAAGCCTATAATGAGAGAGCTTACTTCTAGTCTAGCTCGGTCTGCCCGAATGGAGATTCTTTGAGTGACTCGCTCTTTGCATACACTATAATTACTCTGGAGATAGTTAGAAGAAACCCTAGATGAGCTCGTTGTGATTCTGTTTGGGCTTGGTTTCTTAAAAACTCGGTATCAGTATAGCTCGATGGCCCCCACCAATATGTAGCTTGAGAGCTAACCGTCTTGATAGATATGGCTCGGGGGTCTTGGTGAGAAATTGGAACTCCAAAGGTTGGCTGTAAAGCAACTTGGCGTTTCCTATAACTAACTTTAGGATTCTTCAAGGAGTAGCTCGGTCATTTTCTAAATGGTTTGGCCCTTCTAACATATAGGTCGATGCCTCACCATAATGTTTGACTCGGTGCACAATGCAAAGAGCTCGGTCACCATGCACGAGCTTGGTCTAAAATGTAACTAGTTCACCTTTTTAATGCAATTCAATGGGCAAAGGGAAACTCGGTCATGGGATAGGTGAGCTCTGCAAGGATAAAGATACAACCTTTAACAATTCTTCTAACCCTCTCCATATTTTGTTAATTTTTTTGGATTTCTTCATGTGTACCAGATTCACCCTTTGGTGTTTGCAAGATGGACCCTTCCCATCCTAAACAAAATTTTGAACTTCGTGAAGACCAAGAAGAGGAAAATTTCCTCTCATGACTCTCATCCTTCCCAGAGATTCGAATTCTCCCCTTGAATACCGAAATCTTCCTATGTCCTTTGGGTTGGCTATAAGAGTCTCTTAGTGAAATCCCGCTCGGTTGTTCAATTTCACCCGAGAGGGTAAAATTGGATAACAATTTGGTGACTTGCGGGGCCATATACCTACTAGATGAAGTATGACCAGTTGTTTGTAGTTATTCATTGGGCATGGATTCTGTATGATTATCATTAACTAATCTAAACTCTAAAAATATTTACCCAAACACTTGTAATGTCGCTACTTGCTTGTGGAATTGCCCTCCATTACTTGCATTTTCCAACTCTTGTAAGAAAATCTTGAAATTCATTTTTTGAGAGTGGAAAATTTTCTTCAAACTTGAATTTCACTCATTCCCGCAACTATGATCCATGAGGTGAATGGTGGACACCTATAACTGCTACCTCGACATCTAATTTTTACCAAGTATGGATAGATGAGACTGATTTTCTTGGCAAGGTGAAGCATACTGCAAAATTGGAGTGAAACACCTGTCATCTTGGACATCATGGAACTCTATTAAAGTTTGATTTCCTTCTTCTCTTGAATGTTCCATTTCCACATGTTGTCTCAAGCACTACAAAAGGCTGCAAAGACTGTTATCAAGCCTTGGAGATATGCATTGTGGCTAATGTTTACCGCTTGACCACCACTTGAAGGTTGAGAAAATCACCGAGGACTTCCATCTATTTCAATACCGAAGCTCCCCCAATACCGATTTTTGATCCGATGAAGGGCATGAGAAACTCAACTGCTGATTTGAAGAAGCGAGAGGATGAAATTTTTGAAATTTGCCTCTTGATTTGATTTTAGTTACTCGCATTTGAATTTTCTTGAGGATAGCAACTGTTACTTGCAATTCTGAGTTTCACCGTTGCAATTTCTCTTTGGAAGCATGATGAACTGTGCAAGAACACACACTAGAAGTAATAGAACATGTGCACCAAAGACTTAGGGAAATTAAAACCTATTCTAACAACAATACAATGTGCACAAGCACTTGGAGGAATTGAAATATCCCTAAACTAATATGTACAAGGGTGAGAAATATTCCTTCTAGTAGCAATGTTTGAGGTAGATTTCATTGACTGGAATATGCAGTTCTTCACCATCCAACTTAACCAATTGGAATGCATTGATACTTTTGCACTTGTGATCATGTAGGGACCACTCCATATTGCATCAAACTTGGAATGCTTTCCCGGTTTTGTCCGATCAGCATCAAACTTTATTACCAAATCTCCTTCTTGGAAATTCCTAGCCATAGCCTTCTTATCAAATCTCCTCTTGATCAATGCTTGATCTTTCTCCATGGATTGTATTGCATGATCTCTTGTTTCTTCTAACTCCATGATTTTTGCATACCTAATTTTCATGGGTTCAATTTCAACTAGTTCCATGATACAGTAGGAGCATCATCCTCATAGCTTGGAGAGTACAATAAAGTTTGAATAAGCCTTTGAAAGGAATTAAGCATAAACTAGGAGTGTCAAATTTTTCCCTCCATTATCTTGTTGGTCAAATTCAAGTTTGAATGTGCATTGTAGATAGTGAAGGTGAAAATCATTGTAATAAGTGGTAAATTGTCAAGTTTTGACTAAGTAAGAGAGGGTGAATAGGTGTGTATGAGTTGTCTTATCTCCATATCTTCATAGGGGAAGGATTGAAAGAGTCTAAAAATGTTGTGTTAACAATATTAGTTGTCAAAGGTCATAGTTGACCAACCAATTCCTTAAATTAGGCTTGTGTAGTTGAGAATATCTCTCTTGAATAGGAATCTTAGGCCTAGATAAGGTCTACTACATCTAAGCCTAGCCATATACAAGGAGATGAGATCGAATTTATCTAGAGAGGATAGAGAAAAAAATATGTGATTAGTGTAGAGGAAGTGGAGTTTTGAATAGTAGTGCAAAAATCAGTGTGGGACACTATGTTTCAGTGTGGAACACTATGTTGCAGAGCATGTTTGAATACAAAGATGAATGGAATTGAGTTTCTTGGTTTGATAGACATCTGGATCCTCCCTCATAGTATGCATATGACATGGTTATAGTGAAAAATGTATGATTAAAGGATGATTTAAGCTTGTTTTGCAGGATTACAATGGACTATGTGTGGAGGTTAGGACAAAACAAGAAGGTAAAAACCTCGACCCCCTCTAAGTGTTGAATTCCTCTTGACTGTTAATGTGGGAAGGTTCTACAGGAGACAAGGACCATATTCATGATTTTTATAAGCCTTGACAATGCTTGATAAGAATTTTATTGCAATTTGTTCTCTCTCGGGCTCGATTTAGGGCTTCGTATGTCTTTTGACTGAACCAATAGAATGAGAAAAAAATCCTCAAGTTATCTTTGTCCCATGTCAAATTAGAGGTCCTCCAAATATTTTGGTGATTGGATAATCACAGTTGAATATATCGCTGACAGTAATTTCAAGCTATAATGGTGGAAAACACAGTCTACAGGTAAACAAGGTAATTGAGCCAAATTGTCACAAATAGTAGATGGTCATGAACCTAGATTGGTATGGAGGATGGAATAAGGATAAATTGAAGTGTCTAAATGGTCCTAGGATGAATTCAACAAATAATATTCCATCATTTCAATGAAAACTGATGTATACAGGCTTAAGACTGTATTAAATCACTCTAAGGGCTACTGAGAAAGGTGAGCTGGGAAAAATTTCCATGGAACCAGTGGATGAAGGCTTGATATCACCTCAAACATGAAAAATGGAATCTATAAAACATGGAAGCATGCCATGAAACCCCTCCAATTACATTTAAGGTCTTGATTTGGGCATATATGAACTGTGAGAAGCTTGAGGGGCAGAGTTCTACAAGCTACATTGAAGACCAATGCTAGATCACTCACAAGGGAGCCTAAATCTCTAGTTTGGTGTCTTTTAAATGTCCAACCAGGTATGAATGATCTTGTGACTCCATTTAAAGAAGGAATCCATTGTAAGGTAAAGTGTAGCTAAGAGAGTTCAAGAGGTACATGTGCTAGTAACCTCATAAATGGATTGAGGAGTATGAGACAATCTTAATATGAGAAGATAGAGGCTTGAACATCTATATGACCTTGGATTAAATGATTCCCATTTTCTCATGATGATAACTAGTAACCTATATACCAGATGACTACCATGGAATGAGGTTTTGGCATGTTTGCCTCAAAGGTCATGTTGGGTTGATGCCACAGGAATCGAGGTTTAAGAAAGAGATCAAGAACCATAGGTTTTTGTTTTCAATAGTTGTTTACAATGTCATCCCTTTTGTATATTGGGTAGTTATAACACATGTAAATGCAAGGGAAATTCATTTACACATCACATGAGACACTTTAGAGACAATGATATGTGGAATGCACTTGGCATCACAAGGTGGAAATTTCATGCACATTTGTCATTAGGGTTTATCTATAGCTATTATGGTAAAGATTAGGTTTTTCCTCATCAATGATCTTGATTTGAACGTAGTCCATTAATGACCATTGGCTTAAAATGGGATTTGTTATATTTTTTTATTTTTACGCCTTTAATATTTTCAATTGGATGGAATTAAGTTTGTTAGTCAAGATGAATACATGAATGGAAAGTTGGAAATAAAAGGGTTGGAATTAAATACATGCATGTCCCACATCTATTCCACAACTCATATTATTCTTAACCAAAAATATATACTATATGTGTGTCGATTTATCATCTCAACCTCTCTCGCATTATTCATGTGAGTGCAATTTATGCTTAAAGGGGAAAAAAATTTTAAAAGGGGGTGTTAGAGAAAAAATTTGTCGAGTGGACAAATTGGTAGTTATCTTGCCAACACTTTGGGAATCTAAGTCCTCTACTTGAACGGTGCAGTGTAGCTCTGTAATTATGCAATTGTGAAATTGGTTTTGTGGTGGCCTTATGACCGAGGATCCAACAATGCACTCCACCGACCCTACGACAAAAGCTTACAATTTCTTACAAGAGAGGACTTTTCTAGAAGAGCGGAAAGGAAGTGAGAAAAAGAGAGGGGGATTAATGTTATAGGTATAAAATCATATTCCTATACCAATTAACTAGAAAATTCCAACACACATAAATTTAGAAGAAAACAATTATGCAAATGACAACAAGACCAGTTAAGATTTAGAGCAAAAAGTTTTCATAAATATCCCGACTAAAAGAGGCATGAAACTCCTTTCTTCATTGATGCTTGAGCAAAATTGTACATAGCAAGAATGGGAAGAACATAGAGATGAGAAGTAGAATAATTGCTATCTATTTTCTTCTTCACAAGGGATACTCTCTCATGAACACAAAATTGGCAACCCTTTAGAAATAGGGTGTCTTTACAATTTATAGAATCGGAGAAATCTCTTCACCTACCCCCCACATGACCTTTCATATGCCTTTGCACAACTTATGACTTTTTGCATTCTTAGGAAAGATTAAGTCCCTTTTTATAAAATAAGGGTGACTTATTACATTATAAACATAAAGTCATTTTTAATTAAATAAAGGAATTATGAAAAAGTGCAACCCAATGAAGAAATAGAACATGGAGGAGAGAGAAAAAAGGGGGAAGAGAAGAAAGAGAAAGAGGAGAGAGAGAACTAAGAAATAATGTTGATGAAGAAGCTACCTCTAATGAAGTTCATTGATCCTTTCCAGATGATCTAATGAAATACTCCAATGCAATGAACTTTGGATCCTCGAATGCTTTACACCATGAGAAACCTCCTTTGGATGACGCAAGACACCCGAACTAAGTGTTTAGAAACATTGTTGAATGATTCCTTTGGTGACCACAAGTGTCACTCATGAAGATCCCTTCTGAAGAGGTTGAAGCTGGAAAATGGACCCTGATGACCTTTGCAACATAGCCATTCTACTACACTAATTGGAAAGCTCTAATGAAGTGCATTTGAACAACGAAGAATGCCCATTCTGCGATATGAGACAATCACTCCGAAACATGAAGTGTCCCCATTCCTTTGATCTTCTGATTGCACAAATGGATGGGAAACTAGAACAATCACTCAAAAGATGAAACCACGACAATCCTGTGAACTTGAATTTCCTAGCTCTCGAGACACTTTCTCCACTTTAAAAAAGGGGGTTACTATTTTTAGTAAGTGATAATTTCCACCCTTTTCGACTCCATTGTTAGGAAAATAGTGTTTCATGGTTTATTGTAAAATTACCGTGAGGTAATTACACCAGTAATTAGTATTTTACTCTATGATTTTACCATGTGGTTATACAGTTATTATTTGGTTAGTCTAATATATTACAAATATAGTTTGTAATATATTGTTTTGTATTATGGGTCTAACACCACTTGATTCTAGGAGAGAATCGTGGGTTGTTGAATCTGTATCTATAGGCTTGTCTTTCCTATATATTTGGATGTGTAGCTGAATATAATCAAGAAGTTTATGTGAAGTTTATTATGTGATTCTTGTGTAAAAATAATGCAAATTCTAGACTTATTACTCAAATTGTCGTTTTGGATTATCCTTGTGTACATTGCTTCGCCTAGATTGCTCTTTGATATGACTTACTAATAATATCAAGTTCATATGTAGGAGACTTACTATTTTTAGTAAGTGACAATTTTCACCCTTTTTGGATCTGACCACTGAGATTGTCCTTTTAGATCACCTTTGTGCACACCTTCAGTCAAAATTACTTTCTATATAGGCTTACTAAAAATAACAAGTGCCCGTGTAGGGGGCTTACTATTTTTATAAATTAGGGTTTTAGACCTTGGTTTTCAATGAAACCAACTTTTCTGATATGGGTTTTTTCTCTTCTGTGCACTTATGAAATTTCAAGTCTACTCGGTGTCTAGAAATGAAGATTTTAATTTTCAAAGTTTTTTCGCGGGGAAACTGGGGTTTCTTCGCAAAAAAATTGGAATGTGCATGCAAAAATTTCTTCTTGGATCCTCAAGGCACCTAGAAAACTTGAAGATTGCAAAAATGACACGTCGATTTGTCCACCATTTTGTTAGATATGAGGAAATCTTCTTCACAAGTTTCAAAGTTTTTGGCAAAAGATCTCGTTTTCATTCTTCACAAATCTGGATTTATTCATGTTTTTGTTTTCTCAAATCATGGGAGCTTGGATGAAAACAATGGAGAATGCAAGATTTTAGGAAAAATCCTAAAGAGTTTCGCAACACGGGGAGAATGTGGGGGTTTGAGCTTGAAAATGGCTAAGTGTTTGAATTTATAGATTTTTAGCATGAAGAGAGGGGAGAGGGTGCCTTTTTCTGCCCCTATTGTCCCTCTGTAATGGGACAATAAGTGCAAGAAAATGTTCCTTATCCTTTTCTTGACACTTGGCACTTGTTCATTCGTTGAGGAAAGTGGAGAGGGGGATTAAAATAAGCTCTTGGGTGTTGGAAATTGGTCGTATGAGTGACTAGAAGTAGACTTGGGGGGAGGGTACCCTTTTATGTCCCCATTTTCCTCATGTTTTGGGACAATAAGGACATAAAAAGGCACCTTAACATGGTATTTCCAAGTGTCACCCATGCGAGCAATGAGACAGGGCTTAAAATTTTGGTCTGAGGGGCTAAAATGATTTGTCGGGGTCACATGAGTGACCAGAGAGCTTAAAGGGGGGAGGTCACACATTTTTTTGAAAGATTTGGACCAAATTTGACTATTAATTATCACGAGAATAATAATATTGCATTCAATTCAGTCCGGATACAAAATACAATAGACGATATACAAATATTTAGGAGTTTCTTTCTCCTAAAATATAGGGGAGCTACAAATGCTCCTATAACCAATCCTCCTAAATACGTGATTGGTTTCAACTACCACTATTCATGTATAACAATAAAATAATAATGTAAGAAATAACTTACGTGGGTTTTTATTACTAACAACTCATCCACACATAATTATATTTAATGTTATGTAAATAATGTTAGCACTAAAACAATATTTTCCTAACATTTCCCCCTTAGCACGAACATGGGAGAAAAAAATCACACTTCTTCTGCGGCTTGTCATCCATGCTTGCTCATGATCTTGGCTCACTAATGGTTTTGAAAAGGCTAACCAAAAACCTCGGTATGAGCCCCTGCTCATCTGAAATGAACCCCAATTCATTGTACAAACCCTTGTTCGACAAAAATGGACCCCTATCCACCAAAAAGGAACCTATGTTCCAGGTATGAGCCCCTTCTCATCCTCTTCAAGAAACATGATGCTGATTTTTCCTTTGTACTTTCATCTTTCCACAATATCTTCACATCAAGGAATTAACATAGAAAAAGTTGTTCACCAAACTGAACAAGAAAGTTGAATGGAAATGGAGCATTGATGTCATGTTTCCCCCCACAATGTGAAATTTCCGCTTATTGAAAACTAGAACACTGAAATACTGCACACAACTGGAAATCAAACACTGAACTATAAAAAAAAGTATGCCATGACCTCATTATGCGGCCCCATCACTTGCGGTTGGCGAGAGGATGTTGTTTTTCCCACATCCTCTTATGCCTCCGACCTCCAGTTTCATGCTACTAACTCAAATGCCGGATTTAGATATGAGACTCGGTTTCCACATTGTGATTATTCTCCCCCTCAATGTGAAATCATTTATTCTTCGGACATCGAGTAACACGAAAATGCATCCGTAACAATTTTTTATTTTATTTTTTGAACTTTTACAATGAATCAATTTTTCGATTCAACAAAATTACTGACACAAAATAATGACACTTAAAGAATAAAACAATACTTTCGACGACATTACAAATTTGACTATTATTTGACAACACATGACTAACAAATAATATAAACACCATAGTCAAATGACCATAAAAATGTTTTTTTTTAAAACAATAACAAAAAAATTAAGAAAAAAATGACTTTACAAATCGACACAACCTAAAAACAAACCAAAAACTATTCAAACAGACGCCTAAACCTAAGATGACATTTCTATATAGACTCGGCTCATAAACACAATTTGTAATAATCATCAATGAACCTCAAGCTTTATTCATAATTACCCAATAAACTGACTATGACTTAATCATAAGGGAGAACTTAATTTTTTGGAAAACTCGGCACAGTTGTCAGCAATATGCAATAAATCATGAGCAGCAAAGATGCTATTCATATGACCCGACAATCACGAATGAATCCCAGAACTGTGAGAAGAGAGTCATTTCAAAAACTCAACGTAAACTTGCTCAACACTGCGAATCACAAGCATGGAATGTGAATGAAGTCACGTCCTTGGAGGGGGATCATCGACGGGTCCAAGACTGATTTGATTCTATTGATAGAGCACATATTTATGAAGAAGTGGATTATTGTGTTGCAATATGAATGCAGATAAAAAAATAGACATGTCGACACGCCTTCCTATGTTGATCTTCGACAAGATTACATTCTCACAAAGATAACAAAGAGCAACATGTCCATGAGGCAATAAATCTGCTGCACAATTGTAAGGAGAAAATATATATCCTTTTTAACTTGACGCCTCCTTTACCATACTTGTCTCTTTTGATCTACTCAGTCTAATGAATGCACAGCTACGTGTATGAATAACTGATTGAACTGGCAGTCCTCAATGAAATGGAAGACGCCTTCATAAATTGTGCCTCTCCTATATGCCAATTGTATTAGCAATTGCACTCAGACATATATAAGTTCAAATGAATTACAACATATCTGCACTCGATGATGATATGGAACTATATGCAGGCCCGAGGCACCACCGAATTTCTGGATCGAATTTCAAAGGACTCTTCAAGATCGACCTCCAAACATCACTTAGAAATATCTACACGGAAATTAATATAATAGTATGACTTTCACTCCCACGTGGGCACTATACCAGATTAGTATTTTCAAAAGGGTCTTCGTCGAGATATAATACTCTCACCCTCCACCGAATACCAACAAACACACACAAAATTAAGACTATTCTAAATGTAAATGCCTCTGAGAATAAACTAAAACTTTGAATTTTACATCAAAACTTCTCCTAATATCCTGCTCTGATGCCAAATGAAAGATTTGGACCATATTTGAATATTAATTATCACGGAATAATAATATTGCATTCAATTCATTTCGGATACAAAATACAATAGACAAATATACAAATATATAGGAGTTTCTTTCTCCTAAAATATAGGGGAGCTACAAATGCTCCTATAACCAATCCTCCTAAATACGTGAGTGGTTTCAACCACCACTATTCACGTATAACAATAAAACAATAATGTAACAAATAACTTACATGGGTTGTTATTACTAACAACTCATCCACACATAATTATATTTATTGTTATGTAAATGATGTTAGCACTAAAACAATATTTTCCTAAAAACTTCACCTCTCGTCCCTTTGGTTTGGTGCAATGGGTGCAAAAAAGTGTGCCTCAACCTCAGGGTGCAACGTGTCCCTTTACAAATTTGACTAAGTATTGAATAACATACCTTGGAGGGTGACTTGGAAAGACCATAACTTGAGCTCCCGGATGAATTTTTGCACGCTTATTTATATGATTTTTCATGGAAAATTCATTTTGAGAATAATGTGAGGGGTTCCATGCCTTAATTATCACTGAAACACCTTCAAAAATATACTTTTTCTAGGGACTTCCAGTTGTGCATGAAAAGAATGAGCTTCCTGGAAAAATGCCTGAGGTTTGTAGTTGATCTGTTTTTTCCACCATGTAGAGGAATGAAAATTATTTCCAATAGTAATTTTTTGGGTTCACAACTCATCTTGGACAGAGTTCCTAGAATCACTGCTTGAAGCTCAGGTGCCCTTGAACAATGTAAGCTCCTTAAGGCCCAAAAACCCGCTTTTAGTGAAATGAATCCAAAACCTCCGAAACTTCCCAAAATCTTCCAAAATATATTCATTTATGTTCTTGTCCCTTGAATACCCCTCCATGATAAATTTTAGCCTTTCCACTGCTCTATGGGTTGGTGCACTAGTCTTAGGAAGGCTGATGATAGCCCCTCCTAAGATTGCTTGAAACTCCGCTTTTAGAGAGACTGCTCCAAAAGTTATTGAATGCTTTATTTCTCCATAAATCACCTAGGGTAATAGATGAAAATCATATATGGACCATTTGAATGATAAGATAGAGCTGGTACATGGGATTATGTTGGCACGGGGGGTGTCTTGAAAGGTATAACATGAAATTTTTCGACATTAGGGTATAGTTGTCCTATTTTCTAGTGAATTTTTCTCATGCAAAAACACAGACAACATTTGGCTCTAGCTTGGGGACATGTTATGGATCAAGCACAGTGAGGACATGACATGATAAATCCTAGAATATCAATTTTTTTAGAACGTTAACTAGTGCCTTATCCATTGGGCTTCACAAAGTCATTTACGATAGATAGTAAGAAGGAGGACACATCATTCACACGACAAGAGGAACACACAACAAAACACATGGAAAGGAAAGAGCACACACATCGGGCAAGGAAAACACATAACTTAAACTCACCTATGGTACAATGCGGGGACAACCCACTTTCTATCAAGTATTTTCCTTTTCAGAGGTTACCTCCGAAGAGGTAACATTGAATGACGATGTTCCTCAAAGCCATTGACTGTGTTCAAGAAAGTAGCCTCCTTCCTCAACTGATTATGAAATCCATGTGCTTTTATGACTTCCTATAGACTTGGGAGGAGTGAGCCTACATGAGCTTCTTGATTCTCGGAGCTTCGCTTAGAAATTCCACTTCCTTTACTTTTTGAAATCGTTTTGGCATGCCAATTTCCTTTCGTAGTCTCCCACATTAGTGTTTTTTCATTGAGAATCTCGCCATTATCGCATTCATGTTTGTTGACAACTCTTTCGTAAGGAGTATTGAATCTATATTTTTGACCCATATCATTATGAGGTGTTTGAATGTTGAATGGAGGATTAAGAATAACCTCATACTCATCTTTTACAACCATTTCCTGACCTAAGAGGTCAAGACTTAGCTCAAAATCTCCCGTGCTTTCTGCCACTTCGAAAATTTCTTGTATTGAATCCTTCTTTGAAACTACCCAAGGATCACCTTTACCTTCATTCAAAGAATATTCATTCTTAACTTTAAGGAAATCATTGGGAGGAATTTCTTCATTATCCTAAGGCTCATGGAATTTTTCTACTTATTTTTCAAGGGGATCCTTGGCTTCAAATACCTCAATACTTTGAGTCTTAAATTTTTCATCCCATAGAGAATCTTCTTCTTCAAATGGAAAGGAGAAAACTTTAACTTCATCATCACATCCATCATCCATTGGATTAGAGGGACATCGATTCTTCACCCCTTTTTATCTCATGATGAGAAAATTTCAAATCGATTGGAGAACTTAGAATTAGCTTCACATTTGTTCTACATCCCATGGCTTGCATCAATAGTTCAAGACTTATTTTGGGATCTTCACTTTCTTCGAAGATTTTTGCAGGAGTTCTCACACATAATCTTTTTTAAACCTTTCAAAGGCTCTTCTTCTTCATGGGTGACCTGATCGAGAGTATCTTCATCTCCAAATAGGGATGATAATATCTCTTCTTCATGGGTAAGCATAAAAGTTGATTTCTCCATTTGAAATTCACCGAGAACCATTTCTTCTTCTTCATGGCTCACATCATCTGGAAACTTGGGGCTATCCTCTTACAACCCAAATATTCTCAATACTTCTTCAAGATCCATACCCCCTCGAAAGGGATTTTTGGTCCTATCAAAATGGGAATATCATATTCCTCCTCAATTGTCACAAAATAATTCATCCTCATGTTGTCTTGATACAGGATGTTGGCTCTAGAGCTTCCTAACCTTTGTATTTTATATATCATTTTTTCCATAGGAAGAAACTTCTCCATATCTCCTTTAATCGGTATGGTTGCAGAAGACCAATTCATCTGGATTTTCCTCCCATATCATGGCAGAAGCTTTTACCTAACAACATTCCAAATGTAGCCGGGATGTTCACTACCAAGATATTCATCAACACCTTCTTGTCTGGAAAATCGGCAAGAGTCACTTGTGCATCTTTGTCCTTACCTACAAGTGGTACTTCCTTTGACTCCATGGAGTAATAAGAGCCACCAGATGAGTCATGGTGAGTTTGAGAGCATTGATGACCTTCACATGCATTACATTATCAGAGGCACCTGAATCTATTATGTAATTATTCAATATGTATTCTCTGACGAGAAGGGAGACATAGAAAGGGTCAACCTTATCGGTATTTGATGCACTCAAAGAAAAGTATGTTTTGTGATGGAGGTGTAGGTGGGTTTGGTAGTAGTCCTTTAGAACTAGAGTCAAAACATTGGGGTTCAAACTACTACTCTTGATATATCGGACAAATCTCTCAAATTGCTCAGGGTGAGTCTGAGATATTCGGTTTCAAAAATCGACACCTTGGTTTTGTTTTCATGTTCAACATGATAAAAAGGATAAAATGCAGACAAGGCAGATGAAAGAACTACTTTTGGAGATGGGATAGGCTTGGAAGCAGGGGTAGATGTTTGGAGAACATAGGTTGTTTTGAAAGGTACACTAGGAACTTTTGAAGAACTAGATTTTGTAGGATTTGATTTAGAATTATAAGAGGCATTGATAGACTTACTTGGGATTGCGGGTGACCTTTTTCTTGTCACGGGATCAGGTTTCTCCAATGTAGACTCCATGTAAGAAAGAAGAGGATATCCTTGACTAATTATTTTTTTGGTAGAGTCGCCATAAGAGGATCTTCGGTATTCTTCTTTTTCACTTAAGTAGGAGGGAGCTCTCTTTTGAGACTGAGAGTGGGTGAACACCACACATGAGAGACTAGGTACATTCGTGTCATCATCTTCATCATCTCCAGAGTACTCATAGAATCTGATTTTTGTATCATTCTCTACTTCCTCAATCTCTAGGAAATCACCGCCTTCACTTTCTTGTTCAAGCTCTTCTTCATCTTCTTGAGTTCTGCAACTTGCATTGACATGCGAGGCCTCCAAGGTAAACCTTCGAGGTGCTCCTTTTGAAATCTGATTTCGGCTTGGACTTTGATGGGATCCTCATTGGAAAATTTCCCTCTTCAATGATTCCATTTCATTTGCAAATTTCTATAGTAACGGATCAATTCTCTCATCTCCAGGATGTTGAGCCTTACCCTTTCAAGGGTTCTTGATCTTCCTGGATAGGATGAGGTCATCTTTAACATCAATGGCCATCCTTTGTGCTTCTGCTAGATTCCTTGGTTAGACCCTTCGTAGGAATAATCCTACCTCCGGTGATTGGGCATTAATAAATAATCTTCTCATGTTATTGTCGGATGGTGAATCATCTTCTGGTATTCTCTTGAGTAACTTGTTGAAATGGGCCACGAATTCTCTCATAGTCTCATTTTCCTCTTTCTTCATTTGTACCAATTGAATGATGAGGTCTTGGCAATCTTCAAAAAAATTGAATCTTTCTTTGAAGCGGGTCTTGATGTCATTCCAACAAGTGATGGATCGGGAATGCGTAGGAGGTAGAACCATTTTGTTACTTTTTCTTGAAGAGATTCCATGAACAATCTTACAACAATCTTCATGTTCGATTCCAAGAATTCCACATGATGTGATGAAGGCCGATATGTGCTCTTCGGGAGTTGTGTTCCATCACCTTTGAACTTGGGAAATTTCTTATAGGAATCTGTTGGTAGATTGTGAAGAGGAGGTGTGAGAGCAAGCGGGCTCATGTATTCCTTCCCCATGGAACAATGGGTTGGGTCTTTCTCCTTCTTCTTCATCCTCCATTTTTTCTCCGGCTTCCTCTTCTACAAATTATTTTTCTTCTTTTGAATCATCTTTTAGTTCTAGTTCTTCTTCTTCACTAGGAATTCAATGTTCAACGGTGGTTGAAAGATGGGAGAATTTGTAGGAGTATCAATAGGGGTTTGAATAGGATTTCCAGGGTACCACTTGAAGAGTCGGATGGAGATGAGGCTTGAGAGAAAAGTAGGGGTTATCTCTAATCTTTTCTTGTTGATTTTGTAAAGCCTCAAAGTAGGATCAACAATCCCTCTTAGCCTATTCAACTTGGTATATCTCCTTTCAACCCATTTTTGAAAAATCTTGCAATGGGAATATGAAAGGAAACTATGGAATATGAAGGGTCATTCACATGGATCAATAGTGGGTCTTTTCAACAATGGATTTCCATCAACTTTTATTTTTGTTTTTTTCAATTTTTTTTTTATTTTTTTATTTTTTGGAATATTTTAATTTTTGTATTTTCTTGTGATAGTATTTTGGGTGCAAATGTTGCCAAGTCTAGCCCATAGTGGGCGCCAAAAATCTATTGTGAGAAAAAAATTTTGGTGGACAAATTGGTGGTTATCTTTCCAATGCTCTAGGAATCTAAGTCCCTCTACTTGAATGAGTGCAACTCCATGTAATTATCCAGATGTGAAATTAGTTTCTATGTTGGCCTTACGACCGGGGATCTAACAGGGCACTCCACTGACCCTGTGGAAAAATATTGCAATTGCTTGCAAGAGAGGACTTTGCTAGGAGATCGGGAAAGAGAGTGAGAAAAAGAGAGGGGGATTAATGTTATAGGTAGAAAATCATATTCCTATACCCATTAACCAGAGAAAATTCTAACACATATATTTAGAAGAAAAATAATTATGCAAACGACAACAAGACCAGTTAAGATTTAGAGCAAAAGTTTCAGTAAATCTCCCAGTTAAAAAAGGCATGAAACTCCTTCTTTCTTCATTGATGCTTGAGCAAAATTGTACATAGCAAGAATGGGAAGAACATAGAGATGAGAAGTAGAAGAATTTCTATCTATTTGCTTCTTCACAAGGGATACTCTCTCATGAACACAAAATTGACAACCCTTTGGAAAGAGGGTGTCTTTACAATTTATAGAATCGGAGAAATCTCTTCGCCTACCCCCACATGACTTTTCATATGCCTTTGCACAACTTATGACTTTTTGCATTCTTAGGAAAATATTAAGTCCCCTTTTATAAAATAAGGGTGACTTATTACATTATAAACATAAAGTCATTTTTAATTAAATAAAGGCATTATGAAAAAGTGTAACCCCAACGAAGAAATAAAACATGGAGGAGAGAGAAAGGGGAAGAGAAGAGAGAGAGAGAGAGAGAGAACTAAGAAAGAATGTCGATGAAGAAACTTCCTCTAATGAAGTTCACTAATCCTTGTCGATGATCCATGAAATGCTCCAATGCAGTGAATTCAAAATCCTTAAATGCTTTACACCATAAGAAACATGTTTTGGATGATGACTGACACCCTGAACTAAGTGTTTAGAAACATTGTTGAATGATTCCTTTAGTGACCACAAGTGTCGCTCATGAAGATCCCTTCTGAAGAGATTGAAGGCTGGAAAATGGACCCTGATGACCTTTGCAACATGGCCATACTACTGCATTGATTGGAAAGCTCTAATGAAGTGCATTTGAACACTGAAGAATGCCCATTCCATGATATGAGACAATCACTCAAAACATGAAGTGCCCCCATTTTGTTGATCTTCTGATTGCAAAAATGGATGGGAAACTAAAACAATCACTCAGAAGATGAAACCATGACAATCCCATGAACTTGAATTTCCTAGATCTCAAGACACTTTCTACACCAAAAAAGGGGGGTTACTATTTTTAGTAAGTGACAATTTCCACCCTTTTCGACTCCAATTATTAAAATTTTGTTTTGGATTACCCCTGTACACTGCTTCCGCCTAGACTGACCTTTGATATGACTTACTAATAATAGAAAGTTCCTGTGTAGGAGACTTACTATTTTTAGTAAGTGACAATTTTCACCCTTTTTGGCTCTGACCACCGAGATTGTCCTTCTAGATCACCTTTGTGCACATTACTTCTATCGAAATTTCTTTAGTATAGGCTTACTAAAAATAGCAAGTGCCCATGTAGGAGGCTTACTATTTTTAGAAAGTAGGGTTATTGACCTTGCTTTTCGATGAAACCAACTTTTCTAATATGATTTTTAGCTCTTGTGTGCACTTTTAAATTTCAAGTCTACCCGATGTCTAGAAACAGAGATTTTTAATTTTCAAAGTTTTTTCGTGGGGAAACTAGGGTTTCTTCATTGCAAAAAAATCTGAAATGTGCATGCAAATATATCTTCTAAAAATGGCACGTCGATTCGTCCACTAGTTTGTTAGATATAAGGAAATCTTCTTCACGGGTTTCGAAGTTTTTCTGGCAAAAGATCTCGTTTTCGTTCTTCACAAATCTGGATTTCTTCATGTTTTTTGTTTTCTCATATCATGGGAGCATGGATGAAAATAATGGAGGATGAAAATATAGGATGCAAGATTATAGGAAAAATCTAGTAGAGTTTCGGTAGCACGGGGAGAATGTGGGGGTTTGAGCTTGAAAATGGCTAAGTGTTTGAATTTATAGTTTTTAGCATGAAGAGAGGGGAGAGGGCACCATTTTCTTCCCCTATTTTCCCTTTGTAATGGGACGATAGGTGAAATAAAATGTGCATTATCCTTTTCTTGACACTTGGCACTTGTTCATTCGTTGAGGAAAGTGGAGAGGGGGCTAAAAATAAGCTCTTGGGTGTTGGCAATTGGTCGTATATGTGACTAGAAGGAGACTTGGGGGAGGGCACCCTTTTTACCCCCATTTTCCCCTTGTTTTGAGACAATAAGGACATAAAAATGTTCCTTATCCTAGTGTAACGGTCTTTCTAAGTGTCACCCATGTGTGCGATGAGAAGGGGGCTTAAAAAGTTGGTCTAAGGGGCTAAACTAAGTTGTCGGGGTCACATGAGTGACCAAATAGCTTAAAGGGGAAGGCGCACTTTTTGCACCTCTTTTCCCTTTGGTTTGGTGCAATGGGTGCAAAAAGTGTGCCTCAGCCTCAAGTTACCACGTGTCCCTTTACGCATTTGACTAAGTATCAAACAACATACCTTAGAGGGCGACTTAAAAGACCATAACTTGAGCTCCCAGATGAATTTTCGCACACTTCCTTATATGATTTTAAATGGAAAATGAATTTTGAGAATAATGGGATGTGTCCCATGCCTTAATTATGACTGAAAAACCTTAAAAAATATCATTTTTTCTCAGGACCGCCAAATGTGCATGGAAAGAATGGGCTACCTGGAAAAATTATTGAGGTTTGAAGTTGATCTATTTTTTCCACAATGTAAAGGATTGAAAATTCTTTCCAATGGTACTTTTTGGGTTCACAACTCATTTCGAGCCCCCGAATTACCTCTCAAATATCAGTGCTCTTGAACGGCGCAAGCTCCTTTAAAACCCCACTTTCGGTGAAACGGCTCAAAAACCTCTGAAACTTCCCAGAATATTCCAAAATTTGTTCCATGATGAATTTTAGCCTTTGGTCCGCTCAATAGGTTGGTGCACTAGTCTTAGGAAGGCTGATGATAGTCCCTCCTAAGATTGCTTGAAACTTCGCTTTTAGAGAAATTGCTTCAAAGTTCTTGACCGCTTTCTTTCTTCCTAAATCACCTAGGGGAATGTATGACGATCACTTATTGACCATTTGAATGACAGGATAGAGTTGGTACAAGGAATAGATTGGCCTGGGGCTATCTTGGAAAGGTATAACATGAAATTTTTCAACACTAGGGTATGGTTGTCATGTTTTCTAGTGAATTTTGCTCATGCAAAAACACAAGACAACATGGGGGAAATTGGAGAGGTCCTTAATACGAAACCCACCAGAATGATTATAGTAAACATGTTATGCATGAACAATCATCAAGAATTGAGCCCCTGTAATGGTTGGTCATATGAAAACCAATAGATTATATAATTTATTAAAAATTAGAAATAAAGAATTTTTAAAAACATTCAACAATATTATTTTATCAAAAAAATCTATGGGGCCCAGATACCATGTTTCTTTTCAAACTGACTAGATAATTTAAAATTCCTTATACTGTGTTCATGTCACGTCTGATACAAGAGACGAATGGAACTCAGCGAATCACTAGTGCCCAACTTGAGTAATTGCGGGAAAATTGGGGATGCATGAACAATCATCAATGATTGAGCCCCTCCAACAATAAGTCATATTAGTGATAAGTATTTTTATCTTCCAACCGAGATTTGCTATTTTTATATGCGTCAAGGTTTTATGATAGAAAAACCCTTAATTTGTTAGATAAGACAAAGACATGAATAGCAATTTGGAAATAAAAAGATGGGAATTAAATACCTACATGTCCCACACATATTCCACAAAGTGCAAGTTGTCCGTGCCCAAATAATATTTGCTATATGTGCTCAACTTTATCATCTAGATCTCGCTTGCATTATTCATGTGAGTACAATTTGAGATTAAAGGGGACAAAATAAAAGATGAGAAAAATCCAATATGTTCCAAGTTTGAAACCCAACCACATTGATTGATTTTTTTACTCTTTTCGCTTTCAAAGCTTGAGTAATTGCGGGAAATAAGAACCCCTCCCAAAGTTGGTCATATGAGACAAGTAGATTTTATCATCCAATCAAACTTTGTTATTTCTAAATTTTATTTTTTTACGGTGTCAAAGTTTTTAATTGAATGGTGTTTAATTGTTAAATAAGTCAAAGACATGAACGAAAATCTAGAAGAAAAGGGTAGTAATTAAATACATGTATGTCCAAACCTATTCCACGACCAAAATGTGTCCTACCCAATTAATATCTTCCAATGTGCTCCACTTTACCATCTTGATCTCGCTTACATTCTCCACGTCCGTGCAATTTGCACGTAAAGAGGCCAAAATAAGAAATGGGGAATATTTAGAAGATTTCAGGTTCAAAACCCAACCGAAATTCTTGCTTATTGGCAGTGAGAAGAACATCAGTAGTCTGTCCTTGTGCTATAAACACATAGTGTTTTGAATGGCTTGGTGTAGGATGCATCTTTCCCAACAACTGTCTGAGCTAGCACAGGCGATGGACGCTTTGAGCAGAAGTAGTGGCGGTGGTATTTTCGTGGAGGTAAGAAAGCGTGAGAATCAGCTCTTTCCTAGCTGCAACGGTGGCAACTCGACGCGGCTGCAGTTCCCATCAGGGTCTCACATTGGCAAACTCTGAAGGCGGGACCGAGCTGTTTTTAGGAAATAGGAACCAAGCTCGTGTATAGGATGAACCGAGCTTGCCAACGAGGCAAGCCATGGGTCTATATGCAATATATAAAGACTTGATATAAGCTCTAATTTGGAGAGTTTTATTTGCACAAGATATGAGAGACGAGCTCTATGTGAGGAGCTCGCAAATCTTTGTGAGTAGCTCGCCGAACTTGGGAGGGACCTCACCTAACACAGCAGGGAAAGAGTAAAGAGGAGTTCATTCTGTTTTGTAAGGAATCACCTTGAGCAAGGTTCTTTTATGTGAATTTGTTTTTCCATCTTCAATTTAAAATGTTTGTAGATCGTGGAAGGGGGCCTAGGTGAGTTGGTAACCTAGCTCTTAAGATGGAGCATTCAAGCTCTCCACCTAGGTTCAAACCCCCATTGTATCCACATCTGTGATGTGTGGGGCCCACCTCTTGAAAGGTAGATTGAAGTCCCATTCACACCTGGTATTGTAATAGTTGATTATCAAAGCACACACTACACAAGTTGTGTGCTTCGACACGTACCAATTAAAAAATGTTTGTAGATCCTCTCGAGATTGAAAATCATAGTGATATAAAAAAAAATTACATTTTCCTTCAACTTCCTCAAGTCAAGTGGGGACTAGTTCTGTAGGGCAATATTTTTCTTTTAATATAGTTTTATGAGTACCTTGCAACTTTACTACAAGGCTTTTCTTCTACAAATTTTAGTTTTGTGATATGTTTGTAAAAATTGTAAAGAAAAGCTTACACAAATATGTAGGATTGTCAACAACCTACAAATTCTTAAACAACAAAACCGGCTCTAATACCATATCATATTATTAAAATCAATAAAAAAATGAAGTATCGTCTATGCAAAGTTTGTTAAAGATTCAATTTAGTACATCAATGTAACTTACAATAATTTCAAATAAAAATTGAACATGAAAGCAAATGAACACAACATATACCGTGAGAAAAATCTTATGTTAAACAACCCCATCAAAATGCACTTTTATTTATATTAATAAACTTGAGGAACTTGCAAACAATTTCATACATGCATGACCATTGCAAGCCAAGAACCCAACATAATAATCTTCCAACGGCTCACTCTTCCCAACTAATTTAATTAATTAGTCAACTTTATATTAATATATATAATGTTTATAAAATTATGATATATGCTTATTTAATAAAATTTTAATTATGGGTATGTGTTTATGATGTTGGGCCACATTAAATGTGTCCGTAAAAATATTACATGCTCCAACATTTATGTTTGTGTTCAATAATTTTTTTGGTCTTCTCCACTAGTCTATCATGCATATTAGGGTTGGCGAAATCTCATTCATCTTCTCCTTCAACAGATTCCTCCTCCCATCTCACTTTCCCTTCTCTATCTTCATGTCACTTCTTATGGTTACCCCTAAGCTCAATTTCTCCTCCATTTTTATCTCATGTCAACTTTTTATCGAAGATTTTATTTTCTAAGCCATCCATAATATCTTTATGTTCTTTCAATTTATATGTCATGGGTAATTTCTTCTCGAAGTCTCTAATTGATTATAGGTTCTAACATAATCTTTCTCAATTGTGAAATTTTTGATACATGTTGAGTTCCTCTATTGTTTGTGCATTTCCTAATTCTTTTGTTTTGTTTCTTCCCTCTTTACTATAGTCTAGTAGGTTGTATGTCCCTCCTTCCATTCTTAAAAATTGTGCTACCATCAGAAACCAATACCCCTCTCATGGAAAACTCCACACTATGTTTGTTATGGTTCTACACAAGTTTCCATTCCATTATTTTCCACATTTGTAGAGCACGTTAAGTTTATTCTTTCTTTTCCAAAACATTTGTCACCTTGATAGTTTAATTGGTAACCTCTGCAATACCCTCCACATTATCCTCCTCCACTATAATTATTTCCTATGTAGCCTCCATGATACACATCGTTGTTATTTCCTTGAAATCCTTCCTAATTGTTTTGAAATCCCCCCAAATTTTGAATGCCCTCCTTGATTATTTTATAGTCACCTCCTTTATTTCCCTAATAACCATTACATTTTGGTATTGGTGAACTTTAAAGACTTGCATTTAAATGTTTTTGCAATCAGAAAGTTGGTGTTGGTGTGATGTACATTTTTTTGGTGCAGTCAATGGCATTTTTCTCACAATCGCAACCCCTGTAACTCTCACCGCTTTCAATTTATTTGTAGAGTCTACTCCAAGATATGTGGTGATAATGGTTAAATGTTACACACATAGTACAATGCATCAAGTGGTTTTTAGTGGCATCACTTTCGTCAATGAGCACATAATTTGATTGTATTATTCTCACAACATATATATCCTACACTACAATTGTTCCTTCAAAATCAATTGTTACATTGGTAGTGTCATCCCTACCAGATTCATTCTTGTCACAACATCTCTTCTTGCTTCGTTTACATGTGGACATTTCATCCTCCTATCCTTCTTCACAACATACACTACACCATATCTACTTGCTACAATATTTGGTGGTGAATATGTTCTTAAGGCTTAGCCGTAACTAGACTAACTTGTTTTACAATATCTCCAACTCTATTTTAGCTACCACTTTTCCTTCTCTCTTCCAATGTTTCACTACCAATTATGACACCATCTCCAGTGGTGCTCCAGTGCTTCTGTAAATATCTTAAACTCTTTTTCCATTGGTTGATCCTCTCAAATATGATAATAATCTTAGGACAAACCATTCAATTTTTCACTTCTCTTCAATGGCTCATCCAATTTACTCACTACATTTAGAAACCTCTTATCAAAATCCTTCATTGTTTTGCATTTTCTTTGTTTTTCATTCCTTCTAAATCAAATATTCCATCTTGCTCAAGCTTTTAGTTGGGATATCTAGAAAGTGATAGTCATTTTAAATTCTTTATTCAAAACGCTCCACATCTTGGAATGTGTTGGGTTTATCTTCATTTGCCACTTTAGAGTTTCATCTCTTAGTGTCCGTAGGACATGAAACAATTTCAATTGATCATCTCCAATATTATAGCTTCTTAGGTACAAATTTAACATGAACAAATGTTCTTGAGCATCCTTTGTGTCTTTTCCAAATCATGGGATATTTATTCTTTGTGCCAATTTTGTTCTCTTTTCCATGTCGATACCGTACTTGGTAAATTCTATATGGATTTTTTATGTCATTTCCTTATTTTATTCCTTTATTTTCTCCTTCACTATCTTGTTTTTGTTTGATCCGAAAATAGACCGAAATTTTTATCTACTCGATCTTCGGACCCTTGTAGGCTTATCAAATTACCATTTAATTTTTACCCCGTTAAAATCAACTTAAAATAATGCAATAAGTATGACACTTTGCAAAAGGGTTGATTACGGAGTTCGGCAATTGCCTACGTCTCCGGGTTCTTTCGAACTATTCCACTAGTCAAAACTTGTAAGTTACAATAGTACTTTCACAAGAAAACCTAATGGAAACTATTAAGAACTTGCTTAGAAGAATATCCAGACCTTCAGATGACAAGGGTGAAAAATAGCACCCGACTTCCCCTTTCTTGGCGTATTCGGCAAGCTCTATGGCACCAGCTCCACTATTCGGAATCCTCTGGATCTCGATCGGCCTTCCAAACGCTTTGTAACGCCCTATGGCACTCCGATCGATACTCCAGGATTCATAATAATTTAGTGTGGCGCTATAGGTGGCTAGGTAGTATTAAAACTCCTAGTCACAATAATGTCTATTTAAATAAATAGGTCTTCACAACTTTATAATAAGCCTAATAAATAGGTCTTATAAACTCTCCTCCACTCGCTCGGGCAATATTCCTCAAGCTTGTCTTGAGCTTCCAAGTTGTGTTTTTACAATGAAGAGGGGTCAGCTTTTATAGTGCAAATAAGACCCTAAAATTTTGTTTAAGGCCTTATCGGCCAACTCACCCCCCTAACCAACTCGTTGGCCGAGTTGGTTGGTCGCTCATTATCCCCGCCGAGTTCGCATGTTCAAACCTTCTGTCATGTTTTGCCACGTCGTTTTGGGTGAGATCCCACATTCTTTACACAAAAGGGGGCTCAATGTTTTTATTGGGCTCGCCGCCCTATTCCCCTCATGGCCTCGGTCACACATTACCCTTCATGCTCGGTTTATGCGTTGGTTTGTTGTGGCGAGTGGTTGAAGCCACCACGTGGCCGGACTTGGTTTGTGTTATCTGTTGGAGAACTGTGTCGACCGCTCCATGTGGCGAACTCTACATGAGTTTGTAGAGTGTGGGGTCGGTTGGGTCTACCACCGTGTGTTGTCGACCGAGTTATGGGCTATGCATTGTTATCCTCCCCATGTTGGTTGAGTCGTGGTACATCAAACCGAGTCGTTGAATCGTGCCGAGTTAGATGGGATAATATACTTCCCGAACATTGTGGAAATATATGATTGTGATTAACTCGGTATCAATTACAATAGCTCGCCGAGCTATCATCAGTGCAACTTGGCCACATAGTGCACTTGTCAATTCTCGATAAGCAAATTGAGCTAAATCGAACTCGTTGTAATGTGATCAACTCGGTGGGGATTTGATCACCTCAACGAGCAAGAAATAATAGCTCGTCGAGCTAACTCGATGTCGACATGGTGGTTTGAGAGCCCACCATGTCGGTAGCACCACTAGCTCTCACGGCGGTCAAGCTCCCTTCTGTCACAAAAGTTGAGCCTCTTGTTTTGTCGTGCTATACCATTTTACGATCGTCAAAGACCAGCGGTGAAAACCTCTCTGATTTTCCAATGCTCTTTTGCCACATTTCGCAGTGCTTATTGGTCCATTATTGACTTGTTGACTAGAGTTGACTTTTTTCGTTGGCTGAACTTTGACCGAACATAACTAGAGCTCCCAATGTTTGTTTGTCATGGTCTCATAGTCGTCGGAAAGCTCTCAAAAATATCTTCTGCACTGACACAATTTAGGAATGTTTAGGGAACTTTTGACGTCAAAAATGATCCCTTGATCATTGTTTCACTATTGTCTTCTTCCTTTATTGCTCTTCATTTCTCTCTAGAAATAATTCTCCTTGAATATCTTACTAAAATCATGTACAATTTTCTCCTTTCTTCTTTATGTTTCTCATAACGGTTACTCAATTCTTTTCCCATGTATATCTCTTCCTCACTTGGTGTCTCCTTAAATTTGTAAAACAACATGGGGGATGGTGATTGGTCCAAGGGGTTCGTTTCCTCAAACCTTTTATTTCAATTAGGGTTGAGAGGGGGAGGAAGAAGGGGAGATGTGTAGGAGAAAGGGGGAGCATCACTCCTTGTGTCCTTGTTATTCTCTTCACTAATTTATTTTTCTTCTTTCATTATCTCCTTCACTAACTACTCATCTTCTTTATTCCATATAACAACTATCTTCTTTTTCTTCTCTACATTCTTCC
This sequence comes from Taxus wallichiana var. yunnanensis, assembly GCA_018340775.1. Lineage (NCBI taxonomy): Eukaryota > Viridiplantae > Streptophyta > Pinopsida > Cupressales > Taxaceae > Taxus > Taxus wallichiana. The sequence continues at coordinate 628,092,039 of CM031236.1, read as the reverse complement.
CTATCTTTTTCCAGTTCTATAATTTCCATTTTTTCTTTTTCTATTTCATGAGTTGTTGCTCTTTACTCTAATCTTTCTAATTCATATACTTTTTATACTTTAATTTCTTCTTCATCATTATTGCATATTCCTTCTTCCATGCCATCTTGTTTTCTCGTTTTTACACTCAACTTATTCTTCTACATATTTTCCTCTACTTCTCCATTAAACTTGATCTTATGCACCCATGTGGTTATTCCTCCTGGTCTTTAGTTCCCAAGGTTCATGGTACATTCTTCCTTCTTAATATGTCTATCCATCTCCATTTTGTTCAATGCATTCCATCCAATATCCTCGTGTGCATCACATGCATTCTTCCTTCTTGATATGTACATCATTCTCCCTATTGTTCAATGCATTCCATCCAATATCCTCACTTGTGCCACATGCACTTCTTGTAGCCATCTATAATCTATGTCTCCGACTATGTATTCTTCTCTTTTCTTCTCCTTTTGTTTTTTTGTCATCTTATTGTACAAATATAGATTTATTTACAATCATATTGTGATGCCCTGGTATCCCTTTCGTAAGGTTTGTGGATCCCCAGTTCCCTATTTCCAGGTCTGCGAGAATAAAACTAGTTGACACCCCACTAAATTCCCTTTTTTCAAACTAAATTTTCCCTCTCACTCTTCTCTCTCTAATGGCTACTTCTCCATCTTCTCTTTCCATTGTCTTTTCTATTATGTTAATCTTCTCTTCTCATCCTCTAATCCCATCTTTCCTCAACATATTCCTTTTTTTTCTTCTCAATTTCTTGTTTCTTTACTTCATGCTAGTTACTTTTTACTTGATTGTCGCCTCCTCTATTGTCCTTCAACAAAATCTTTACTTCTTTTCTCTCTAATCTATACTCTTCTTGTTAATCTCTCATTTTTATCCTTTTATTTCCTCATTAATTTGTACCCTTCTTTCTTAATGTTTTTCTTTCATTCAATCTCTCCTACTCTTGCTAATTGCTTTTCTTTCTCTAATCTTTAATTTCCTCTCTAATCTTTGTTCTCTCTAATCTTAATTATTTTTTCGTTTTTTTCATCTTTTTCCTCACCCATTTATTTTCCCCAACCATTAGACCAAGTTTTTTTAAGACATGTCCTTTCGAATCCCCCCTTTTTATGTCATCCAATAGGTGGTTTGGCCCCTAAAGGAATTGTCTACCGCTTTTCACCATCCCCTTCTATATGATGTATAGGAGAAAGAGCAACTATTTTGCTTTGAATCAACCTCGTGCTCTATCTAAAAAATCAAAGTTCATGGTGTCAAACCTTATCCAACTTTGAATTGTCCACATAATGAATGAATCTAGAGTTGTTCAAACCAATAATCAATTGCTCGTCCACAACTTATCTAATACTTTCTTTTTGAATTTTCTCTTCATTCCACTAAATCGTATTCTCCATTTGCACTATAGGTATCTATTACATTCACTTCTCTTATAGTCCTCAGCCAAAACAGAGACATGAAAATATTGACCAAAACTCCTCATCCTCAACCCTAAAGAAGACGTTTTCTACTCATGAATAGGTTTCTTTGATTTTATTACGTAACATCGAAAAAAATTCTTCAATTTAACTTCCCACCATTTTTCAATCCATATTATCCCAAATACAAAAACAATAAAGGATATTCTCCTTTGGACATCAATTTGTCAAGTCGGGAAACACCACCAATGTTAACATTAACTATGTAATTCCCTAAACTATCTTCTATTTGTTCATATAAACTTATCAAATACATAACAAATCTCATATTCCTCTCTTGTATCATTGTTGTGTGTGTATATATATATATATATATATATATATATATATATTGCAATCTCGTACCTTAGGCATACTTCTCTCTTTGAATAGCATATTGTACATTGTTCTACTTTGCAATATAAATATTGATTATAGATGTTACAGTTATGAAGATACGTGTCTATTGATAAGGTCTATTGTGCAATCTAGAGCCTTCGACGCTGTTGTGAAGCACCATTGGGTACCACACGAGTCCAAGAAGGAAATACCTTGTTTCACCTTTGTTGAATCCCATTGATGTTGCAGTGCATTCTGGAGCTTCCGTGGTATATTCTATTCATTGAAAACCAATCAATAACTTTGCCAACACAATATCAATGTAACCTTTCATTGCAATATCCCCACCACGCTGCTCTTAAGTCTTTAAAATATTTTCAACGCCTCTAAGAAAATATCATTAATTATAATTTTCTTGAGTTTCCATGTAGGGTCAAATAAGTATCTTTATCAAGCATAGATTTGTTTGAGCTCCTCCTAACATTTATTTTCTCAAATACAAACAAACTAATATTTACTGGAAATAAATTATAATAAATGTTGAGTCACCAAAATAGATTGATGGTACCTAAGAATAATACATCTAAATGTAATGGACGTGCTACAGACAAAAATACAATAGCTCTCTCTATTAACTATATAGACTTGATAACAAAGCTATGTGAGGTAGCCCTCTGTGGACATGCCCTTAGAATCTAGTTCAAGTGCATGAAAAAGGCTAGTGCTGAATTAAGCCTTTACGTATTACACTGGACTAAGTTTTTCAATGTTAATGATATGTTTGTATTTGACTGAAACTTTAAAAATATAGGATAATCATTTAGACATGAAAAACCACAAAGTGATAATGTAAAAACTCCAAACGACTCAGATGTCATCCAAGGAATTATCTAAGATCCATTCTAAATTTGTGTCAGCTGCTCAATTAAAATTTCATTCTATATCTTTTTGGAAAAATTGAAAGTTGATATAAGTTATTTTTACTTCAAAAATAAAGATTCCAATGTGAGTTCCAATTACGAATAACTTCAAACCACATGAAATGTATTGCATTAAAAAGTCAAGAAAGCATAAAACATGCTGGAACATAACATCTCTGATATCTATAATATCAAAGAGACACTATTTTATAAATTAAGCATAAAAGCCCGTGAAATACAACCTTTTGAGGGATGTTATATTGAAAATTGCACCAAAACTAGTAGCACCAATCTCCCACAAATGTTATGATGTTAGTGTCGGAGCCATATTTTCCTCTAAAAATAGATTTCCATTTTGTTCCATAAAGACCATAATCAAATAACATCAAGAATACAAAACTCATGTTGTCAAGGGCAAAAACCCTATCATCCACTCATGAAAACGGCCATTTTGGCCTCCATGAGAATCATTCAAAGAATTTATTTGATAAAGTGGCTGAAAAATTGCAGAACAAATCTGAGTAAGCAACTCAAAATTTGACATAGTTACCTAAGTCTCGGGGACTGGGGGACGGGGAGACGGAGGGACGGGGTTTCCGGGACGGGAAAAATTCCCAAATTTTGGGGATGGCAAGGGGACGGCTATTAAAATAATATATAAAATATTAATATTTAAATATTTTAACTTTATTCAATGAAATTTAGGGATTTAAACTCTATTCAGGTACTTTCAAGATTATAGTTTAATGTTCTTTGTAAAAATAACAACTTTTTAAAAGTAAAAACATCAAAAGTTTTTGGAAGATTTTAAAAAAATAGGGACGTCCCCTCCAAGTCCCCAAGTCCCCGAAACGTTCGGGACGTCCGGGACATCACCAAAATCTAGGGACGCGTCCCCGCGTAACACTGAAATTTGTCTAGATTACAAATATTTATATTGCAGGAAAAGCAATAAAATTATTTCAATAAAGATGGACTTTTTTCTCTTCTGAATATCAATCCAAAGCATGGAGGAAATGGATCTACTCTTTGCTTATTAGAGCTTCACCAAGTAGTCGTAGAACCAGTTGACATGATCAGAAAGTTGTATGTGTCTCAAGATCAGAACCTATCCATCACTGCTTTTCCTTTACCCTTTGGTAGTTTCTGAGATGTGGCTGGATGAATGAAAGCTTATCAGTCAGAAATGAAGCATTACATGCCTCACTAAACAAAATCAGAAAAACATAAGATCAGAACTTACCATCTTCAACATCTTTTAACTTGTAGTAGTGTGGAGCTATCTCCACTAACCAGTCAGGTTTGATCTCAATCGCCTATATTGCAGAGAAAAGGAAAGTAAATCCTAGCTTCCAATTGCATGAATAACAAATAAAAATCGAGAATCCATTCAGACAAAAGGGAATAAAAATTAACATAAAATGTGTACATACTTGTCGCATGTATTCCTTTGTTGTATAAACTAGTTCATAGTAAACAACCCACCGTGGTAATACCTGCCACACAAGAACCCAGAAAAAAAGCATCAAGCATCATTCCAGTACCTTTGATAATGAAATGTCTCAAAATGTAAAGGGTTAGCCATGATCTTTTCCAAAGTTTTACAGTTGTATTAAAAATAGGCTTTTTCTCGTCTTACAATTCAACAAGACAATATTAGCAGACTCTGTACTGTGCACTCTCCAGTAATATTAAGCTCAAAAATACGTTTTTTTTTTTCCCAGGAAAAAAACCCATATTATAAAATGGCCACTGCCTCTTTTTTTTACATGAGGATATATTTACACTGATACGAGTTCTTTATTTGAGAGAGAGCCTCGAACTATCAGAAAACAATCTAGAAATACATATAGAATAATGTACAGACAAACAAATCTCAAAATAGGGCATAAGGAAACTATCCTACTAATGAAATTTTGCCATCTCTCATTGGATTTCAAAGAGTTAAATAATGGAATTATCAACCTTCAACAAACTTTTCTAGCTAATGGGAAGCACGATAGTCAAATGATGAAAGATCAGCGAATTGACCCTGTAACATAACTGATTCAAACAATATTTTTGATGGAGGGCCTACGGGAACCTTTGATGGGCTGGAGGAAAACTATTTCTCAAGTAAAACGTGTAGCTGAGAATGAAGAATTGACCAGGAGACTGCAAATCATTCCTGATAGATGATTTTTCGAACTTGAAGTAGAGGTTGACCCTATGGTAATTTCCATTGCAATCAATAAAGACATCTTTCAGCAATTGGCAACCATATTCCTCATTAGACAAGGCAAGAAATCTTACGTGCATATTCAATAAAATCACACTTTCACACTGCTTCACAAAGGCTAATGGCACGGTACTGGTTGGCAAAAGGAGGTGTCATTGGCAGATAACTAGAAGCTAAACTTGTCCTGTTGAATAACAATCAAGGGATTCAATATGATCGACTTGAACCTTATTAAGCATGGTCTTTGAAAGTGGGATAATTAAGGTGATTTGTTGGGTATTAAAATCCTTGTGAGTCTTTTTGTTATAAATGGTTTATAAGGATTATGGGGACTGAATCAAACCTACCCCCAACCCATCATATTATTAATAGAGATACATAGGAAGGAGACTTTAATTACAATTGGGTGGCTGAAGCTTGTCACGTGAGCAATCTTCAGCAACCTTTTCCTCCCATGAAACAGAGTTGACTTCTTCCCTCATATGTGTACAGGATTGCTGAATTTCCATCTCTTTCTCAGTTACTTTGTTTAGTCTTAATATCATGCTCTGATTCAAAACAGGTCAAAGAATATGTTGGTTCCCTAATGCTCTCCCTTATCCACATCCTCAATGATAAAGGCCCACATGTAGACTCAGAAGATGAATTTTCTGGATCATCAGTCAGACACCATCATCCCAAAGACTCTCCCAACAGTAGTAAGAAGCCCGTTGCAGCAGCTAAAGCTCTGCTCCTAAATATACAGGCTGCTGCCAAATAAAAAGACAGTGCTGCCACTTCAGGCCATCCATACAGCTTAAAAAAGAGACATCCTTGGACTCAGAGAAGGATTCTTGGAGGAAAAAGGTGCAGTCAAATGCAAAATCTTTCGCAAGGAAGTGATTGACAGTGGAAAGAAAACCAACTCCTGTAAAAGCGTGATTGATCAAAGAGAGGCATTAGCCTCTCAAATTGTGGAATATCTAATTAAGTATTTCTTCTATAAAGAGCTTAGAAACCATGTACAATATATGCAGACCAAGCACAGAGATTATAGAGAAAATTGATGAACATGAACAACAGTTACATAACAGAGTAGGACAACTCCAAGCTATGAAAGATACAGTTCAGATTTGGTAGGTAGTTGGGCTGGACTCGTCAAACTTCAGATCAACCGTGGATGCTGTTTTTGTCCTTCCATGTACATGTAATGAAGCCTAAGAAATTTTGTGTGGGGCCTGCATGTCCTTAATATAAATAAACTATAGTGGTCAGTACTTAAAGTTTGCAGATTTCTACTAGTTATTCGTGTTTTTTTTCAAAAGAAATTCAACTTATACTGTTATACAGAGATTACCAGCGTTTTGTGCCTCTCAATGATGGGATTTTCGGGGATGGCAAAAAAATCCCGGTTTCAGGGAAAAAAATCTTTTTCATTTTTGTGGACAGTGAGGGGACGGATATGAAAATAATATTTGAATCCTTAAAACACAAAAAAAAATTAAATTAAATTTTAAAAAAAAAAAAATCAGTACATCAGCAATTGTTCCTTTTTTATACTTTTTGGAGGGGGGACATCACGTCTTTTCCTATCCTAGGGATATTGAGATATCACCAAAGCCCCCAAGGAGGCATCCCCATGGAACCATAGAGATGACAGATGGGATTTGCAGAAAACATGGAAACCCATCATCCATAGCCTGACCAATAAATAATAATATATTCACAAGAATAATAATTAGAATAATTATACTGATAGGCATAATATACAATGGCAGCCAACAGGAGGTCGTTGGGCTAGACTCGCTAAGCTTCTGATCAACCCTGGTAGTTGTTTTCATCCTTCCATCTACATCTAAGGAAATCTAAAGAAAATTTTGAAGGACCTGAATGTCCATGGACCATAATATACTCTAGCAGTCACTATACTGAAATTTGCAGATTTCTACTAGCTATTCATGTTTTATTTGATAGAATTCAAGCATGTTAACAACTATACAGGGATTATCAGCATTCCATGCCTCTCGGGATGGGATTTCGGGGATGGAAAAAATATTCACATTTTTGCGAACAGAGGAGGGACAGGTATTAAAATAATAATAAATACATGTAATTTAAGATTCTAATCTTTATAATACAAATAAATTAAAATATATTTCAGGGCATCAGCAGACATTCCTTCTTTTTCTTTTATTGCTTCTTTTGAGAAGCGGGAGGGATATCGTGTCTCCATATCCAAAGGACAACGGAACATCACCTAAACCCCAAGGATGCGTCCCCGTGGAACCATGGAGATGATGGATGGGGTTTGCAGAAAACATGGAGACCCATCATTCATAGCCTGAACAATAAATAAGAATATTTTTGACAAGGATAATAATTAGAATAGTCATGCCAATAGGCATAAACTAGAGCAGCAGCAAAGGGGGTGGTAGTGGAGTGTAATAGTGTGAGATGTCAATAAAAATGACCAACCTTAAATTTGATGTCTATTTGACCATCATATGGCAGTTTTCTTCTTACTTAGAGAAGACAATAAAAAAACACAACATCTTCAGCATATGTTGGAGTTTGGTGCCCCTTTTTCCCAAAAAGAGTTTTTCTAGCCCAATGCAATGGTATAGCTACATTGAGGCCATCAATCACCAGTCAACGGAACAATTATAAAGACTGTGATGGATTCATTAATCAGCATAGAACCCTTCAATAGGTGATACTATGTGACAAATCAAAGATAGACACCTCGAGATTGATATCTATTGCAGTTTTTCAGATAAATACATTTAAGATAGATGAGCTCATAATTATTACATTAATAATAAAGGCAATAATAATAACAGTACTACTAAAGTAAACCTTTACATTAATAATGTTTTAAGCTAAGTTGCAGAAACGCTTTTGCATACGGGAGTGGGAGAGGGTATCCGATACGTGGAAACGGCAAAAAAATTTTTGACCCTAGATACGGCGTAGGATACGGCAGTACAAAAACTAGATAAAAATTAAAAAATATATAAATTTCAGCCTTCTAAATAGAAATTTAATTATTAACCACATATTATGCATATGAAAGACAAGATAAAAGACAAGTTATAAGCTAAATAAGTGAATAACCACAACAAACAAGCTAGGATACCGATAAAACTTAGAAACTTAAAAGCTTAAAAGTTAAATTAAAATTTAAAATACTTAAATCGAACACAATGTGAATATCATGAATCTCATGATATATTAAATTCAATCATAGATCAATATTCAAAGTTCAAACTATCTTTCATTGTCAATATTCATCATATTCCTCTTCATCAAGAGGATCAAGACCAGCTACATCATCATCATTATGTGGTTCATTAGAACCACATGGGCTCGAACCACTCGCACTAGGCCAATGCCATGCTTGCCGACCCCCTTGTGCATGTAGGTCTCGTGGTGCCATGCCACGAACTTCCTCATCATCATATGCTCCATGGTGGGAAATGGAAGCATCCAAGTCAACTATCTCTGGATCAATGTCCCAATGTCTTGTTGACCCTTCCTTGTACTCCGGCTGCTTGTGGGATAAAAGGCGCAAGTTCGAATGTATGTATACTAAATCTTCATCTCTTTTAGCCCTCAACCTGTTGCGTTTCTGTGAGTGGACGAAACTATATGTACTCCAGTTGTGCTCAGAGGAAGATGAACTTGCAACCTATTAAGGCAACCCAAACTTCAAAGTCAATGCAAAGTTCAACTTCAAACTTAAACACTCAAACTTAAATTTTAAAAAACTAAAAAAAAAGAATAAAAAAAAAATTTAAAAGTTACCTGTGCCAAGACCTTGATTGCAAGAGGTTGCAAGTAAACCGATGAAGTACCATGGAGGTACCACCACATATGAGCATCCATCTTGTATTTGCTCCGAAGAGCAAGAAGGCTATGACCCGTTTCTGCTATGAAATTGCCAAACTCTACCATAACCTAGTCTTGGGCCTCAGGATCAGGGAAGAGCCTAGCCAATGCCGCCATATATCCCTCATTGACTTTTGCATCCCTATATGGTGCTACCCTCCCTGGCAAGGAAAGGATCTCTGTGCTATAAAATCTAGGAGTCAATGCAAAAGCCAGTAGATGTAATGGGGTGGTCATTTTGTTCCACCGCTCAATGAGGATTGACTTCACTTGTTTGAAAAATATTTCCTCGAGATCTTGTTCTTTTGCATTTATGACGGCTTTTATCTTCTCAATCATTGAGTCGATGCCGTCATATATCTCTCCTAGACATGGCTGATCCGTGTCAGTAAACCGGATCATGCTCATAATGGGCTCCGTAAAACTCAACAGATAATCCACTCTATCCCACCAAGGGTCCTCTAAGATCATGTTCTTCACTTTTTGAGCCATTGAGTGTTTGATTGCCTCCATATAGACCAAAGATTGGATGTTACCATCCTCATGAGTGCCTCTCGCACCTTCACTAGTCGTCTCAAGACGATTGTGTGTGATGCAAACCGAGTCTCAACAACCTAATAAGAATGAGGAACAAAAATTAAAAATAAAATTGAAAGCTAAAAGAATACTAAAAAACTTATATTTAAATTTTAAATTAAAAAGAAAGAAAGAAAGTTTTCCTTACCTTCAGTAGCTCCAACTGCGAGAATGATCTAAAAATGCCCTGTGACATGTGGTGGTTGGTGACAAACATTTGGATCTCTTCAACTTCTGCATACACTTGTTGGATCCACTCTATTTTGTTTGCCATTTTCTTTAGCATTAAATTCAATGAATGCACGGCACATGGTGTCCAAAAAATATGCCCATACCGTGCCTCAACTAGCATCCCCGCAGCTTTGCAATTTTTGGCGTTGTCCATTATGACTTGGACAACATTTTCAAGCCCCACTGCCTCAATGGACTCAAAGAGAATGTTGGCTATAAATTGGGCATCCTTCACTTGCCCCTCACAATCAACCGCTTTCAAAAACATTGCCCCCTTAGGGCATACTGCAATCACATTGATTAAAGGGCGGTTTCTTGCATCTTTCCATCCATCAGAAATAATGGACACACTTGTTTTAGTCCATGAGTCCCTAATTGGTTGCAAGGAGGTTTCCACATATTTTTTTGTTTATCCAAAAGGGTGGTGCGAATCTTCTCATATCCTGGTGATTTATACCCTTTTGGTGCCTCATTGATGGCTTTCACCATCTCATGCCAATAAGGTGATCTCACAACATTAAAAGAAAACCCATTAGCATATACACACCTTGCAATGTGTTCATCTGCAATTTCCCTGCTCTCATTCTGAAAGGCCTTTTCCAATGGCCCTTTGTCTTGCTTTTCTTTCGTGCAAGGGAAACATCCTCATCTGTGGAGATAGGAGCCACAAATGGATGTGGCATGGCCACAATTGGGGATCCACTAAGTGATGGAGCAACTGGAGGCCTCGCTGAACGAGATGAACCTCCTCTTTTAGCCAATGGATGACCCGCTCTCATAGCCACATTTGCCTTTGCATCTTCCTGCTCTTTGATATATGCCAAAACTTTTGCTTTTGGCACCCCAACATTATTCTTCCCCTTGCATACTCTTATGCCATTACCCGTTATGGCACACAAGTGGGTTTTCACCCTACTGTAAGAGCCTTTGAATAGTCCATCACAATCATTGCATTTCCATTCAAAACAACCACCACCTGCAAGTTGTTGAACTATTGTTACGTGCCTCCATAACGGTGAATTTGGGTCAAAGTCCTTGGCCAAAGATTGCCCAGAAGAAGCAAAACTTGTTGTTGCCATTGTAGAAATACCTACAAGGTTCAAAAAAAAAAAAAAAAAAAAGCAAAGAAAACAATGGCATGCAATTGCATTGTGATTGAACAATGAAAATTAAAAAAGTTAAATAGAAAGAGCAAAAAAAAGATGAACATAAGCAAAAAAATCAAAATGTAATGTGTGCAAGATTAAATAACAAAAAAAAAAAAAAAAGGTTAGAAATTAAAAAAAAACTTACCTTCACTTTGTAAACCACAAATCTTCCTCCTTTAGAGCTCCTCACACTCCTACAAGCTTAGCAATAGCTCCTCAAACCCTAGACAAGCACAATGCAATTTTGGAGAGCCAAAGGTAAGTTTCTTTGCTTTATGTTTTGTTTTTGTGTTGTTCTTTTGTTTTATTGTTTAGAGTTAGCTTTTAGGGTTTAGATTAGAAAAATATTTTATTTTTTAAAGTAGTGGTGCTTTTAAAACATGGAAATCATTTTAAAAAAATTAAAAAACTTGTTTTTTTAAGTGGGAGCGGGCAGGAGCGGCCATTTCCGCAGCCCTGCCGCCACTCCCTGCCTCTCCCGTGTCGCTCCCGCCGCAACTCCCGCTCCCGCTCCCACGGCTTTATCTAGCCGTATCGGCTACTTAGGTTTTAAGTTGAAAATGATGACTATCAATAATTTTGACCGACTCAAGTATTAGAAAATGTGAGAACACTTTAGAAGTAATATATATTAAACTTGAAAGATCAAAAAAACTATTGTATGATATGATCAAATTTGTCCTGAAAATGGGTTTAGAAGTTATACTCAAAACATCACTAAAGAAAAGAAGAAAGGACAGATTTACAATATATGTTTCAAAATAAGGGCTTATGCAAATAATCTCAAAAATTTAAATGTTGAAGGATTTTATTATAACCCATAGAAAAACTTTGCTTCTCTTCGACACTAGTAATTTAGTTATCATCCTTCATATGTAATTAAATAATGCAACTATTCCCTTTTCCCAAAATCAAAAGAAAAAAGGACTATGAAGAACTTCACAATTCCCCACTCTTAGGGCTTTCAACATGAAATAGGAAGTGAAATGATGTTAATTTCATGTTTGCATGCATTTTGCACTTGAGATATGCATGACAATGCACCTTAGTTCAACTAGGCCTATCTATAGTTATACCATCAAAATGCATGTAGTTTAGATTGTAGGCAACCTATACAATGAAAATTCATTCAATATCATTAGATGCATGATGCAACCGTTTGTTGGCTTGGCGTTTAAATTAGCATTACAATGCTCGTTAGTCAACAAGGCCATCTATACCATAAAATGCACATAGTTGAGCATCTAGGGCACCCATACCATAATTGCTTGCATTACCCTTTAAAGGTTGACAAGAGGTTGGACAATGCAATTCAACTAAGGTATTACACATTATATACTTGAAATAGAGTAATTACGAAAGCATTGAACACGGCCTCACCATAGGTTACATTAACACACACTTTCATATTTCCTATTAGCATACCCTTGCACTGAACATTCAAGACCATCCATCAATCCAACCCCTCTCACAAATATAATAGAAACACTTCACATATATTACATAACAGTGTTTCTCGAGGTCAATACAAACCTAATGTCTAGCATAAATAAACAAGAATATATAGGTATTTTCCTATCATATGTTAGAATATAAGACTTCTAAATTACTTTTAATTTAGTATTAGTTAAGTGTTAACTAATTAATAGTTGTAACCACTTCAGCCATTTTGTAACCATCTCTCACATAATAAAATGATGGACACAAAATGAATAACGTGTGCATTCAGTTTCTCTTCATTCATTCTTTGTACATTCTGATCTTTCTTTATTCTTTCTCTCTCCACATATTCTAACATCGGTATCAAAGCCCTTGGTGCTCAAAGGATCTACAAATTGAGTAGGAAGAAGCATTCAGTATATTTTCGAATGCATATGGGGCGCATGATGAATAATTTTGAGCTTCAGCAAGTTTTAGTCATGAAGGAAGAACATTCAAATATTCACATTGTTTTTTGTTCAAGCATCTAGGGGCTAGAAAGACTTTGAAACGAGATCAAAGAACAAGCAAACTGTTGTAAACCCAATTGAAAAATAAAGGAAAACAATCATGACTAGTCCTGTTTAGGGCACAAATCACCGCTGCCATTGTTGAAATCGAGATTCAAAAGAACCCTTTTGAAGCCATTACGACAAGAAAAATACAGTCTCTGGTGGGTATTGGAAGGAAAAACCCTCTTAGAAAGGCCGAAATCGTGACATCACAGTGATACAGTGATTTCAAAATCGAAATCATGACATAACAGTGATTTCGTGAAGGAGATACAGTGATATCATGAAGGAGACGATCACAACAAGAAAGGCAAATTTCAAGCAAGTAAAATCTTAAAATGCAGTTGCGAAAAGGGTCGTGAAAGGGCATAAAAATAGTTCACTAGTCTCTAGAACGAGTTGTGAGGGCCTGCAAATTGGTCATGAGAGCTGAAAAAGGGTTGGAAAGCTCAGAAACACAGTCACCATTAATTTACCAGTCACTAATTTCAAACACAAAACCAGTGGACAATTGTGTGAATTTCAAACACAAGACCAATTGCAATTTTTAAGGGATTTCTAGGGCACGAGGCATGAAATTTGTTTGTTTCAGTCTAGAAAAGAAGACAAATTTCTCTGGTATTTTATCTTGCAAAATATTTTGTAGATGACTGTGACATTGAACAAATTCAAACATTAAAAATTCTTTGCATTAATTTCCAAGACAAAATCAGAATACAGAATTATATTTCTCTGTGTTAAATTTATTTCCGTGCCTGAAGTCAACAATTGTATAGACTATCACTTTCATTTTGTTGCATTAATTTGCAGTTCGGAAATTAAAATTGGTGTGAAAATGGATGATGAAGTCACTATATCTAGCCACATGAGGTCTCTCATCAGACAACCAACAGAAGTCAATACTACAGTAGATGACGAAGATGCCAAAGTTATTTTTAAACAGTCTGCCTTCTAAATACAAGAAGGGAAAACTCACTAATAGAGAATATGTATTTTAAAAGAAGCCCCACACTTTGAAGACAGTAAGGGATCCACTGTAGGGAAAAATCAGCATGGATGGCTACCCAGATAGTTCAAGAGTATGTGGATCTCGGGAATTTACCCTTACAAGGGTCATGAGACAACTTGATAAAGCATTGTGGGAGTAGCTCGATATGGATGGTTGTTTGCCAATTTCGAAGATTCTATAATTCAGGAGTTCAAGGAGGTGGAATCCGAGAACTCAAGAACTACACCTTTACGAGGATTAGGGAGCCAACTTGATGGAGTTCTACTTGGTCAAAGAATTGTTTTCAAATGGAAAAGCTTCTGAAGAATGTGTGGTCTTATTTGGCTCTGTTACTTTAATCTTTTGTTGGTATGTTCTATAGTGTAAGCCTTAAAAGAGGGTATTAAAATATAAGGCTTATAGATTAGCATTAAGTTAGTATTGGTTAAGTGTTAACTAATTCTTGGTTGTAACCACTTCAATAATGGACACAATTCATAACGTGAGAATTCCGGTTTCTCTTCATTCGTTCTTTGTACATTATGATCTTTCTTTATTTTTCTCTCTCCACAGATTCTAACACCGTATGTCCTAGTAAGTCAACCAATTTTCTCCTTCATAAGCATTGTTATTTTGGAACTTTATGTTTTATCTACTCGTTCTCAACTACTCCCATGTTGGACAATGTGTTATTGTGTTGTTTTCATTGATGTCAAAGGGTGTCTAGGTGGCATAGGTATCTCCATAACGTGTCATCCATTAACAAGCATGAAGGTAAATTAGTAGTGTCTGGTTTTGGTGTCTTCAAGTGGTGTTTTGGTGTAGTTGCTATGTTGCATTGGTGGAATAGCATGTTCTTGGTGCATGGTCAAGCAAGCTAGGTGTTGTAGGTCAGCTCCAAAGGTTGTCAAAGGATTCCATGAGGTCTTACATGGTCAATATGATGTGTCAAGAGGTGTCAATGAGTCTATAAGATGTTAACAAGGTCAGTTCATGAGAGTCATGTGTTGAAACAAGCCTTTCTAGGCCTTGTCCTAGACCTAGTGGATACATAGCATGAAGTATGGTGCGAGTAGTAGGCCAAGGTAAGTCAAGACAAGCATGTGTGGAGTGTTTTGAGGTAGTAGGGCATGTGTGGAAGATGTCAAAGGTCAAAATTAAGGTGTATGATGCATGTTTAAGGTCCTTTAAAGCAAGAACATCAAGACAAGGTTAAGATGCATGGGCAAACCATGGAGCCCAGCAAGTTTCAAAGGTAGCAGAGCATAGATGAGCATTGGAGTACATCAAGGAGGTCATCAAAGAGTTGTGTGTCAAGTTTCAAGTCGAGAGAGTGAAGATAAGATAAGATAAGATAATAATATTAATGTCCAACAAATGACCACAAAAGGTAGGTCAATGGGACTATACAATACAATGCCAAAAGAGCCAACAGGAAGACCCGAAAGGGTCCCTAAACAACAAGAAAAGAGAAAGAAGAGAAAGGAGAGAAGAATGAGAAGAAAGGGTTGCAACGACAACAAGAGTGCAGAAGGCGGAGCTGAAGAAAAGCCCCAACTCCGATGTTGTCACCCAGCAGCCGAGGTCGAGTGGAAGTAGTTGGCGATATGCCTGTTTCCTAGTCAGCCGAAACTATGGAGAGTCTGGAATGTCGGTTTCTGGGAGAAGGACGAGTCCTTTGTACTCTCCTGGTTGACCGTGGTACATGGGGGCATTAATCGAGTGCGAACATGAAAGCCCCTAAACTGGGAGGTAGCATCTCGGGTCCTGACGGATCTCGGTGAGAGTCCATGATGTCGAGGTGCTCCCCATGGAGAGATATGGGCTTCATTGCCCGGGGGGACGTAACATGATGGGACTGATGAGCATCACATGATGGGATCACGGTATATATATATATATATATATATATATATATAGGTATGTCGAGGTGCCTATCTATACCTCTCTGTGCCCCTCTCAGGTGAGAGCACCGTAAAGAAAGATGTGATCTGTCGAGTAACAACCTGCCTGGGAGGGGGCTGAAGGGACTCATTCCGAAGTCTGAGAGCCTCCTGTAGATAGAGGGCAAGACACCGTTGATCATGATACCTAAAGAAAGCTGCAAAAGACGGACGCTCTCGGAAGAGGCAATGGAATCTCCCCTCGATCTCATAGTAGATGGGGCATCTAAAAATGAAGTGTCCCTTCGTCTCGACCTCTTGGAGAGAACAAAGTTGGCAAATCCTCTCCGAGCGGTCCATTCGGTGGCGTTGGACCTTTGCGAATAAAGTTTGGACAGCAAAATAAGTCATCTTGGGAAGGATGTCTAGCTACAAACAAGTGTGGAAAAAACTTGAACAATCACAACATCAACTCATGCGTAAATTGCAGCATTTAGATGATTCACTTTCAAAGTTTGGACTCTCTAAAGGATCATCATCACTTTCTATTCGCAAAGGTCCAATGCCACAAGACAAAGAAGCGGAAGTGATTAGCATATTTGAGGAGTATAGCATCCTTCCTCAATATGTTAAGGAGAATTTTCATTTCAAGGACTACATGGACATGCACCCGAATCTTGGCCACAAGACTGAGCATGCAAGGAAGGAATATCACACTATAGCTTCTGAATTGTTTATACGTGGAAGGAATAGAGAATCTTCACATATGGTTGATACAACTCTTCATGAGAGTGCTTTGGTGTCTTCAAGTTCCAATGAGGCATGCAAAAATTTATATGATGAATTTGATAGACATGCTGATTTGACTTTGGAAGACATGGGAACAACCTTGGGTAATGATTTATTTACATCATCCTTGCAAGAGGTTTCACTAGAAGCTTCTACTTTAGAGGCTAGCATAGAGCATGTTAGTGTTTTGGATAGCAATGGCATGGATTCGTTGGGTGATCATAAGACATCCAATAATGTCACACCATCTACACATAAAGAAAAAAATCAGACTATAGCAACCAAGGATATTTGGAACAAAAGCCTACGATTTGGGAAGAGGTTGATGATTGTAATGACAATGTGAAGGAGGATCCCAAAAGTCTGATTTGGGGCAGCAATAATTTATCTTCTCACTCTCATGAGATTACAACCCTTACACATGGAGGAACGAATGAAGAAGAGTCTATAAGCGTTGGCATTCAAAATACAAGTGTTGGATATGAAAATTCCACGGAAGATGCACTTGTGAAGCTTGAAGACATGGCAAAAGAGTATGATAGGTATTCTGATTTTTATGACAGCAGTCATATTTCTTTACTCCATCATGAGAGAATACTCCTTTCACATGAGGATAATTCAGAATTTTCAGTTGATGATGATCATGTCCTTCATGGAGTTGATGATTTTGTTGATGACATTCATAGTGGACCAGCCACTCAAGAGTTGTCTTTGATGGGTGTTGAATACATCCATAACTCATCTTTGGTTATGTCACTAATTTATTATGATATGGCAGCTCTCTATTTGTTGATTGGTGACTTCATCTTCATTGATTTGTCAGGGGTTAATAGCTGTCCTACTTGGAACTCCATGTCACTTTCCGATTTTTCAGGATCTACATCAGCTTTTGGTAGGCATTGGAGTGTGGAAGACTCAATCCAAGAGGAGCAGACTTCACGGGATGCAGATTGTGTGGTAAGAGGTACATCATCTTTGTTGTTGCAGCAGTATTATCATGATGACATTCAGCCCTTTATGGACAAGGTTACGCAGAATTTGGTGCAGCGAAGTCAAGTCATTCTCAAGACAATGAATGAGAATACTCCAAGGTATGAAGTGGATGATAATAAGTCTTATTTGTTGCTGCACATTCAGATTTCTTTCCCTCATGAGAAGCATGACAAATTAAAGGACAATGTTTACATTATGGAGTATGTTGAACCATTGGTCCATACTCATGAGCATCATGAGAGCTATATTTTGTGGCAAGATTTGCTTCATTTGACAGTACAAGAGTCAAGCTTGTGGAACATTTCAACATGTTTTGTCTCTTGTGCATGACACTTGGACAAAACAAAATCAGAATTGCTTGAGGGCAAGCAATTTTGGGAAGGGAGAACTGTAATATCCCCTTCCCAATCAAAGACCTTTGGCCTATTTTGTCAACCCGACGGCCAAAGGAAAAATATAAGGGTGACTTAAGTCACAATAAATTATTATAAAGTGCTATTAAAAAAATAAAATAAAATAAAATTATTAAAGCACTTATATTAATTTATTTGGCTTAATAGAAATAAATTATAATCCCTATGGTAAATACGATTTGCCTTGAGGGGCAAATATCATTGTAAAGGGATTTATTATATTTTATTCTTCCTAGAAAGGATAATGGCGACTTGGGCCAAAGGGGAATAATGAAGTTTAGGAAGGATAAAAATATAATTAATTAATGTATTTCCCTAGAAAAATGCGACTTGCATTAGGAGGGAAAAAGTTGTTGGGAAAAGCATTTAATATGGGAAAATATTAAATGAATGCATAGGGAAAATCATTGTAAGCTGATTGGATATTGTAGAGGTTGTTTTGGGTCACTTTTCCTTTATAAAGGAGAGTTCAACTTGGGAGAAGGAACTCATACTCATTATATCACATTCAGATTTGTGTCTCAAGCCTTGAGCTTTTGCATAAAAATACCAAGGACAAAAACCCTTAGTTTATACCTCTAGAGGACGAAAACCCTCTTAGAGAATGTGAGGGATTTCCACACAGGAAATTCTATTGTGCTTCACTGGTTCTAGTTATTTCCAGCAGTATTTATTGAAGGATTGCAGCAGAGCTTTGTCAGTAAAATTGCAGCAGTGTTATCTATTGGAGCGACCCGCCTTTTAGTTGATTCTCAGTGTTGTGGAGTCTTTCCAGGTCTGATTTTATTTGCTATCAGTTGTACTGCATTTTTGGAATAAAAAGAAATAATTTCCAGAATTTTTGAAGAGCTTTTGAAAGGTATTTTCCAGTCAGATAGTATGCAGATTTCAGATCTGTTTTCCAGTGGTTTTTGCTTCTTAAAATCTGATTTTCTTCCTACTTTGGCTGTCAAAAATATTGTAATCAGTTTGGTAGAAGATAAGAGTTTTTGGGGTATTTGTTGCATGAGTTTTTCATCCATACCCTAGTCGCACTTCTCATAATAAATTCAGATCTGCCATAATATTAATTGCCATAACCCTTATAAATCTGTTTTTATGTTTGGGAGTGAGAAATAATAATTTATGGGCTGTTTGGTGTGAGTGTATACACATACCCAAGTCATATTTTGCAGATTTACTTCAGTTTTGCAGAGTTTCATTTGATCAAGGGTTTGGGATTTGCTAAGAATTTGAGGAGTCAAAATATCCATTTGGGGATATTACATCCTCTATAAGTTGGCTTCTTTATTTGTCTAACCTACAAAACTCACGGTGGGGTGTTAGCTCATCAACAAATCAATCTATCTTTTTAGGTTCATTCATAACATCAAGCAACTAACTGATTAAAGTCCCCATCTGTCATTCATATTGCAGAATACTCCCTCGAGGCTTCATCTTTAAAGTCTTTGATTATTGAAATTCAACTAATGAAGTATCGCCATGCTCATGCACGTTAAACAAATCTTTCACGAATGAATCAAACTCATATGAGTCTTATTTTTCTTATCATGCCAGTCAAGGGCTTCCTCCACATAAAATCTATTAGTGTTTGAACTTCGAACATCATCAATAACCAATAAAGCATTCAAATGATTTGGCATGTTAGTGTATGCTTCTATTGTCCACTGAACTATCAAACAATAACAACTTTATTGAATACTGAGTTTACACCACCATTTGTTGACGTTGCGACTTAGAGGTAGTACATTTAGTATCTGTAAGCTTTGTTGCATTCCAAATCATTCACAGAAAAACAAGAGTAGAAATGCTAAGTACCAGAAGTAAATAAGCAGGAAAATGGAAGCATTTGCCCACCCGAAATAGATAGCACCTGCAAATCAGACTTTAAAAACACGAGTTCTCGCATAATGGTGGCTCTTTGTATTGCATTAGGAAAATGAGAATGAAAAATATACATCTTTAGGGTTTTCCTCAATATATGTTCAATGGGAAAGAAGACCCTAATTAACTCATGGTTTAACCCTTCATTAATCCTGGGCAGACAAAACATAACTTAGAATAAAATACTAAGACTATAGACTTCAGGACAAAACATCATATAACATAATCATAAACCTAATAATATGTTATGCCTAGGTACACAAAAGACTTGTTAAACCTAATGATATGTTATGCCTAGATATACAAAAAGACTCGCAAACTGTAATGAAACAATTCTTCAAATAGGACCAGGTGATCTTGGATATCTATTAATGAAATTCTCGCTCTTGCTCCCAGCATGGTGCTCCCGGTGTTTTGACTCCAATTTGGTAAGTCTTTTACTGAGACCCTTTTTCTGCTTTTAGCTAATCAGACCAAAAATGTTACATATTTTTCTGCTTCTCAATAACTAATACAATACTAAACATCAAATCTTCCTCTTTTGGCTGATGACCCTTCTTTTCCTGATGATATTTGTCACATTTCAGCCGTGTAAACATAAAGTATTTTTGAAAAAAGGAAATAGCATTCTGCTAGAGAATGTTATCCCACTCCAAAATGCAGAGTATAAGACACATTTTTGCCATGGAATAAAGACATTCAAATTGCATTAATTTTTCCAGCTATGCATATTTTAAGGTATATTTACAATTCCCATGGAGAAACATTAAGTTTCAAAGTTTACAACCCTGAAACATAAGCTAACATTGCAAATATTCTCATGGCCGACCTAGCCATACTTTCATGGCTGACCTAGCCGCCTTCTGTATTAATTTAATCATTTATGTGTAAACATAATAAAACATTTTCATGTATGCACTGCAAGGGTACTTTTCACAAAACAAATTTATCTGATGATGATTGAAATGGTCTTGCTGAGCCAATTTATAACTTCCCTTACCTTTTAACCTAGACTGCCCAGAAATGCCAAGTACCCCCATACCAGGCCTGATACGTACTGGGTACGGGTACACTGTGGGTACATATCCACAAGCCCTGGGTATGTCTCAGGTACGGAAATTACAGGTACGCTGTGGGTACATACCCACCGGCCCTGGATACGGAAATCCATACCCGGGACATACCCAGGGCCTGTGGGTACGTACCCACAGCATACTCACAAGGTTTTTTTAAGTGCAAAAAATAAAGAAATCTTGAGGGTTTTGACTGGAATTGAACCTTGGAAAGTTCGTGTGAGATTCAATATTGCCAATAGGCTCCGAAGGGTCAAGAGAGATGAAAAGGACTTCATTTGATTGACTTACTATTTGGGGCTTTCTTGTTGCTCCTCATGGGTCCTTTATTCTTCAGTCAATTTGGAAGGCATGGGAACAAGTGAAGCACTTGGTGGTTGGGCGGCCTATCTTCTCTTTCTTTGACACTAGGTGCCAAGCCTACAAATCGATTTTGTCGAATCTGAAATATAATGACAAGATCCTTGCCTTGACAAGAGGCTGCTCTGCCCTCCTTTGGTTTGATAAAGGAATTAAAATATTTCATGACTTGTACAGATTTAGGAAGTGGATGGAATGGACAGACCTTAAAGCTTTCTATAAGCTTCCTCAATCTCAGTTCAGAATGTATACAATGCTCAGAAATGCTTTCACAGCTCCCTCTACTGGACTAATTATGGAGGATGAGAATGACTTTTGGGATACTATGAGGTGGCTCAAAGGGCCCCTTCTCCAAGAGGCTACCTCCAAACAACTCTATGAAAAGATTGCCTTCTCCCCAAACCTTTCCCTGGGCCTTAACAATAAGTGGAATGTTTGTGAGCCCATTAGTAGATGGACTCATAGATTTAATGTTTTGTGGTCTTCTTGTATTCAGTCAAAGAAATCTTGCTTTAGATAGCTTCTGATTCATAATAAGCTTGTTGTTGGCTTCTAATATTTTATAGGTTGTTGAGACTATAAGCTTGTTGTTTTCTTTAAATTTATATATATATTTATATTTTTTACTTTTTAAAATATATTGTACAAATGTACCCACAGCATACCATACCCGAGGTTTTTAAAAATCCATTTCAGCACACCGTACTGCACTTCCGTATCCGTATCCGTGCAATCTAAACAGTCTAGTTTTTAACTCCATTGTTAACTACAGATTCATATAAAAATGTATCAGTGATCAAATTTGGTTTAAGGGTCCTTTCAATGCCCGCATAGATGTTGGTCTCTTCTAATCCAAAGTTTAGTAATCAGTTCGGATTTCTAACTATATTTAGATTGTACGCCATTTAGTTTGGATAGCTTATTATCTCTAAATAATGTGTGTAAATTGCACTCTTAAGATAGATAATTTGTTACAGAGGTTTGTTTGTAATAGTATTAATAGATGTAATAGAAGACACGGAGGGAATGGCTCAGCACACCTCCATTTGGTGTTTGCAATTTAATTTTATGATAGATAAAATGCTTCTAGACAACCAGGGTATGACAGAAATTTACCCGGTGGTGTGTAATTGCTTGCTTGCTGCAATTAAATAGTTGGTATTAGAGTCATGGAGAAATAGTTGTCACATATTTCTGATTGAAATTTTTTAAGACTCAGGAATTCATTGTTCTGCTGGAAAGTGCAAATCCTGGAGCATTGACAAAAGATTATGGGAGGTCCCGAACAAATATGTACTCTGCTAAATCGAAATGTTCAGTTTCACTTACTCAACTAAATGTTTGTTTTATGACAAAATATTAACCTGAAGGTGCAGAATACTGCTGGTTGGTGCTTGAACTGTGTGGCATGGCCGAACACTACTATTGACAGCGTCTGATTGGAGCTTGGGCATGCATCAAAGAATCCATAGAGGTGTAATTGATATTGTTGTCAATATATATGCACGCACGAGTATTGATTTTGTAACACACACACACACACACATATATGCAGCAAAGAATCAATCTTTATCTTTAGAGAGATGTTGTCCATCAATAAAAATAAGGAGCATTGAAAAGGTGAAATTTGGCTTATATGAAAGACACAAAGTATAAACTATGAGGTAAATATGAGGTCAAAATTGGAAGACATGTATTCCTCAAGTCCATGTATACTTTGTCCATATATAAAGTGTAAGTCACGGACTTTTAAAACCATGGAAAAATATATTAGGAGTGAGTGTAAGTAATCTTTTATTTTTAAAATCTATGTTTTGCATCAAATTGTTCGATTCCTCTTTATTTTAGAGACTTAAATTTAGTTGAGTAAGTGAGGTGCATCAATTAAGTCTATATTACCAGCCAACATGTCAAAAATTGGTCTTTGTTGACTGAGTCAGATTGGTTAGTTAACAGGTTCCAATTATAAGGATTGGAAAGGGTTTATGCAGCACACTCTTGTTATAAATGGGTGGTGGTTTGAAGTGAAAGCCTGCAATCCAACGGCTCCAACAAGTAACAAGGAAAAGGCATTGTTGGATATCAAAATGATAAAGCATTGGCATTTATACAATTTTTTATTCGTCAGAAAACTTTGTTCATATTGAAGCTTTCATAAAAGCTGCCGCACCATAGTATATTTTGGCAGATTTGTATAACAAGCAACAGAAATATAAGAAAATTCAACTCCAGAAGGAATTGTTTAATCAAAGGCTCCAACAAGTAACAAGGAAAAGGCATTGTTTGATAACAAAAATGATAAAGCATTGGCATTTATAGAATTTTTTATTCGTCAGAGAACTGTGTTCATATTGAAGCTTTCATAAAAGCTGCTGCACCATAGTATATTTTGGCAGATTTGTATAACAAGCAACAGAAATATAAGAAAATTCAACTCCAGAAGGAATTGTTTAATCAAAGGCTGGTAGAAGATGGAGATGCGCGTGAATACATCTTGCAACTTTAAAATCTCATATTGTAAATAAAATGGAATGATAACTCCTCTTTTGTCGAAGATTATATAATTACAGTTGCAATTAATAGTCTTCCTGAATCTTATAATAATTGGCAATTGCTTTAGATATGTTACAGTTTTCTGACAAACTGCAAAATGTAAAGTTTGAAACTATTGCAGAGCTTCTTATTCAGCACTATACCAACATTCCTCACATGAAGGAAACGGCAACAGAAGACACATTGTTGCAAGTTCAAGTCAAAACTCTAGAGGATGTGGTCGAGCACATTCCAGTGCATTCAGAGGAGGTTATCACAATGTGGGTTATGGTCAAGCTCAAAGAATGATTCAGGACAGTGGCAAGGTCCCTCACATGGACGTGGTAGAAGCTCACAATATTTTCCCACACAATCATATAGACATGGCAAAGAAAAAGAGGTCCAATGGTATAAGTGTAGTAAAGTGGGGCATTTTTCCAGTGAATGTAGATCTTCATTTTCTAGACAATATTTTTTATTCTGCTCAAAATGTTCAAGAAAAATGAAGAAATTTTAACGGCATTTGATCATGAGGATGCGGTTTTTTCAGTAGTTTATTCACACAAATTAGATGATCTTACTGATGTGTGGCTGTTGGACTCTAAAGCTAGAAAACACATGGCTTACAGAAAAGAATTCTTTTGAAGCTATGAGCCCAAAAGAGTGAACCCAATTCATCTTGCAGATAAGTCAACTCATAACTCAATTGGTTTCAGTAAAGTAAAGATTCTCTTGCCTAATAATACTGTGGGGTACATTCATGGTGTTTAGTATAACTATAAACCAACATTGAAAATGAATTATCATTCTTTAGTGGCTATTTGAAAAAGTGGCTGTCACATTGTGACTGACGATGGTTTACTCAAAATCAATTATGTATAAGAAAATTACAAGACTATATGTACAAGATATAAAAGTAGACTAGTTAATGTATATTAAGATACTAGATTATCAATAAGAGCGTACAGAGAATGGTAATTGCATAGCATAACCATGGAAGAGTAAAGCATCCAAACAATTGCAGCTTGTATTCATAAGAGATAAGTCTCAATACAATTCAAACAATACAAAAGGACTTGATACTGTTAGCAAAAGAAAGCTTAGAAAAAAAAAGAGAACAAATCTGCACACTGCTCTGAATGAACATGGCAGAAATTTTTTATTATGAAGAGGTGGTTACAATCAGTTTTCGGTTTTCATTCGGTTAGAGGCAGTTCCCTACAGTCTAACTGATGACTATTAGTATAAATATTCAACACCCACTCTTAATGACTAAACCGGAAACCATACCACGTTTGTCCCGATATTTTACAAATGTCCCGAAGTCCATATGTTTAGTCATTAGATCTATAGATTGTGCCATAGGTGGTACTTCGAAATCAGCAGTCCATTGTTGCGTTGTGGTTGTTGAATGGAGAAGGACCATAAAACAGGTATCTAGTTATGTGGCAGAGGATATGGCAAGTGGTCCACGGATTCTTCGTTACATGATTCATTCACCAACAATGAATCATCAATGGCTGAGATTGTCGACCCCATCTTCGAGTGTTGGAATTAGAAACTCGAGAGGTGGATTGAGAAATTTGTTCTAGGCTTGTGTAGCTTGTTAAGTCTATACATAGACTCAATTAGCCTACAATCTAAGTCACCTCAATCATGCCCTTGCAACTGCATGTAGGTCTCATCTAACCTTTTCAGGAAATCATGGTGAAGTGCCTTCCAATTCAATCGAGTTGCTAAGGAGAGAAGAAACTGAAATGTGACCATCTCAGTGCAAAGGGGAGTTGGAACCTGTTGGTGTCCATTTTGATCTTACACCATTTTGCCCTAATTTTCCTTCACTCTGTGTATTCTGAAACGTTTTCTATATCGTGAATGGATGATCTAAAGCTTTTGCCTCCATTTGAATGCCTTGAATTGTTTGCCAAATCCATTGTTATGCCCTTTTTGAAGAAGTTTCCAAGTGTGCCCTGTTTTGCCCTAAATTCTTCAAATCCACGGGCTCTCCGTTTTTTTTCCTTTTTCCCGATCGTGGAAGCTTGAAAATGATCGATTTATACTTGTATGCCTTTGAAAATCCATCCCCATGGTCGAAAAATGCTTGGAATCATGTTTCACTTGGTTTTGTTTCAAAAAATTCCATCCTTAGTGAAAAAATCGGATTTTGGGCATAACTGGAAAATTTCTGTTTTTTTGACGGTTTGACGGGCGTATTTTACCCGTCAAATTATTCCTAAGCATTGGGCGGTTACGTGGCTTCTTCTAATTGGTCGAGGGGGCGGGCAAATGTTTTAACTTATCGCTTTTTGCTTTTTTGGCAAAAAGGCATTTTTGGTCCCATGGCTCCGCTTCTTTCGATTGGTTCTAATGATGCTTATGTGGCTTCTTCTAATTGGTTGAGGCACGGGATTTATCTTGTAAACTTGTTCTTTTTGGCTATTTTGCCTAAAAATTTTAACTCGCCCGTGGCCCCGCCAAGTTCTGATTGGCTGAATTCAAGCGGCGGAGAAAATTTCTTAATTTTTCCCAAGGATGTACACATGTCGCATGTTGAGCGATTGTGGAGTAGCGGGTCTTTTTGTGCTCTAAGGCATTTTGGAAAAAAGGAGTTAAAGTGAGAAAAAGTCCTAAGGCCCACGGGAGGACACGTGGCGGCTTCAGAATCAAAGATGGAATTGTGGGTTGTCGGGTTCCTTTAAAGTTTTTGACTTTATTTTGTAAAAGTCACAAAGTGAACCGAAACTCCGCCTCCAATCAGAGAAGGGCACATAGCAATTTTGAAAAGTCAAAGGCAAAGGGGATGCGGGCCGATGGAGAACTTTGAAGTTTTTGCCTTCTTTTGGAAAGAAGGGAATAAAGTATGAAAATGGGCCGAAACTCCGCCTCCAATCGAGAGGGCACATGGCTTTGAAAAGTCAAAGAGGGAGGAGGAGGAATATCAAGTTACTTTGAAGTTTTTTAACTTCAAAAGATAAAGGTTAAAATATGAACCACAGCTCCGCTCCAATCACAAAAGAACATGTGGCAAGGTCGAGGCGGAAAGGCGGAGATGCGGGGAAAATTTGGAAAATTTTCTTTTTCCAAAAAAGAGGAAAAATAGCAGAATCAAGCCGCGATTCCACTGGGACCCACATTGGGACATGTGTCAAGCCATTTTTCAAAGGGCGGAGGGGCGGAGAAAAATGTCAAATTTTACATTTTTCCAAAAGTGATAAAATGTCAAAAAGCGCTCCCAAGCCCGTTTCCAATCACATTTTTCCACGTGGAGGGCTCAAATTAAAAGATGAAGGAAGATCAACGGTAACTGTGCATTTCATCATTTTTCCGCCATTCGAGCTCCAGGATGTTTGGAGATGAAATTTTGCATCAATTTTCATCGGATTTTTGGCAAATTTGTGTCGTTCTAGTCTGCAATGATCAATTAAATCAATTTGATGGTTCAATTTGTGAATCTGAGGTACTTTTGAAAAGGATTTTTGCTCGGGCTCGTGTAAAAACGTGAAATATCAGATCCAGAAGTTGCAGAGCAAATTTGGAAAGGGAAAAGATGAAATGATGAAAGGAAAGGGTCTCGTGCGCGCCAAGGATGAAAAACATGCCCCTTATTGAAGTAATGATGCGATTTTTGCAATGATTCACCTTTTGAGGCACCTGACAACTTTTGAACGTTTTTCTGTTAAACGTCCTTCTCTGTGAATCATGATGAAATTTTGTAATGAACTTGATGCTTAGGATATCCTTTTCTTGGGAGAGAAGGCTTGGATGTAAACAAATGATATATAATGCATGTTTTAGACTTGCAAATGGTCGGGAGTTCATTTTCACGAAAAATTTTGAGAAAAGCTCATCTCTCTGAGAAACCAGGTTAACTTCCTCTGTGTTAGATTTCCATTCATGTTGAGTTGGTTACAAGTGTATAGCCATCAACAAGCTCTGAGATTGTTTGAATAACTCTCCCCTGCTGAATAAATCTGATAAACTTTGAATTAATTTGTGTTAAATCTCTGGCAATTCTGTGTTTATTTCACTTTCAGAATGTCTGCAAGTAGTTTTTCTTGTTCCTATTGCAATCTTGTATCAAAATCTATCTCAATCACACATATCTCAATCCTTGTGATAGTTTAGTGGCATCTGCAATTTCATTTTTCAGAAGAGCTTTCATCTGGGAATGAAATAAACGATTTAAAATCATTTTTCTTCATTTGTTGACAAAGATTGTTTGTAAGCCTCTGGTGTACCTCAGGCGTGATTCATCTTAGATTTTGATGTTTTATTGGGCCTTCTAACTCAAGCCTTCATGCTAGAATCTCAAAGATTGTGTGAAAAAGTGCAAATCTAGGCCTCCATTGATGCACACCTTCTGGTTGAAGGAATGTTTTAACTATTTTGAAGCTTTCTATTGTTGATTTTTCCATTGTTGTGAAGTTTCTCAAGGATCTGCAAAGTCCAATTTGTCTTGTTGATCTCCCACCAAAAATATTCAAATAACCAATCCTACCCTGAACTACCCCTGTTTTGTCCTGTATATCCACAGAAGAACAAAATCCATTTGCCAAAGTATGCAGAATAGATTAGGTTTCCAAATGTCTTCAGTAACCTTAGCCTTGTGTTGAAAATATCTCCATATTCTGGGAGTGACAACTCGTGAGAGTCAGATTTGGAGTGTTGATCATATTTTCCCCAAGGTCTTCTATATAAAATTTGTGCAAAAGAAGGATATCACCATCTCCTTCACCATTTGAAGGTTACAAAGTAGGTTCTCTTACCTTGGTTGAAAGGCACAACCTAAAATAGTTAGGATTAGATCAAATCCTTTTAAGGTGCTACCCACTTCTTTCAAATCCCGAGTGTTAAAGGGTCAGATAAACTGCTTCCCACTACAAAACGACACACAATTGTTTATCTGCCTCTGAGTGTCTTGTTCATTCCTTGATGCTGCTTGGTTCTTGAAGAAGGATTAAATCTAGGTACCAACAAAACCAACTCCGCAATAGTAGGAGAAACAAGCATCTCCATCTTAGCAGTGGGAGAAAGGGCCATCTCCGCAATGGTAGAAGTGAGAACTAACTCCTCCATCTTATCTATTTGCTCATATATCCCCCTCTGTTGGGAAAGGTCTTTCACAACATAATGAGAAAATTGTTCATGCTCTATTTTCCTTCAAGCAAGTACCCTGAGTGAGTGGATTGGCATGCCATCTCACCATGCATCTTCAGTGCATTTGGAATAGCGGAGTCTCCATCCACAACAAATTGTTCTTCAGAATAAGGAAATCCATCCTCGAAAGGCATGTCCACCTCCCGTACATCTGGTATAGTGGATATTCCCTCCATAATAAGTGCATATAGGTTGATTATATCCAAGTCAACAAATCTACGAGGAATCGTTTCCTCCCAAGGCATCACAGCGACCTCCGCGCACATCCTATATGGCGGAGTTGTCCTCCACACGTGCACTCATGTTGATCATAATAGATCAACAAGATGATATTGGCCACCTTGTTCAATACCAAGGGCAATCATCCTGCCTCTATGTTTCACATCGAGACAACACACTTCTACCCACATAAATCCACAGAAATATTGGGGTTTATAGTTAATTGACAAATAGATAGAAGATTCTTTTGTAAAGAAGGTACATATCTAACATTTCGTACTCAACAGCTTTATGAGCATTATTCAATACAATGCATATATTTCCTATCTCTTCCACTCGCAAGTGATTCTTCATCATGCAAGTACTACGATTCAAAACATATATTTGTAGCAAATGAAACATACTAGTCCTTGCGACAAAGTGGCTGGATGCAACGGAGTCAATGATCCAACAACTAGTACCACCACATGCGAGCATGATGTCGTAAGACAATAAAGAGCACACCTGTCATCTGAATCTCATTCTTCTACAACTACTACCACATGTTCCTCATCACATGGGTCTTTGTTTTTTGTGAAAGATAATACTTCTATTTCCGACAATCCTTCTTACGGTGTCTAACCTTGTGACAAGAATAAGCATGTGACCTGATACTGAGTGGACAAATCACCAAAATGACATCACCACTTTCCTTTTTGACCGTGTGACAAGAGCACTCTCTGATTGGTCACAACAAGATTATGCTTGAAATTGTCTCCGCTCCTTTTGTAGCGGGTAGGAACTCACCTTGTCAAACATGAGAGTTTGACTTTCAACCATTAAATGGATTGCCTCCACAAATGAATCATATGAAGAAAGTAAGTTGTTCAAAACCAAAACAACAATATCATTGTCATGTCCACCTTTTTGTTGATGGAAGATAATTGGTCCGGAGATTGTAATATCCCCTTCTCGGATAATTCAGAATCAATACAAATCTGATCACACACACTGTAAAAAATTAATTTTCAAACCCCAACTACTGCAATTTTCTAAATTTCATATATTTGGCTAGAGAAGTCCAAATGAGCTTAAGTTTTGGATAATGGACCACAAAAATATGAAGAACAATATGCAAAAATCAGATTTCGCATACAGCCAACCCGAAACCCTAATTTTGACCTAAAACGTAGGTCGCCCAACACTTTTAGGGCACTAAAAGTCTTCCAAAAATTATGAAATCAATTTATCTTTATTCCTCTTAATTTCTATAATCAAATGCAATATTAAATCAACCCCAAACTGCAGATCTGAAATAAATATTAATTTACCATACCCGAAAAGCCTACAAACAAATGAAATATTCAAAATGCATAACTCCTTCAATATCCCATATTTTCCCCTCAAATAAAATGCAAATTATTCTATAAATTAAGATCTTTCCAAAGAACTAAAGATCTGAATTTTGTGACAGCCAAAACCCTCCAAAATAGCCCCCAAAATCCTCAACCCAAATACTAGGGTTAGAATAAGTTTACCGCATTAAAAATCAAATCATAAAGCACTCAACAATCATCAATAACATCAACATCCAAATATCCTCCTCAAATAAATGTGCCACTTATCCAAACAAGTCGCTAATGCTAGCAAGCATAAATCATACAAAGTACATACTTCAACACAAGATAACTCAACAAATGGAACAAGAGAGAATACTTCAATTGATCAAACCAGCTCACTAACTCCGGAGTGGCTGGTTTCCACCCCCAAATAGTCACCCATGAGTTAAAATCAAGTACCATCACCCATGTCATCGAATACATGTGAAAAATCCAAATTACGAAGGTGACATCATCCATAGAAATTAGAGGACAGCAACTATCATGTTTCCAAATTCTTTTTCCCACATCAATGAGCAACCATCTAGTAAATGCAATAGGCCCCCATGCAAATGAAATTTCACTCCCCATAATAAAAATCTGAAAATCATTCATATGCACATCCGAAAATGAGACTCTTACCATGCCGTGTGAAGCCCATGTGATCCATTCTTCATCATCACAACCCTCAATACATTGTTCCCAAGAAAACACATGTTGAAACTCAATCATATGCATGATATAGAGTTGATTCAAAGTGAATCTCATGACAAATGTGGTACTTCTCACTATCATGGCTGAAAATATAACATGCTTACCCTTTTTTCTCAGAACATAACATGACAACTCAACACCATACCTTCCTCTTCGCTGCTCCCAATGTAAAAGAAGTGTTGAATAGTCAAAAAGAGAACCTACAACATGTACCAATGATGCCCCAAACTGAAAATTATCATACCATGTGACTGAACCCTTATGCATGCATGCTAACATAACTCCCAACAATCTGAAAATGTGCAGGACAGCAGTGTAAATTGCTACGGAAACATTAAGCATACATATTTTCCTTTTGGTGGCAAACTCAAACATGAATAGATGATGCTCATACCTTCCTCTTATGACCTCAACAATAAAAAACTGAATTTTATTGAGGTATGAGAACAATAGAATCTTAATCATCTCATGAGCACTAGTAAATACAAACAACTTGTTATTTACTTCTTCATACCATGTAGAGGGATGACATCTCACTATTTTTGATGCACCATGCATATAAGAAAAAGAGAAACCATAACTCATGCATCCATAAACCATATCACCGTAAACCCAAGGAACTTCAAACCTTTGATTGTGCCCATGTACCTTCTTTATGGATAAAGAAAATAAATCTAAAATATCATGCTTGGGGCTGCTCATTACATTTTCGCACCATAAAACATCACTTCTCACCTTGTAATTATGTACCTTTACTTGACATGTGCATGGAGCTTCCTTGGAACTTGATTCTAGAAGAGAAAACACACTTATTTGCTCCCTAATAACCGTTGTTATACACAGGCCAGCAAGCTTACTGTCATGATTTTCATTTGTAGGAGTCTTAGGCATCCCTTTCCTTTTGCCATGTTGACACTTATGCACCCAAGTGTTAGGAGCAAAAACATCAACAATAGTATGACCAAAATACCTCTTATCCATCCATCTAACATGCTCATACTCATATTCATCAAAGCTCAACATATAAGGAGGAAATAAACATGAAAAATCATACCTTGGGCTGCCCCCAACATCTACAAAACTCAAAATTTCTGAGTTTAGGACAGCGCTCTTTCCCCCATTATTTTCTTCATCTAAACCCCTTTTTCTCCTTCACCAATGCTTGTGTCATGTAGGAAATGACTTGGAGTAACCATGAGACTCATACTCCCTTCTTGTCCTTCAAATGGCTCATGATGAAGGTGAATGCTATCCTTCAAATCTGATTTTTCCTTTTTAGCATGCACATGCTCATCAACAACTTCATCATTAGTACTAGCCAAATCAAACTTGGAATAATTTATTACCTCAATGTAGTTGTTAAGTGGTTGCCTTTTATGTGGAGGGAGATATGGTGAAATAGACCCCTTTAGGGCCATATTGAGGTCTACCCTTGGCTGCCCCTTTGAAGCTTGTGTTTGATCACTCAATAGTGACCTTGGCTGCTCCTCCTTCACTATTTTTCGCTGCATATGTACAACAGTACCGTACGGACCAGCAAGTTGAGAATGGTCTAAAGTGCTCAGAAATGTCTCTTCTTCTTTCCTATCATTCATCCCCTCATCCTTGCATTCATTGTCAATCCAAGTAGCATTAGTAACAACTAAATAATGTTCATTAGTTACCTCTTGGCTGTCCTCATTTTGCTTGTCCATGCAAACTTGCAAATCAGATTTCTCTTCCCTCTTGGGCTCATCTCCCATGATTATTTTATCAACATGCATGCAATCATGCAAAGGCAACGAAACCTCTTCAATCAAAAATAACTCTTTACCTTGCTCATTTGCATCTAGGGGCTCTTCTACCTTCTCTTCCTTTGGAGATAAATCTGATTTTTCTGTGCAAATGCCAACTCTCATGCAAGTATTAGATACCAAAATTTTATCATTAGACACCAAAGAATCATACCTTGGAAAATCATAGTCTTCACTTTGTTCGAACATTTCTCTAGGACACCTTGGGCTAGTGTATGAGCAACACATGATGCCTCTTGACCCAATCCTTCCTCCAACATAGATAGCAAGTGTGTTGGGGGACTCTCATATTCATTTAATATCAAAGACATAATGGCTTGCATGGAAATCATGATCTCTTGAGCATGATCATTACATATAACATCAAAGAACACCTCAAACATGTGAGAAATAAGATCATTACATTCTAAATCCATCATTATAACACAAGATCTTACTTTTGCCATAGTGTTCAAAATGCAAACCCTCTTACCAAAACAAGGGCTTGTGAGGTCCCACAGACCTTGGAAACTTCCCACCATGACCTCAAAGATGTCTTCCATGATAACATCACAATATGGCAATTTTGGGGCTGTGATTCGTATAACCTCACTAATGCAGAAGATAACCATAATTCTTACCTCCCCATTTTCATGATCCAACAACTCGTGCTTAGCCAACTGCATTACCAAGGAATCCCTTGCAAGAAGCATAGATCCATAATCATCTTGCTCTATTGTTACCAAGCAACTTGCCGCTTCTTCCAAAATTTTGAGCAACTCATCCTTTGATGGAGGTAGGTGCTTGAGAGCTCTACCAAGTCTCCGAAATCTTGTCTTCATGTTACCTGCACTAGATAAATCCATGATCCACAAGCAATGTCAAACCTCACAGGTGCAGAAGAACATGCTCTGATACCACTGTAATATCTCCTTGGATAAGTCAGGAATCAATACAAATCTGATCACACACAGCTATAAATAATTAATTTTCAAACCCCAACAGCTGCAATTTTCTAAAATTCATATATTTGGCTAGAGAAGTCCAAATGAGCTGAAGTTTTGAATAATGGACCACAAAAATATGAACAATATGCAAAAATCAGATTTCGCACAGCCAACCCGAAACCCTAATTTTGACCTAAAACGTAGGTCGCCCAGCACTTTTAGGGCACCAAAACTCCTTCAAAAATTATGAAATCAATTTATCTTTATTCCTCTTAATTTCTATAATCAAATGCAATATTAAATCAACCCCAAACTACAGATCTGAAATAAATATTAATTTACCATACCCAGAAAAGCCTACAGACAGCTGAAATATTCAAAAATGCATAACTCCTTCAATATCCCATATTTTCCCCTCAAATAAAATGCAGATTATTCTATAAAGTAAGATCTTTCCAAAGAACTAAAGATCTGAATTTTGTGACAGCCAAAAACCCTCCAAAACAGCCCCCAAAATCCTCAACCCAGTCGCTAGGGTTAGAATAAGTTTACTGCATTAAAAATCAGATCATAAAGCACTCAACAATCATCAATAACATCCAAATATCCTCCTCAAATAAATGTGCCACTTATTCAAACAAGTCATCAATGTTAGCAACCATAAATCATACAAAGAACATACTTCAACACAAGATAACTCAACAAATGGAACAAGAGAGAATACTTCAATTGATCAAACCAGCTCACTAACTTCCCACACAAGATAGAGAGAGAAAGCTTTAATGGGCATGCATCCCAACTCCAAGCATGGAGCATAAAATAAATATCATTATAACATGAATCTAACAATGATCCTAGCACTCCTTTTATAAGCAAGGAGGCACAAAATTCGAAATCCCTAAGAGAGGGAAATTATTAAATAAAAGAAGTTTATTTCCCCTAGGTGTGGCGTCCCCTTTTAAAAAGGGTGATTTTAATATTTAAAAGCCACCTAACTATTATTTAATTAATTCTCCTTTTTAATTTGCATTTTGGGAATTTAATTAAATAATTAAATACATTACTTGCTCCATAAATATTAAATAATTAAATAAATATTGTTTTATAATGTCAAATGATTAAAATCACTCTCCAGGCAATATTATCTAATTATTTAATATAATTTACCCCTTGCAACATCCCTAAAGCCCACGGGGAATGATAGGCTAAGGGTCTTCAAAAATGGGGACATTACAGAGATCTTTCATCCAAAGTAGATGCTTAGACAACAATCCACCTTGTAACTTCACGGAAAAGAGCATATTCTTTAGGTATAAAACCCAACTCTTTTTTAGCATCTGATATTTATCTCTCATATTGGTCCACAACACATTAGTCAGTGGCATTCTGCACTTCCAATATCATATCATCTGACATCAACAACTTGAGATGTAATATAGCCTCCTTATGACATTTGTCATATTCCGCAAAGTTCGTAAAGCAGTCTTCCTTCGGCGCCTATGATTATTTTATCACAATCTCGAAATTCGGCAAGTGTCGAATCTTATGGCTCCATACATTAAAATTTGTGCTCGCCAACTTTTGCAAGTCCTGCAAAATCAAGTTCGCTATATTTGTCATTTATTACTCCAAAATAACGAAGTAATAAAAATACCTTGCTCATACAATGAAAATATGTGATGTTTATAACTGGTCACAATCGAAATCGTGACTATCAACAACTTTAAAGCCTAATCATGTTTATACATTGGTCGCAATTGGAAATCGCCACTATGAAAAACTTTAAAGAAATGTTTTTTTTTTTTCTCGTCCCTCGCTATCAGTATTTGTAATGATCGTGGAAAATCGTTTTCTTACGCCCTTGCTTTGTCTAATGCCCTCGCTATTGTATCCATATGACTCGTGGAAACTCTCTCCTTTCCCTCGCGACAAGAAGATAAACAATACTTTAGCCCTTGTAGATACAACCTCGAATTTCTTGAACTTGCTCGTTGTGCCCTAAGCAGAGTTTTCAAATCAAGGAAAAATTCGATTTTATTCACATAACTTGATTTTACACTGGGAATCGTGTTTTTCAAACCAGCGACTATAAACAAACATTCTTTGCACTGATGTCTTTGTAATGCAGACGTTTTCCTTCCCATGAGCCTTCTTCAATAAGTGATGAGCTAACTTCTTCATTTTTGCCCTATCAGGGCTTCCTCGAACACCTTATGTTAAGTTCTTGTACCCTCAAGGGCTTCCTCGGTCTCTAATACCAATATTTGCAGTAAGAAAGCTTAGAAAGAAAAGAGAACAAATATGCACACTACCCTAAATGGACGTGATAGAGATTATTTATTATGAAGAGGTGGTTACAATCAGTTTTCGGTTAGAGGCACTTCTCAACTGTCTAACTAATGACTAATAGTATAAATATTCAACAGATACAAGTGCCCTTTCCCCGACATATATCTTTCTATTTACAAGCCAAATGACTTTTGTTTGTCACTTGACACGATTAACACCCAAACATAACCAACAAGAGTCATTACAAACTAAAATATGTAATTACGTTGATAACCATGACAATACTAATACGTCGGTCTACATTATCCCCACCTTTAAACAAGTTAGAGTCCCTTCCAACACAATTCATAGACAACATGAACATAATAATGAAAAGGAAAGAAGACCGTATAGTTGGAGTTGATGTAGAGATTGTCGTAACTGGGGCTGTTGGATAAATTGATGGCATCCACTGGGAAATAGATTCAAGAAAAAGCATGATTCACCTGACGTGATCCTCAGCCGATTTCCTTTTTCGTCTTTGACACTCAAAGCTGGGGTCTAGGGGCGGCAGCCCCAATGAGGTCAAGGGGAAACACCCCTTGTAGGGTCCGGGAAAACACCTCTGAAGCGAAGCTCAATTTGACACTTCTAAAACCCTTGAAAATCCTTGACAACCACCAAATTTCTTTGGAAAAAAGATGTTGAAAGCATTTGAAACTACATTGTTGTACACTAAATTATCAAACGGTCTTCCACTCTTGCAAGCAAAACACTGATTTTTTCAATATACTGTCCTTGTTCCTGACAAAACTCAGATTTTAATGAACCATATGGTGTTGTAAGCTTGAATAAATTGTTTCTTGGTACGCTGCCAACAGTTGGCTGCATGGACATACATGGTCTGTAGGATGTTCAGGGCCTGTAGGATGTTCAGGGGGTGGCATTCAGGGAAGCAACGTACAGCAGCACGAAGGTAGACATCTGGGAGAAGAGGAGCATTCAATAATAAAAGGGTGTATGGTAATGTTGTAATGTTCAAGAGAGGAACACTCCAACCAAGAGGATGCTTAGCATCCAAGCTTCATGCACACCAAGGGGGTGTTCAACATGCAGGCTTCACACACACCAAGGGGGTGTCATTCAGAATCAAAGCTTTGAGAATATGAGTGAACGTTCAAGAGGAAGTGAGCATTCAAGGGGAGGCTACTCTTCTAGTTGGGATTGAAAGCTCATGCCACCTTGGGCATACGGATCAGGTGTCTGCTGAGGGTGTACTAAGGCATAGCGTACAACAGATGGGCATGGTTCAGATTTAGCCTGAACACCAGGGCTAGCAAACTCAATGTTTATGGGCAGAGTTAGTACATTTAAAGGATCAGTTCGGAGTTGGACATTTAGTGGTATAAGTGGTTGCACATGTTGAATATATATAACGAACCCATGCGGTTCTAGTTTGTTAGGAGCATGCATTTCAGTTGTAACCGAAGGAACTAATAACTACTTCTCCTTCTAAATAAATATACCCTGCCTGGTTCATTCTGGACAGTGCAGTTTGCTCTCTTGTCTCCATTTTATTCTTTCTTCTCTTTGCTGGTTCTAACATTGGTATCAGAGCAAAGGGCACCGGTGAGAGGAGAGGTCGACGAGAGGTACAGTCGACGCAGGAGAAGAGAGGAGGAGGCATTGCTGGAGGAAGTCGCTGAAGCAACTCGAGAGATTCGTGAAGACACGTGAAGAATAAAAACATTTGCTGTAGATTGCTGTGGCGTCATTGTTAGAAGCAAGTCGCAAGTTGCAAAAACGTGGGCATCGTTGGCACCTGTCGTGGGCAGAATCGCAAAAACGAGGGCATCGTTGGTCACAAGTTGTGGTCACTGGAACAAATCGTGGGTTACAGCAAAACCGTTCAGAGCAAAACAGTGGGTAAGCAGCAAAGGGCAGAATACGTGAGATCCAGGGCAGACTTCGTTGGAGGAATATGTGAGGGAAGACAGCAAAAATAATCAAAGCACCTGCAAAAAAAAATAAAAATCGTGGTTCGTGGCAGAGGTAGCAAGGCAAAAGATTTTTATAAAATCATTCTTATAAAACTATTTGATTTTGGTGTTTTATATTTCTCTGCTGCCACGTGCCACGTATATGCATAAAACACCCTTTTGAATAAAGTAATTTTTGTTTTATTTGGTGGACAAAATACTTTATTCCATTTTTATTATTTTCATAATAAAATGGCGAATATTTCAAATCTTATTCTGCCAGACTCACAAAAATTAACGGGCACTAATTTCAATGTTTGGAGTCATAAGATTTTAACGGTTGCGGAATTTCGTGATTGTGATAAAATAATCAAGGGTGATGAAAATCGACCAGCAACGCACTTCGAGGATTATGACAAGCGTCATAAAGAGGCATTATTACTTCTCAAGTTGTCGGTATCGGATGATATGATACCGGAAGTGCGGAATGCCACTGTGGCAAGCACATTATGGGCCAGTCTGAAGGGTAAATATCAGACGACAGAAAAGAGTCGGGTTTTATACCTTGAAAAATATGCTCTTTTCCGTAAAATTACAAGAAGGTGGATCGCTATCTGAGCACCTACTTCGGATGAAAGATCTTTGAGACCAGTTGTCTTCCATAAATAAAAAGGTGGATGATGATGATATGGTGGCTTTGGTTCTAAATAGCTTGCCTTCTTCGTATGAGTCATTTGTGGAGGCACTTCATTTAATGGCGGAGAGTCAAACCCTTACGTTTGACAAGGTGAGTTCCAACCTGTTGCAAAATGTGTCCACTTTTGGACAATCTGAGAGCACTTTTGCTGCTCAATCTAAAGGAAAGTATAAACGACAGGCTGAGACATCCTCTTCCTCTCCTAAATATCAAGTGAAATGTTACTATTGTCACAAACTTGGTCATGTGAAGAAAGACTGTCGGAAAAGACTCAATGCCCTGAAGAAGCAGAAGGGGCAGGCACATGTGGCTACAGTTGAACACGAGTCAGAAGAAGAATATGCTCTCATGGCATCTTGCACGGATAATGGCAGATCCTACTCGATGTTGGTTCTTTGATTCTGGAGCATCATGGCATTTCACATGTCAAAAAGACTAGTATGTCAATTTTAATTCTTGTTCTTCTGATTCAGTTACTTTAGGAGATGGAAGATCACATGTTGTAGAGGGTATTGGGGATGTTCGTATTATGCTAAATAATAATATCATATTGCTTGTAAAAAATGTTAGATATGTGCCTAACATGAATAAGAACTTGTTATCTATCACCAACTAACCGATAATCCCAATATCTCTCGTAAAAATTTCTCGGTAAACAATGTATTGTCTAACATCAAGCAAAACAAGGTGGTTGTTTTGGGGATTGGGCATGGTGGTCTATATAGACTTGTTGATCCCGCCACGGTCACCTGCATGCCTTAGTTGTGGAAGGCAATCCCAGTGTTTTATGGCACAAAAGATATGGCCATCTCAACCTTTAGTATTTAGCCCGCCTTCATAGAACCAACATGGTTGTTGGTTTGCCTCCTATTCAGAGAAACAGGATATGTGTGTTGGTTGTTTTGCAGGAAAACAAAAGCGGAAGCCTTTTCCCTCTGAAGGTGCTTGGCGTGCAAAGGGGCTCTTGGATCTTGTACATGCAGATCTATGTGAGCCATCGTGGAAGACTCCCACAGTCCTTGGTGCACGTTATTTTCTCTTGCTGGTGGATGATCATTCTCAAAAGATGTGGGTCTATCTTTTGAAAAAGAAGTCTAATTGCTTTGCTTCTTTTGTCAAGTTCAAGGCCTTGGTGGAGAATCAAACCAACACAGATCAAGACTTTGAGATCTGATAATGGGGTGAGTTTACCTCTAAACAATTTGATTTCTGCAAAGAAGAAGGGATTCATCGCCAATCGACAACCCCTTATACCCCGCAAAGAAATAGGGTGGTAGAACGGAGGAACAAAACCATCATGGAGATGGTTCGATGCATGATGCACAATGGAGGAGTACCCTATAAATATTGGGGAGAAGCTATTAACACAGCGGTTTATATATTCAATCGGAGTCCTCGCAAAGCCTTGCAGACATCACACCGAGGAAGCTTGGTCCAACATCAAACCAGAGGTATCGGCATTTCGTGTTTTTGGTTCAAATGCTTATACTTTGATTTCGAAAATAAGAGTAAATTAGATTCAAAATGTTCTAGATATTTTTTTGTTGGTTATAGTGATCAATCTAAAGCCTATAGATTGATTGATACTTCCACTAATAAGATCATTATTAGTTGAGATGTTGATGTAAAAGAAACAGAATCTTTCTTTGGTTGTAATCAGCAAGGGGACCAGCCAAGGGGCAGCGATCAGCAAGATGTCATAAAAGATTTTGGTATTCTTTCCTTGCCTGATCATGAATTTGATTCTTCTCATACTCCTCCACGAATCCACGGATGCTGACAATCTTCCACTGAGATTGTTGAGTCACCAAGAAATCAACTTGTGTTGGTTTCACCTCCGGAACTTCCATTGGCTTCTCTTCCAGAAACACCAACCACCACATCTTCAGTTCAGCAAAGGCCTAAGTGGTTTTACTCCACTATTCAGGATTTGAGGAAAGACGAATTGTCTCCTCTCTTAGATGGAAGGTCTCAACGAACTGGTAAGCAAATTGATTATTCTGAGCAAGCTCAATTTGCTCTTGCTTCTGATCTTCTTCATATTCATGAGCCACAGAAATACTCTGAAGCACGAGGCATACCGGAATGGGAAACTGCCATGCAACTAGAGTATGATGCCTTGATTAAGAATAATACCTGGAAGTTGGTGCCATTACCTCCAGGGGAACACACCATTGGTTGTAAATGGGTGTATAAAATCAAGTGCAAAGCAGATGGTACTTTGGATAAGTACAAGGCTCGACTCGTTGCGAAAGGTTTTTCGCAATAGGAGGGGATAGATTATGAAGAAACATTTGCTCCTACTGTAAAGATGGTCACTTTTCGACTTCTTCTTTCTTTTGCAACTCAGTTTGGTTGGAAAGTATATCAGATGGATGTCAAAAGTGCTTTCCTGAATGGGGATTTGGAGGAAGAGGTGTATATGACACAGCCTGAGGGTTTTCGGGCTCGTGGTAGTGAGCATCTGGTATGCAGATTGATTAAGTCCTCAGATGGACTTAAGCGGTGCTCCTCGAGCCTGGTACATAAAAATAGATAAACATCTCAGAGATTCAGGTTTCACACGGAGTCATTCTGATCCGAATCTCTATGTCAAAAGCAATGATGATGACATTGTGATTCTTATTGTATATGTTGATGACCTTGCCATCACCGGCAGTAGAGATACTGCAATTCATAAGGTAAAATCATATTTATGTGTTGCTTTTGACATGACTGATTTAGGCCTCCTTCACTATTTTC
This sequence comes from Taxus wallichiana var. yunnanensis, assembly GCA_018340775.1. Taxonomy (NCBI): domain Eukaryota; kingdom Viridiplantae; phylum Streptophyta; class Pinopsida; order Cupressales; family Taxaceae; genus Taxus; species Taxus wallichiana. The sequence goes on along the minus strand of CM031236.1, from coordinate 628,050,482 downwards.
TTGGTGTAGAATTCTGGCAACTTGATCATTTGGTTTTCATATCTCAAGCTAAGTATGCCACTAACTTGCTACAAAAGTTTCTTATGTATGATTGTAATTCTTCTTCTACACCTATGGAGGTAGGGTTGAAACTATCAACCCATGATGATTCACCATCGGTCGATGAATCATTCTACAGACAGTTGGTGGGTAGTTTGATCTATCTAACAACTACACGACCGGATCTATGTTTTGCTATCAGTTATCTCTCACGGTTTTTATCCAAATCGAAACTCATTCACTAGGGAGCAGCAAAACAGTTCTTCAATATGTCAAAGGAACTTTGACTTTGGCATTTTATATCAGAGAGTTGTTGCAAATTTCATATTGATTGGCTATACTAACTCGATTGGGGAAAATCTGTAGATACTCGACGATCTACCACAGGATATATCTTCTCTTTTGGTTCAGGAGTTGTTTCTTGGCAAAGTAAACTTCAACCTATTGTTGCCATCTCTTCTACGGAAGCAGAATACAAGGTTGTTGTTAGTGCCAGTTGCAAAGCAATATGGCTTCATCGGATTCTCGCTGACTTTCGCCTTTCAGTCGGGTTGTTGCAACACCTCTTTCACTCTTTTGTGATAATCAAGGTGTTCTAAAGATGGTGAAGAATCCTATTTATCATGCCCGCACTAAACATATTGAGATTCATCATCATTATATTCGCCAGTTGGTTGATTCTGGTGAAATCTCTCTGCATTTTTGTCCATCTACAAATCAGCTCACTTGATGTAATGACTAAACCTCTTGGTCCTTTGTTGTTTGTCAAGTTTAGAGATAAACTTGGTATTGTTTCAAGGTTTGTCATTAAGGGGGGGTGTTGAATATATATAACGAACCCATGTGGTTCTAGTTTGTTAGGAGGATGCATTTCGGTTGTAATCAAGGAACTAATAACTACTTCTCCTTCTAAATAAATATACCCCGCCTAGTTCATTCTCGGGATGGTGCAGTTTGCTCTCTTGTCTCCATTTTATTCTTTCTTCTCTTTGTTGGTTCTAACAAAGACATGGGTATGCATCAGATCTTTTTCTTGAACTCTTTGAGATGTGTCATAATATCTTTTGTCGTAATTCATGGTTAAGTTCGGTATATAGATATTATAAGAGAATAGAGTTCCTTGTCACACTACTCTTTATCTTTAAAAAAAAAAAAAAAAAACCACCACTTTTATATTAATATAAGTATAAAGTACAAATTACAATGCCAAGTAGTTATACTCATACTCGAGGAAATATCCTTAGATTTCCAATAGCAAATAAGAGTAGAGAAATAGCTTATCTGCAATTTATCCACCACACGATTTCAAAGAGGATTTGCTCAATCTGTTGACGTTTCTCTGCGTCCAGTGAAAGGTTCAGACCATAAATGATCATATTAGAATGATCTAATGCCCAATTGGCCAAAGCGTCTCGCCATCTTGTTTTGACCCGTGATTGTGTGAAACTTTATGGCTATGACCTTAATATTATCCTGAATTCTAGCAATAAGCCAATTATGAAAAGGATGTTGCTCTGGAACTTGTAGAAGATTAACAATAACCGTGGAGTCGATTCCACTATAATACTAGGACATCCCAACTTAGCCGCTTCCAAAAGAGCGCATTGGATAGCCGTGATTCCAACCACATTATTGGTGCGGTGTCTCAAATTGATGAGCAAAGAAAAAGAGGGGATTTCCCAAAGAATCATGCGCTATCACTTCTCTTCTCTTTGAACCAACTTTAACTTGACCCAATGTTTGTTAAGGCAAAGGGGCCAAAATGTGGACTAGTTAATGTCTCATGAGATGCTAGATTATCAATAATGGCATACACAGAATTAATAATTGCATGGCACACCATGATAGAGCAAAGCTCTAAACAATGGCAACCTATATTCATAAAAGATAAGTCTAAATACAATTCACACAATACAGGAAGGACCTTATACAAGGGCCCTTTCATAAGACAAATGAATTATGGTTGTCGGTGAGACACAACCATCAACACCCAAACATAACCAACAAGAGTCATTGCAAACTAAAATATGTAATTGCATTGATAACCATGACAATACTAATACGTGGTCTACAATGAAAATGGGAATTTAATCTAACTCCATTGCAGAGTTCTTTTGAGGATTGAGGATAAAGTAGAAATTGTAGAGATGGGTGATGCCAAATCATCATTTGTAGCACCTCGGGTATAGGCATTTAAATGTCCAAAGTTTAATTGATTTCGAGAGAAAATGTATGGTGAGGGGATAGCAAACTTTTAAACAGAAAATGTGTTATATGAAGCTTGTGTTCTTGGAAAGCAAAAGCATGAAAGATTTTCATAGGCATCCGAATGGAGAGTTCATAGATGTCTCACAGTTGATTCATACTAATGTACGTGATATGGGTGTGCCTTCCATAAAACGCAAAAGCTATTTTCTTTTATTTATTGATGATTTCAATTGAATGACTTGGGTGTATTTTCTATAAAATAAAACTAAAGTTTCACGAGTTCAAGAAATTAGTTGAAAATTAAAAAGAATCGAAGTTGGCTACTTTACGGAGTGATAATGGAGGTGAATTCACTTCAAATGAAGTGAATTCACTTCAAATGAGTCTCTAGCATTATGCAATGAACAAGTCATCACAAGGCGGGTTTCAATGCATACTCTCTACAAAAATGGAGTAGCGAGAGAAGATGAGCTAAACATTGGAAGGAGTGGAAAAATCTATGATGCAATATAAAAATTGGGAACTAGGGCATGGGAGATGTAAAGGGAATATTTGGACCCTTATATGCATTAATGTTATAATTTTACGTTGAGATGTTTTTTAATGCACTTTATATTATAATTTCACTTTGAGGTGCTTTAAGTCATGGCTTATGACTAAAGTGAAATATTAATTATTATTTTATAAAGTGGCGTTGGAAAAAGTGGAGGATTAGGGTTTCAAAGGAGTTATAAGGATGACTTGAGGATTAAAATGAAAATATGTTCATTTGTTATTTTCTCTGGAAAACGTTTGGTGAGCCTGCATGTTCATTTCTCTTGCTCAAGGAGTGAAATCCCTTGGGATCCCTGGTTTCAGTGCAGAGGAGACTTTGGACCCTAGCTGGAAGGGCTATTTTGGTGAGAGGATTCATCCTCAATCCCTAGTAGTTGTATTTACAAGTGTTGAAGACCATTTCCTGCATACTGGAGTTTATTTGTGAAGGCAGTGTGGGCATTTCAGGCAAAATCGTGGTTGTCTAATATCCATCTATTGTTGGGCACTGCTACTTCAAAGTATTAATGCAGTTTTAAACAGAAAATCAGATTGTTATTACTGTTGTACAAACAGTCATTCTCAGCTGTTGCAAGTATAATATTTTCTGAATTTTATATATGTTGTATGGAGCTATTCTGAGTATTCATATTCAGTTTTATATTTGATAATTCATTGCAAAGGACTGATTTTTCTGTTGTACAACTCAGCCATACTCAGTTGTTCAAAGGAATAATAATTTCTGAGTTTAATATTGAATGCATGCCAGCACCGTGGATCACTACACTCAAAAATATATTACCAGCAGCAGCTGTATCATTTAAGAGGTCTGAAATTATTAATTTGAACACTATATATTGGAATGTTTGCTTCAGTTGGATGTATGGTAAATGTTTGTTAAAATGTCTTTGCCTTATTCCTTGTTTTTCTAACTGCTTATGAGAGTTCAATAGAATGATTGCCAACTGTTTGATGGAATGACACTATGCAATCTTTGAATATTTTCATGATTATGTGATGGATTTATGATCATTGTCATAGTTGTTCTAAACATTGCATGCAAATTGTTTGACAAAATGCCTACAAGTTAAAAGTCAGGAATTTTTGCAAGTTTGGAACAATATCTCCTAGTTGGGGATATTTCATAGCATGGGATAAATCTTCCACCAGTTCTACGCGGTCTCTTCCGGATATGACTCTCTTTGTCAGGTAGCTCCTCATCCTCTGAAGGACATCTTTCACCATCTGTGGCAGCAACCTCTATGGCCCAAAGTAAGTTTCTTTGTTTGGTTGGTTTTAAGAAGAAGAATCCTCACTGGGGACAGGCTCATGAAAAGAGGGTTTCATGGCCCTTTTAGATGTGTTATGTGTTTGGCGAATGATGAAACCATTACTCATCTTTTTATCCAATGCCCCTTTGTAGTCCAACTATGGCAGCATCTTACCAAGTTGTTTGCTTGGCATCTAGTCTCTTGAGCATTTGTTCAGAGAATGGGGAAAACAGTTGACAAAGGGTCAAAATCTTTTACCAGCATTGTGGAGTGGCATAACCCTCTTGCTCTGGAATACTTGGAAGGAAAGAAATAGAAGAATTTTCAAACAGGAAGATAGAGACAATTCCTTTGTGTGGGAGAAGATAAAAATGAATGTGGCAGAATCTATTAAACATACGCTCCGTCTTCCTCAACACCCTTCACCAGAGTGGGTTCATCTTTTCAAAATGCTTCCTTTACAGCCTTTGACTACCACCATGGCTGCCTTTAAACCAAGAAAGAAAAAACAGATGAATAGAAAGTGGACAGCTCCTCTGCCTGGGTTTGGAAAGCTGAATACTGATGGTGCTTCCCGAGGAAAATCTGGGTCATGCAAGTATGGGGGAATAGGCAGGTCTTCTGATGGTTCAGTGGCCTTTTTCTATGCAAAAAAATTGGGTTATTCAACATTTAATGTAACTGAAATTAAGGCCATCTACAAGGGTTTACAAGAACCCATGCACGCTGGGTGGCAAAAACTAGGTTGAATCTGATTCTCTTCTGATAGATAATCTGCTATCCAATCCTGATGCGGTCTAGGGGAAAATAGGCAAATTGTTAGAGAGTGAGAGAAAATTCAATAGTTGAAGGATATGTTCCAAGAAATTCATTTCAATCATGTTCCTAGAGAGCTCAATCAAGTGGTGGATGCGCTAGCAAACTGGGCTCTTGACAAACAAAATCTCACCTGTTATGGTCCTCCACCGTTATGGTGGTCGACTAAGCTTCAAGAAGACCTTCAAGAAATTCTAGATAAATATGTGCATCAATGTTATTTTCTAATTTGTGTGCTTATGTTTATACTGCCTAGGTCTGGACTAATAGTTTTCATGCCTGGCACAATCGAATATGTATAATTTGATTTCTCTATAATATAAATTTTCTCCGTTTTTTAAAGGTAGGCAGAGATCATAGCGCATTTTCAAAATCTACGATGGACCAGCAACCAAACAGATCCGTTCCCAGGAAACTCTCGAATTCTAGTGACCTACTAGTTAATAGGCTAAGCTCTATTACAACCCATCTCTAGTTTACTCACTTCCTATATACCTTGAAACTTGAAGCTTCCTAGCAGCTACAATTTTTTGATCCACAATGTATCAGGTCGCCACATTATCCCAATTAGGTTTGAGAAAGGGATGATGAAGAATGATGGAAAACAATGGTGAATCATCAACTAGACAACCAAGGCAGAAAATTGGGTGTTTTCCACCAAAATTATAAATAGAGACTTCAAGCGTGATGTAGGGTTGGTTGACTTAACACAGAATCACACTCTGAAATTTCTTCTGGTTCTGGCTTTTGATTCACCAAAAGTAAGCAGCTGCACCGTTAGCAACCTGTAAGCAGACAGTTATAGTGCAGTAGACTTAACTTATGCATATGATGTCATATTGAGATGACACTTGGTATCCATGTTTCACGGTGCTTTCTGCATTTCACACAATCATTCGGCAGTTTGATCTGAAAAAATAGGTTTGCAAGTCAGCTAACAGGTGCAGTCCCTGTTTTAGAAAAATCCAAAAATGAATTTGAAAGGCCAGAAAAGGAGTGGGAAAGCCAGCGGACATTTGGGGACATGCAAACAACTGAAGGTGAAGAGTTGGAAGCCCAATAGTTATCCAGATGCATTAAATTTATGCATTCCTGAATTGAATTGACCCAATCGTTGATCTGATCAAACTTCTGGCGTTCTTCTCTCCCTTTGTGACAAGGCAGTTTGGAGGAGAAACGACAGTTGGAGAGCAATCATGCAACAAGGATGGCAGAGTAAAGCAGAGGAAGGAACTTCCTACTCCAAGGTAAGGTGAAGAGCTAAGAGCCAAGAGAAAAGTGCCAAGAGCCAAGAGATGGACTGAGAACAAAGTTTCCGTGATCTAAGTGAGATCAATCTCTTTGGATGTACCTGTGAGAATCCTTGATGACAGGAATAAGGATATTTTTGATGCTGGAGTTTTCCTCAAATGCTGTAGTTTTGATGTAAAGATATCTCAGCATTTTGGATAACCCTACGAAAAATTACTTCTAATCTCTGAGAGGGCAAGGAAGACCAATGACCATACATCACCCAATACTTCCAGCTAACAAACAGATAAGAACGTCTCCATAGGATACAAAGAGGTCAAGACAACTGTTCATCATAGACTCTGCCCATGGTAAATTTAGAGGGGAGGCACTCTATTGCGTGTGGCCCAGCTGTATAGTTTACGACAATTAATCTTATCCAAAAATTTCCAAACAACACAAAACGAAATTGAAATAAAAATACTTATAATACCAATGGTCACATGCATCGTACCTGAGCAAGGCCAGAACTCGGATGTATATGGACAGTTTGTGGATTTTTAACTGTGCGGTATGCTCCACTTTTCTGGAGCTTAGCAGTGTGATAAAAATAACCTGTAAGAATCCACTGTTTTTCAGTGACGTCATAACAAATTAAAATCCAGAGAAAATTGAGCTCCAAGATTCTACTATGTCGATACCTGATGTTATAGACTTTTTATAGCCTCCAAATCATTCACATTACTCAAAGGCTCTATTTCAACCCTTTCTAAGAGACCTTCTAACTGATCTCTTATGTCACGTGCTCTCTTCATGCTCCTCACCTGAAAAGAAAAAAAAAATCACAAACACCAACCAAATGCATTGCTAAACATTTCTCAAACATTAAGCAAGCACCAATTTAGGAGATTGAAAATGAAAGCACCACAACATCAACAAGGTTGAAACTACTTTTCCATGCAATCCCCTCTTCCACAAACTTCCTTTGACTTAAGAACAAAAGGGGGAATCAACACTTGTAGTAGAATCAATAAATTATAAAAGGAGCCCGATCAAGGCTGAGGGTAGGGGAAAGATTTTATGCATGCATATGTAATACAATGCGAACAAAAACTATATGCTTTGATTACACACTTTGTGGTCTACTGTCAAAACTAAATTACTGGTTAAATATAAAGATCATACTTACAATAGTAATAATGTTCAGATAATTTTAACACTCCAATTTCCATACAAAGAGAAAGAGAGAGACTATGGCATATAAAATGATGACCATGGATTGCTCAGAACTATGCACAGTAATAAAGAATCGGCAATTCCTTCAATGAAAATCACAACTTTTTGCAAATTGATGATGCCATTCTTAATAACAGCTCGTATCAATTTTGCACAAAATGCAGATGCCCTTCTCAATGATCACTCATGTTTATACATGCTGCTGGAAATTGGTAAAAATGACTCCCAATTCATCCTTCTATCAAGAGCATTAAGTTACAACAGCATAAGAATATTATGCTAAGGCATCTAATCCTTTTGAATGACATCATAATGGGTTTATGGTAAGCAATGTGGATTAAAAATTAATATGCTCTTTTCTGTGCTGACAAAGAACAGCAATGTGAAAAATAGAAAGTACACATATGCATCATACTAATGCTTTCCTTACTAAGCCCACTTCAGTAAGAGCAACATTTGGTTACATCCCAGGCTTACATCCACAGAAAAGAGAGTTGTGATGGTCAAAAAGATCCTATTTTGATGTAAAGATTAAGCCCTCGAGGAATACATTGATGTATTTCTGTTGATCAGTCTAAAATGAGGTGGATCCCAATAAGATACAGGTGATTAGAGAATGGAAATCATCCATATCATGAGGTTACTGTATCGACATCTGTCCAAGGATGCCTGCAGCAGAAAATTTAAGAGGATCAAAGGTTGCAGCACATTTGGAAATCTTTGCTGTTTGTTCTTTCCTTCCTGAATATAATGTTGAATGTCTCCTGATTAAAAATTGAAATTAATATGCTACAGCATCAAGATAGAAATACAGAAGCATCAGTTATGCATAAGTTGATCCTTTGGTTGCAGTGGATTTAAGTTTTTATGATTTTAAAGGAAAGGTAGAAATGCTTGATAAATAGCTAGAAAACCATGATGAGAAAGATGTGCCATAAAGCCTCAAGGTAATGTACCCAAACCTTAACCTGTATGGGCCCCACTTGCTCCATTCTGATTCCACCATAGCTTAACGGCAGTGAATATTGGGTGGACTACATCCTATATTTAATACTAAGGGCCCCGCACGGGAGAAAATGTGTACCCACTTCCAAAAGAACCCTTAAGGAAGAAAATGTAGACCCACTCTCATAAATAGCCATGCGAACATAATTCAAATGGCACTATCATCCTGTACCAGTAGATCCCCTTACACTTCTATTGCTACAACATAAATCTTATTCTTGCAAATCCCTTAGAAAACTATTCTCGAAAGTATGGACACACCTTAGGTTCAGTGATTATCTGCAAAGTCACAAAAGAACAATCATCCTCCAAACATACAGTTCTGACCTTGAGAGATCAGTTCACTACATGCCCCCTTCAAATCAGGGATCAAGACCTTCTTTGAAGTTTTGAGCCAAAGCCAAAGCCAATGTCCATGGAGAATGAAAGACGGGGCCGATATTTCAACAGTTTAATCAGTCTCATAGAACGCAAAACTAAAGATAATCATACCACAAGCAGTTGAGACCTTCGCCTTCACCAACTCTACCTGCCAGTAGTTGTCCCCAGGTCTTTGTACTCTGAAGATAAAATACTTGTGTCAATCAGCCAAAGGAGAGATTTAAAATACATGCACCCTGGAAGTAAAACTTGAACTTATCTACAAAAAGACAGCCCACAAGCCAAAACTAAAAAGATGAGCTGCCATTGTATGCCCCAAAGATTAATGTCTTTTATCTTTCAGCCACAGCCTAGTCAGAAACGTTTATGTAAGTGTAAGAAGTTTCCCATCCTTCATTTTCCCATAAGGCATGAGGAAGATAGGAGAAGAGGAGTGTAGAAATTGACGAGTAAAGTGATGAGGAAGATTTGTTCAAAAGAGATAGAAGAAGAGGAGTCGCAGAAATTGATGAGCAAAGTGATGATGAGGATTTGTTCATTGGAGAAGAAGAACAACTAGGATTGTGTGACGAGTTGGTCAGAGCTATTGCTAGGATTAGAGGTAGATCTAGGATGGATATGCCTACAAATTCCAGAAGCATGAATACATAAGAGTTCATAGATTGGATATTAGATGAATACTTCAAATTTGAGAGGATGAAGACCCTCAAAATGTGAAGATTGCGAGCACCAAGTTGAAGGGACATTGCAGCCTTATGGTGGAAAAAGTTGCAAATGGACTGCGTTCTTCAAGGCCAAAAAAGAATCAGAACTGTTAGGAATAAACTTAGGTTAATTCATCATTTACTAAGTTGTAATGTTAAAGTAATTAAATTTTATTACTTTAACTTAGTTAGCTGTTAGTTAGCTATTACTTAGTTGTCACATCCCTATATTAGTGGGGGCTATACTATTGTTAGTTTATTGTTCTTGGATTGTTCCCGGATGTGATTAGTTAGGGGAAATATGTTATTTCTGCATATTTGCCATAGTAGATTTGATCCACTTCCCATGGATGTTGTTATTGTTGTTCAATGTCTATAAACATTGCAGCTTCTTCATTTGTTTATGAATGAAGGGTTTCCAGATATTGCATTCTTAACAAAAACATGGCAGCAAATGGTTTCAAAGTTGAAAGGTAAATTTCTTTCTTCCGATCACTCCATGAATTTGGTGAAAAGTATGCAAAACTTAGGCAAAGGGAGATGTGTGAAGTACCTCGGAGATCCATTGACAATTCGTGCAGGCCAAAGAGAGCATGGTGAAGAGAAGGTCCTTAGAAATGTGAACGAGCTTCAGCTGTCCATTCAGGATGTATTGAGCATGTTGAGGTTGCATTCCATTGAAGAGGCATATCAGCTAGCCATGAGAGTGGAAGAGTAGTCAAAAAGACAACAATTGAACAAAAAAGGAAGAGGAACAAGATTAAGTGGAAAACAAGCAAACATTAGAGAACAAGCTGGTTCAAACTTCAAAGCAAGAAGTAAAGGCCAGCACAAGCAAATTTCAGCTAGGACGATACTCAAGGTGATACTCAAGGACAATAAGTGCAAGGGCTTATTACATTCCTCTATGTTATAACCATTAACATTAGGAGATCTCCCTACACTCGAGGGTGGATCTACCCCCAACATACACTACAACGGTTGCATCCATCCTGCATATGATTCCCCCAACCCATTAATTTCATTAACACAGGGACAAAAGAAAAGGGGAATCACCACAATCTTGCTCCCATAAACGCCCGGTTAAACCCGATTTCTCACCTCTATGTGCCCAAAAAGGGTTTTCCCTACCCAAATGGTCATGGAAGAAGCTATGTTCCACTAGGTTTCCACGATGGGGATGACAGGGGACGGGGGACGTGTTTCCGGACAGATTTTTTTTAGGCCTTTTTTTAGGGGACGGTTATTAAAAAATAAGGGAAAATTTTAAAAATGTAGGAAATTTCAAATTTTCACATGATAACATTGCTAAAGCATTCATCACACACATTATAGAACCTACATAATTGAGATTTCACATAAGATTCAACCTTAAAAATATAGGAAATTTCAAATATTCCTATGATAAGTATAATACATTGATAAACATAAACTTAAACCATTCAATTTGTCTGATGTACCTTGTTTATGCTTTTTGGTTTGCCACCATTTTTACCAATATGTATTTTTTATTTGTTTTTAAGAATGTCTCTGCACCTATGCAAATCATATTCCTTTTGAAATGCTCGCTGAAGGGTTTGATGCAGCATTCTTATTGAAATTCCCACTGTAAAGTTGCCACTTAAAAACAGTGTTGACATTGTACTAAGTTTTTTCTGTGTTATGAAACTCTGTTAGAGCCTTTGGGTCCAAAAACAGTGCTCAAATTGGCAACTTTTTCCGCTTTTTATGTCAGAATATATTACAGTAGCTGAATTTGGCTTGAATCAATGGTAATTTTTTAATACCATGTGTTTGTTCAATAAATTATCTTTAGAATTTGAAATTTATAAACTAAAAACTGTTGAATATGTGTGTTCATTGTGAACAGTAAACATTCTATTGAATTCTGGTTTACTATATTGAATAGTTTCTCTTTTGCTAATTCAAATAAAGATCTTGTTTGAGGAAAGTCACGACTGTTCAAAATATCAGTCTGAGGAAACAAAACCGGCTGGAACTAAATATCATTACGGATGTAATGCAAAACTATACTTAACCGTGCCTATACTGACCCTGAGATATACGCAAGGATCTATGGATAGTTCTAAAATGGATGAAGTAGATCTAGAGAATAGAAGCTACAGATGAACTAAATGAGCTTCTTTTTTATTTTGATGTTTGTTTTAGGTTTAGGGCACTTAGAAATGAAAGTGGGGGTCCTTATGGGTGGGGGTCCTTATGGGCCCCACATTGCTTTAATTTTTATTAAAATTGTGTTTAAAAAAACATTTTTTGAGGTTGTTGACACAGGGGACGGCAAGGGGCATCCAGACGTCCCCTGCCATTTCCTACGGATTTTTTCAAGTCCTCGGGACGTTTCCTACCCATCCCCGAGGTTCCGAAATGTCCCCGGTACGGGGACGAGCTCAAAAGCCCAAGGGACGCGTCCCCGTGGAACATAGGGAAGAAGTAGATGAAGCGGATTCAATAGAGTACGTTTCAGATGTAGACAACATGGACATAGAGCTTTTGAATGTCCAGAAAATCAGAATGAATGGAGGCATGATGCAAAAATGCACGTGACACAAGAAGCACATGCAAAAGAATAATTTCAGAAGAAGAAGTTGAGCATGCAGAAAATCTGACATTTAAAAGGGTGTTGTTGAAACCAAAAAAACAGCAAGAAGAGAAACCATGGCAGAGGAATTAGGGTCAATGCTGCAAGTTGATCATTGATGGTGGTAGCAAGATAAATAGGCCATGTAAGTAGTACAAAAATTGAATTTGCAGTGTTCACTGACCTGAATGCACACAAAATGTCAAAAGGGACACTAAATTACCATTTTGGAGCAATGTACGATTAACTTTCGCATTAGTACAAACTCACAAACTATCTGGACAGCCATCTATGTCAATTTTTACCTACATTGGAACCCTTACTGTATTCAAAACACTAACTTCTTTAGAGTGCGTGTTCATCTTTTTCTTCATCAACAAAATCTTTTGCGTCCGGTGGGTTGTCAACAAAGGCTGCATTTGCTTCATTCGCGTTATCTTTGAATTTTCCTTCAAGAACATCATTAGCTCGACTGCAACAATTTCAGGTTGTATGACCTCTTTCCTTGCAATAATAACACTTGACTTGCCTGGAGTCTTTATATGATTTTTGTGATTATTTCTCATCCAGGAGTATAGTGCATTTTCATGTGAAGAATTACCTTCTGAATCATCCACAATTGTTCTCTTTTCTTTAGCTAGAAAAGTTGAAATCCTATCTTTTAGGCTTTGTGATGGCTTTTGACTGAGAGTAAAAATGACATTGTTATACAAAGAAGACAAAGTGTTTAACTAAATGGCTTTAAATCTTCGTCATCTATTGAAGCTTGAACGTCTCGCTAACTGTCTAAGAAGAGATCTCATATTATTTATATGACTGGGCATAATAACATCATCAACCATCTTGAATCAAAAGAGTTAAAGCTTTAAAGAAAATTTAGCATTCATGCTTTTTCCCCAAACAACTTATTTAGGTTATCCCATATTTCTTTGGACGATTTGTCTAAATCTATATGATGGGGTTCAAAATGTCATGTTCCCTTTCTGAAATATTTTAATAAGGGAGATAAATTAATAATTTAACTTAAGTGGCCAAAAAGTAACTTTATGTTATATCATAAAAAGGAAACTTATGTTTTATTATTAAAATAAAGGTAAATTTTGATAAAGTAGCTCAAAATTAAAATAAAAGTAGGTGAAGTTGCTTTATGGGTGTCTTTCCTCAAAAACGGTTAAAGGGGAACTATAAAAAGGGGCATTGGATTTATTTGGAAGAAAATAATTTATCAATCATTTTTTACTCATCCAAATTTTTCAAGTTTGAGCATTTCGCTTCAACTTTCAACCACTGAGGACGAAAACCCTCCGTTGGAGCATTAGAGGACGAAAACCCTCTAGTGGACAAGAGCTTGGGAACAAAAACCCTCTGGTTCTTTGTAGTAATTCCATCCAGAATCACATTTGGGCTTCAAATCTGATTTTTATCGATTTTAACTAGGGCAACATAGTGGGCTTCAGATCTACATCAACATCAGCTTTCGAGTGACAAAATAATTAGGGCATCATTCAAAATTCAGATCTTCATCAAAATCAATCAAGGAAATATCATATTTTCATCCATATTTGTTAGGGCATCCATCCAAGGGTAGCATTTGGGCATCAAATCAGCGATTTGCAAGTTCATATCAGTTTTAGCAGCTAGGGCATCATTTACAATAACTAGGACATCACTTCCAAGGCTGACGTCACCATTGGGGGCAGATTTTTAGGGCTGATGTCATCTGCAACAGGTTGACACCATCATTTCCAATTTTTGGGGCCAGCAATTGGTCTATATCATAGTTCACAAACTCGTTATCGATAATTAATCGCAAGAGCAATAATTTGACTCGGAAATTGGGAATCGGTGATTTCTCGGCAATTTATCGGCATTAATCGGCGACTTTATCGCTACTTTAAAAAACATTTAAATTCATAAAATACACTTAAATTAAATGTAAAACATTGGTATATTACTTATATTACCAATGTTTCATTTAGCTTTACCAATGTTACATGAACTATACCAGAAATCGTGATTCAAGAGGCTGAGACTCTGAGTTATTTGAGTTCATGCATAAAACAAATTCGAATGCAAGGAAAATAAATGAAAGCAAGCTCAAATACACGAACTCAGAATGTTAGACACCTGCAGGCTGCAGTTAATGTCAATTCGTATGAGCAATGAAGTTGAACATTGATAATAAATAAAAACAAATGTATAATAGTAAAATAAAGCTAATCGTGGTTGAAACCCTAGCAAAACACAGGGGATGAATTCGCAAGAGAAATTCAACCCTAAATGCTTTGAAATGAACTCGTTTTTTTCAGTTTTGACGTTTTATACCTAAGCAATGATTTTCCACGATTTTTCTTGAAATTTCTTGCCAGAAATCGCTGATTTATTGGGAGGAAAAAATCGCGATTTTCCCAAATATAAATCGTTTTCCCTCTAGCAAAAGATAAATCGCGATTTATGTATCAGAGGTCTATATCATCCATCTGGAGTGTCATTTGCCAAGAATTTTGGTGTATACAGTCAGCTATAATTTTCTTGGTTTTCTGAGTTAAAAATAATAAATAAAAATCCAAATTTCAAGGTTTAAATTCAATTTTCAGTATTTATTTTACGGTTATTATATTCAACAAATTTGTATTTTTCCAAGGGTTTAGAAATTATTTCCTATCATTTTCCAACAATTTTAATTTCTATTCTTAGGGTATGTAATAAAAATCACTTTTTATTAATTCTACCCTAAGGGTTTCGATAAATTTGGAATTATTTAAAATGTCCACTTAGGGACATTATAGTGGTATCAAAGCTGTGATTTTGCCAGCCTATGAGTCATGAGGAAAGTGCAAGAATCCATGTTAGAAATGTTGCAAGCTTTGCAAGAATATCGAAGGATCTAAAGGCATGGATGGAGATAGAAATAAAGAAGGGTCAAAATCTAAGCCTCAAGAATCTGCCAAAGAGCCAAAACCAAAAGAGTTTCTCTTGAAGGAAGAAAAAGAACCAGAGAATGTGGTTGAAAAGAAACTAACCACATTGCAAACAAGCGCAGAGGATGTAATGGGGACCCAAAAAAGGTGGGATGAATGGATAAGAAAAACTAAGGAAGCTAAGTTGATAGCAAGTCAAGCAAAACACCTGCAGAAAATTAAGGGAAAACATCCTCCAATTGTAGTGGTGGAGCATGAAGAAATCAGGAAGCAAGAAAATTCAGATCTGAAAGAAGTTAGTGAGCAGCCCATAAAGGAATCCACCATGCAAGTGGAAAGTGAAGGATCTTCAATAGAAACAGGTTGTTGTTTCAACCCTAGAAGCACCTATCAATCTTCCAAGCATTGCAAAGTTTGAGTCATTACCATATGAGATTGATTTTCAAAGTAACTATAGTGATGAGCATGCAAGTAAGGAGAGTGTTTCAGTTGATGCCACTAATTATGAAATTCTGAATTACAAGAATGGTTGTGTCAAGGCAAATCTCTCAAAAGCTCCTACTTCTAAATCAAAAAAGGAGGTAAGCATTTTGATTACAGCCCAAGGTATGAAAAGGAAAGTCCTATTTCAGATTTGTTGTTTCATACTATGCCATTTCAGATTTGTTGTCATCATGGTAAGCACTCTAAGAATGGAGAAAGGGTGAAGGACACAACTTGCAGTACAGGGCATGTGGACTCTTTGATTCAAGTTCAAGATTGTTTTTGCATATGGGATCTGGGTGATCTTTTGAGGGTCAAAGTGGATAGAGGCATTAATATCACTATTGAGTTCTCCATCTCTTGCAATTGGATAGAAAGGAAGTCCATGAGGAATCATATAGGGTATGTGGTGTATTCTAACAAAGTTGTGAAGGATCAGCTCGTAGGACACTCCTTGGAGCCAAGTTCTACTCTTGAAGAACTCACTATGGAGCTGAAATTCAAGGATGAAGAGAAAGAAGCAATACTTCGAGGTATACTGAATGGAGTCTCAAGCATGGCTACAACAAAAAGAAGGGAGGTATATTTTCAAAGAAACCAAGTAGCTCGAAGCACTCAATGCATAGAGACAACCGAGGGTCTATCCTTAGGTAAGATACTTCATTATGATAATGTTTGGTTTGTCTTGGACATACTCAATATTACTCCCCTAAGGTGGTCACCAAATGAGATACTTGCAAAATGGAGCCTTCTTGTTGGAAGTCACCAACTATACATGGTAGGGATAAGTGTTGGCTGCAAGAAACATGAACCAAGGGCCACTATGAAAATGGTTTTGAACTTTAGACTTGTTGATCTCAATATTTCCAACCTCTTCCACATGTTCTTTGCAGTCATAAAAGGGTTTTCAATCACATGGTGTAGGAGTTTTCAACCCATTATCATTGTTGAATTGTTCTCAACTAGTACAGAGCGGTTTCCAGCTGCTACATTTTTTATTTTGAGTAAGGGAACTCAGTTTGGCAGCCATGATACTATATTCCTATTGATCATTTTAATAAATTCATGTTTTGGGATAATGATATATGTCATGAGCAGCTATAGATCTGCAGGTACAGGGAAAATTTCTTTGTTTGATGTGGTGTGTTAGAGGTCTCACATATTGAGATCATTAATTGCAAACATTCTAGCATTTTTAGTGCCGATTGGGAGATAAAAGTGTAATGTCCCCTTTTCCCACTTAGAAGCTTGGTCTTCTTGCCATCCCTTCTCCATGGCAAAGAAGAAGAAATGAAGGAGAAGACCCTTGAGCAGCATTATGATATATTTTATCTAGTATTATTATGTTTTCTTTAGTGTTTTGTTACTTTATACAGGTCGGCCTTGCCTAATTCAGGTTTTGGTGCCAAAGGAAGGATATAAAAGGAGTTCATTTGCTCTCTAGCTTGGCGAATTTTCTCTATACTTGGCATAAAGGGCTTGTTGCTCTTAAGTCATCCACTTGGGGATGAAAACCCTCATGTGAGGCCTTGTGAGGGACGAAAACCCTTCATTTGGCTTAGTTGAAGGACGGAAACCCTTCAACATCTTTTGGCATGAAAAAGGAAGCTGATTTGAAGATCTATTTGGCATTTCCAGCAGTGGATCTATTTTTCTAGGGTGGAGCGACCTACTTAGAGTAGGGTTTGAGAACATTGGCAAAGAATTTGATAAATCTGGTTTGGTATTCCTATTTGCTATATTTTTAAAGGCCAGAATCTTGAATTTCATAATTTTTGGAGACTTCTATATCAATATTCTATAATTATTCTTGTGGCTGCAATTTCCAGAGTTTATTTAATTTTCAGCAGTGTGTTTTCAGTTTATGGTTGATTATATTGGCTTCTAAAAATCATAAAAAGCATATAAAAATATTGGTGAGCTGTTTGGGTGTGTTTCATGGTATTTTTGGCATCATTTTGAGCTAGTATAAGTCGCTGGTTTTTATCTATTTACTGCTGCAATTTTCAGATTCAGATTTGCATTTAAAATATTTGATAAAACCCTCAAAAGGGTTATTACAGAAAGTCAGACCAATGTACGACTGTTACAACCACCGATCAGCTAGCATACAATTTGATCTAAACCATTTTTCGAATGGTATAATCTGGGGCATCATGATAAGAACTTTTGGAGTCCAAGGTAATCAATATAACAGCAATCTAGAAGAAGTGAGCATAATTGTTGGCATGCATTGGTCACATTTATCTAAAAGGATCGTTATCAAGAACAGGTTAAGGGTAAAGGAAGTTGTGTGTCGAGACAACTATCTTAGTGAGGGAATGAGGAGAACAAGTAATGATGATACCCTCCGGCCCAAGAATGGAAGGAACACAATTGGGACAGCCATGTACCAAATTTCCAGCCTCAATGTTGTTGTCATAATCATTATCAGCCCCTACGGTACTTCAATTACATTTATGCACTTGGTTTTGCAGGGACTCCCAATCATGAGCAGGAAGGGGTTACAGTTCTATGATTGTTGATAGAGCATTTTCAGCTCCTACATTGTTCACACCTTTGATTTTTGCAAAGGAATATCAGTTTTGTTGTTGTTATAGCATTGTCAGGTTGTTGGAACAACTGTTATCAGTCATGAACAGCTGCAAGTTGGCACAATTCAGGGAATATCCTTAATGGAAGAAGTTAGAGAAAGGTTTCAGCTGAAGAGAATCATCATTGCAGCCACCAGGGTACCTAGTTGGGTAAAATTTCAGGTGAATTGTGACTGTTCTAACTTATTTCCAGCCCTTACACAATGTGATTTGAACTCTACTTTGGAAGGTATACACTGCAATCTCTTTGAAGAGGCCATAGGAACTTACAAGTTGGATCATGAAGCTCAAATAAGTGTTCCAGATTCTCCATCACATGGGAAGAACCAAGAGGTGCAACAAAAACACGGTGGTGAGTACATGTGGCAGCTTTTGGTCTTGTGGGAACTCATGGATATTTTCATACATTGTCAAATAGAAAAAGAGCATCTTGAGAATGAATTGCATCCTTTGTCTAATACTTTTGGGATTGGAAGGAGACTCTTAGAGGACTCATATCAGATACACTCTTGATTGTTGAATTGTTTCCTAAGTTGCAAGGGTTGCCTTCATTGCTTGATCCAAGTCGAAGGTGGAAAGGTATAATCATGCACTACCTCACGGATCTCCCTAAGGTTTACATTTATGAGGTTGGGAGTCATGAGGTCAAGTTGTTTTTCAAAGAGGTGATAAAATTACATGGGCATTTCAGCTTGATTCATGACATGGTGACACATGAGTATTCCGGTTTACATTGTATTTTTGGTAGGAGCATCATCTAACAGTGCGGATCCAGACTCTATGGACATTGCAGCATGATTCATCATTTGGGTTTGCAATTGCTTGAGGACAAACAATTTTGGGAAGGGCAAATTGTCATGTTCCCTTTTCGAAATATTTTAATAAGGGAAATAAATTAATAACTTAAGTGGCCAAAAAGTAAATTTATGTAATATCCCCTTCCCAATTGAAGACCTTTGGCCTATTTTGTCAACCCGACGGCCAAAGGGTGATCACAAGGGTGGCTTAAGTTACAATAAATTATTATAAAGTGCCAAAAGAAAAGAAAAATAATAATAAAGCACTTATATTAATTTATTTAACTTAATTATATAAATGTAGAAAGAAAAAGCACTTATAAAATTTGTAATCCCTATAGGAAGGTGCTACTAGCCTTGGGGGCAATTATTAGTGGTCCAAATACATTTTGTATTCTCCCTAGGGAGAATGGCGACTTGCATTGAGGAGGGATCATGGGAACTTAGAAAAGATAAAAAGCATTGTATTTTTGTATCCTCCCTATGGAAAAATGTGACTTGTCCTAGGAAGGAAAATGGAGGGTAGAAATTGCATAGAGAAAATCATTGCATGCTGATTGGATATTTTGGAGGTTGTTTTGGGTCTCTTCTTTCTTTATAAGGAGAAGCCGACTTGAGGGGAGGGCATGCTATGACCATTTGATATTTTTTGAATTGTGTTGAAGCTTGAAGCTTTTACCAAATATATTCTAAGGACGAAAACCCTTAGTATTTTCCCTCTTGTGGACGAAAACCCCAAGAGTTTGAGAGGAATTTCTACACAAGGAATTCTATTGGGCTTTCACAGATTTCTTTTGTTATTCCAACAGTGTTTTAATGAAGATTTGCATCAGATTTTTGTAAGGAAGGTTGCAGCAGCTGCTTATTAATTTTTCCAAGGTGGAGCGACCTACTCTTTGGCTGATTTGTGTTGTATTGAAGACATTTCAGGTCTGATTTATGCTGCCATCTGTTAATCTGATTTTTATGAATGAAAGCAACCTATTTTCAGCATTTTTGGATGACTATAAGTGTCATTTCAGATTTGTGCAAGGGCAGCTTGTCTGCAGAGTTTTATTAATTAATTTCAGCCTTATTTGCATATGAAATCTGCATTCTTTCTTCATATTTGGGCTTTATTAATTTGTGGAACCAAATTTGAGTGGAAATATTTAAATATAAGGGCTGGTTTGTGTGTGTTTTCCACTTAACCCAAGTCGCCATTCCCATATTTAATTCAGAGATGCATGATAATTGTTTGGTATTTTGTCTATAAGTTGCTATTAGTGGTTGGGGTTTTCCTAAAATCCATTTAGGGCAAAATATGTCCATTTGGGGACATTACACTTTATGTTATATCTATCGGAGTTTCACGAATCTCAGATAAAGAATGCTTACACACATGTAGTTACATGAATTCCAAAATGATCTAACAAGTAATGCAATATGAAATTAACTCACAAAAAAAGAATGGTGCAAAATCAGGAACATCTCAATAGCTCAAGTGGTGTGTACAAATAGGAGTGTTGTGTAACTCCTCCATGAGAATATTCCCAGAATAGGAAGGGAGTTACACTCCAGAATGGGAATGTAACTCCTATGACACACTATGACACATTATGACATGTAAGACATGTCATAGTAACTCCTATGATGCTCAGTACACCTAAGCAAGATGAGTCACCAAGGGTGAGGATTTATTCCAAGTAAATAAATACAAGGAAAATAATATCCTACACTAACACCCCCTTAAGCGTAGCTTAGGTGGGCAAAAAGAAAGGTGTGTCCCTAGCAAGAAGGTCGATGAGGTATCCACATGCAATGCAACTCTTGCAAAGTGGAGTAAAAGGAGAAAATCCTATGGGAAAAACACCCCCAAAAGAGAGAGAAAGAAGAAAAGGTAGGGCTAAAAGCCCCATTCAAAGCTACAATTGTTTGAAGCCATCCTGTATCATGCAAAGAAGCCTTCTGGAGTGATTGTGGATCAAAAGTAGATGCAGTGAAGAGTGGATCACCATGGAAGAGTGAATGAAGCCGCCAAGTGTCTGATGGATCTCTAACCAAGGTGTGGTTCCTATCCAAGGAACTATACTCCTCATGCAAGGTAGAAGTGCCAACTGCTCCATGAAGGGATGGTGAATCTGAAGTAGCAAAGAAGAAGGAATGTGGAAGGCCCTATAACTGTGTAGAAGACTACCCGATGTTTGATGAGTCCTAAATCAAAGTGTTTGCTCCCTAAAAAGTTTGTAGTGGACTAGAAGTAGGTGGATCAAGAAATAACTCCTCAAAATTTGGAAGGTGACAAGTAGATGGTGGAGGTGGGTCCCCATCACTACTACAATCATATGTGCTAGAAGAGAATTCCTCATCATCAAAAATGTGCTCAAGCTCAGGAGTATCATCAAGTACAGTGAATCTGATGAAGAATTTGAAGGAGGGATAAAGTGAGAGAAGGAATATAGCCGAGTTTGATGATCAACTAAACCCACTGCAATGATAGTGTCATTGTGCAACTCTCTGACATACATTGAATCTGGTGAACTCAACTCACATGCCCTGACCAAGGTGAGTAATATGATAGATTGATAGGAGATTAGTTGAAAGTGATGGAATACTTAGAACATTGAGTGTTCCTCCAATCACTTCAATAGACCCTCTCCCAAAAAACTTGAGTAAAAGTGTCGTCACCCAATCGAATAGTAGACATGTCACATGGCTCCAGGAAGTGAACTCGACATGTGAAGAATCCATATGATGTGATGCACTAGAATCAATAACCCATGTAGGATTCGGAGGTACCACTGCAACTAGGGCTCTCCCCTTTGTTTTCTCCTTTCTAATTCTTTCTCTTTCCCTTTTCCATTATCATTTGCCTTGGAAGATTCGTGAGTAGATGAAGATGGTTTGATAGACTCAAGTACACCTATGTTGTTCTTCTCAAGAAGACTCATAAGGAGGTCAATATGCTTCTTCAAACATTTACTTTCATCATGCCTACCTATGTGCAATACCCACATTTGATCTTCTCTTTCTTAGGCTTAACACTAGAAGAGGAAGTGTTGGAATTTGGTTTGGTGGTGGGTTGATCCTTCTTGTTCTCATGATCCTTGTTGTTTTGTTTCTTCTCTTTTGAAGCCTTCTATATGTCATGCCCCGCAAGTAGCATGTGGTTTAGTGGACTTTAGTGCACCCATCTAAATCAATTTATCTTGTTCCCGAGTCAAGTCAGCAACAAAATCATCAAAGGAGGGCATTTTCCATTGTGCTCCAAGTGCCCTTTTGGTTACATGGAAGGTAGAGACGAAAATAGAATAGTCAGGACCTAGTTTGGCGAGGACAGAAAAGAATAAGTTGTGAGTTTTTTTCAATTCCACATTCTTTCAGTTGCATTCTCACAGATTTGAACTTGGTGAAGTAGTCCTGAAGTGTGTCAAAACTACTAGGACTAAGACTAATCAGCTCATTTTCCAATTTGTGCCCTCTCATTTCATCTTATTTCCCAAAGATTTGTTCTAAGGTGTCCCATACATCCTTGGGTGTTTTGGCAACAATTATATGAAAGCGCAGATCCGGTGACATAGAAAGGCACAAGAAACCATAAGCTTCATCACACTTGTCAAACCATTTCTCTTTATCTACAACGGTTGTTGGTTCAGTTTGCAAACCCATAGTTATCTTGTAGAGCTTCTTGTTTCGCAAAGTGAGTGACATGGAAGTCTTTCATTCGTGATAGTTGAAGGGAGTAAGAAAAACAATTGAATTGGGATCCATTTGCAGATTTGAGTGTTTGCAAAAGAAAATAATGAATGCGGAAAGAAAATATCACAGTATTTTTTTTACACCCCACCGAACTTACAAAGGTTCAATTGTACAAGGCAAGAGAATACCTCCAATGTGTAGAGCTCAGAAAAACTCGCACTTTCAAAAAAAGCAGCACCTCAAAAGGAGCTATCATTAAAAGCTATACTCCACAGGACACCTCCCCTGCCCTTTTAGGCTTGTCCCCGTCTGGGACATTTCGAAACCTAGGGACAAGTAGAAACGTCCCTACCCGTCCCTAATCTATCAAAAAAATCAGGAACGTCCCGAACCTTCAAATTTCAAGCGGGGGGACAGCAGGGACATCCAAATGTCCTCGATACGCCTCTGGGGACTTCTACAAGTCCCTCAACCATACCAGGGACGTCTGGGCGTCCCCTACATCCCAGCAATGTTTTAACTTAAAAAAAAAAACAAAGTTAATAAAAAAAAAAGGAATGTGGGGGCCCACAAGGACCCCCACATTCATTCCTAACTAACCTAAACCTAAAACAACCTCTCTTACAATCAACACAACATGACCTTTGGATAGTAAGTCTAGCCAGTTGTTTCTTGCAGGGGGTAGTATAGGCAACATAAAGAGTACTGGGTGTATTGGATATATATTATGTATTAATATCAACTTGACTTATAATAATATGTTGCTGGACTATTTATTAATTTAATGTGTATTTAGTATATATTAGTTCATTTTGGAAAGGTTATCACCAAAGATATAACCTTCAACGATAACTTGTCATTTGTATTTATGTGAAGAACATGAATTAATGGAAATCATCTTTTCTTGCTAGTTCATAGCTGTTATTTTCTTATCTCTGCTAGTTATTACTGCTGTTTCATTTCTGTTGTAAAGGTGCATATGCTGAAGCTATCTTCTAGCTATTAAGAAGACATTTGACCTAGATTCATGTTATCAGCCACAATTGCAAGCTGCTCATGGGTAAAATGCAAATCTCATGGACAACTTCCCTCCAATTCAGGAAAGTAAATGGCATTTATGTTGTATATGATAAAGTATTATGGAAAACTGAGGAGGTGATACAAATGTGAAAGCCTTTGATTACGGTTCTCTTCTTGTTGGGTCGGGTAAACCCCATATGAATTACAATTATGGTTTTTTCAATTTTTGATTTGAGCAATTTTTGTTTGTGTTTCTTGCATTATATTTTGAGTTGATTGTTTTGGGTAAGAAGAAGTTTTGTTGTAGCTTCATTGCGAAGGAGTCTTCTATGCTATTAGGAAATGGAAACGAAAATGGATCCAAAAATTGGAAATGCCAAATTTTATGTATTAAGGTTCTATGATGTGTGTGATGAATATTTGAAATTTCCTATATTTTTAAAAATTTCCCTTATTTTTATTATTTAATAGCCTAAATCTTATGTGAAATATCAATTCAGCTCCAATTTTATGAATTAAGGTTCTCTAATGTGTGTGATGAATGTTTTATCAATGTTATCATATGAATATTTGAAATTTCCTATATTTTGTTAAATTTTCCCTTATTTTGTAATAGTCGTCCCCTTAAAAAGGCCTTCAAAAATTCATTCTAAAAACACGTCCCCCGTCCCTTGTCATCCCTATCTCGGAAACTTGGTGGAACATAGGTTAAAAGTTATATCAAATCGGTGTTTTGGCATTGTTAAACACCTTGGAAATCCCAAAATGAACTAAGTCGGAGTTTTCGGCTTGCTCAACCCTTCAAAAAACCCGAAATGGTCTTGGTCAGGGTTTTAGACATGCTCAACACATGCAAAATCTCGAAATGGTCTTGGTCAGGTTTTGGACTTATTTATGCATGTTTTCGACCAAAATGGTCTTGGTCATGGTTTTGGAGTATGCATGCATGTTTTCGGAACCCGAAGCTTGTTGAGCATGTGTCGGAACCCAAAACTAACTGTGTTGATCGGGGTGTGGAGGTTTAACCGCTCCATGCACCAAAAGCCTAAAACCCAAAATGCATTGTGCATTGATCGGGAGTCGGGGTTTAACCGCAAGTTGCGAAGTTGTGTTGACATTAACCAAAGGCACAAAGCTCAAAATACATTGAGTCATGTTTTTCACTTGTTAAAGGCTTGAAAAGCCCAAAATACATGCAAATGGAGAGAAAACTACAAGAAACACCCCTTATCTTGACAAATCCTCAAAAAACCCTAAACTACACGGTTTTTGACAGGTTTTTTTAAACACCCCAAAATTTTCGTAGACCCTCAATAGTGAAATTAACCAAATTTGCACATAAACTTGTCAGATTAAAAAAACTTGAATAATACCACAACTAACGAAAATGGACAAGCGTTTTACCAACATTGCTTTGATACCATATTGGAGTTTCCACCAGAATCTCTAGTAAAGAATGATCTAACAAGTAATGCAATATGAAATTAACTCACAAAAACAAGAATGGTGCAAAATCAAGAACCTCTCAATAGCTCAAGTGGTGTGTATAAATATGAGTGTTGCGTAACTCCTCCATGAGAATATTCCCAGAATAGGAAGGGGAATTACACTCTAGAATGAGAATGTAACTCCTATGACACACTATGACATGTAAGGAATGTCATAGTAACTCCTATGACGCTCAATACACCTAAGCAAGATGAGTCACCAAGGGTGAGGATTTATTCCAAGTAAATAAATACGAGGAAAATAATATCCTACAACGATATCATAAAAAGGCAACTTATGTTTTATTATTACAATAAAGGTTAATTTTGATTAAGCGACTCACAATTAAAACAAAAGTAGGTGAAGTTGCTCTATGGGTGTCTTTTCTCGGAAAAGGTGGGGAAATTATTAAAAGGGGCATTGGGCTCATTTGAAAGAAAAAAATTTATCAATCATTTTTTATTCATCCAAATTTTGCAAAATTGAGCATTCTCGCGCTTCAGATTTCAACCACTAAGGACAAAAACCCTTTGTTGAAGCATCAAAGAATGAAAACCCTCTGGTGGACAAGAGCATGGGCACAAAATCCTCCGGTTTTTGTGGTGATTCCATCTAAGAATCAAATTTGGGCTTGAAATTTGATTTTATCACATTTCAGCTAGGGCAATGTTGGGCTTCAAATCTACATCAACATCAGCTTTCAAAGTGACAGAATAATTAGGGCATCATTCAGAAATTCAGATCTTCATCAAAATTAGTCAAGGAAATATCATATTTTCATCCATATTTGCTAGGGCATCCATCTAGGGGTAGCATTTGGGCATCAAATCAACGATTTGCAAGTTCATATCAGTTTTAGCAGCTAGGGCATCACTTCTAGGGCTGACGTCACCATTGGGGGTAGATTTCTAGGGCTGATGTCATCTGCAGCAGGATGACGCCATCATTTCCAATTTTGGGGCCAACAATTGGTCTATTTCATCTGTCTGAACATCATTTGCCAAAAAATTTGGTGTTTATGGTCAATTGTAATTTTCTTGGTTTTCCAAATTAAAATAAAAAATAAAATCCAGATTTCAAGGTTTAAATTCATTTTTTAATATTTATTCTACAGTTATTATATTCAATAAATATGTATTTTTCCAAGGGTTTAGAAATTATTTCCCATCATTTTCCAGCAATTTTAATTTCTATTGTAAGGGTTTGTAATAAAAATCAGTTTTTATTAATTTGGCCCTAAGTGTTTTTGGTAAATTCGGAATTATTTAAAAATGTCCGCTTAGGACATTACACAAAATCAAAAAGAGCAAGCCCAATTATAGCTTTCGCTTATCATCGTGATTTTCCCACTCAACAATTTGGTAGCATTAATGGGTTGTTTTTATTTCCATTAACTATAGCCCACAAATTTGTATTCATTAATTGCATCTAGATTTTAACCTTCCAAGTATGGAAATTGAAACCAGAATATATATCTATTGGAAAAGAAATTTCCATTCTTTTAAAAAAATAACTAGGGTTAGCTTTAGAGATGTTTCAGAGAAATCAAAGAGTTTATTTACTTGAAATTCGTGCCCTAGCTGAGATTTACGACTTTGATTTTCCTCGTGTTTATGCCCTTTCAAACCAGAATTTGTGCCCAAGTATTTCCTTCATGACTGATTTTATTCTTTGTTTTTCCCTTGCACGACTTCCATCACAGTTTCAAACTCTGCAACTTTCATCACAGTCTGAACTGAATCGCATCTATAAAATATTCTTTTATTTTTCCCTCAAATTTGTATTTCATGAATCGACTATGTATTCTCCTAAAACTCACAATTCGCGATTGTATATTCATGTGCCCTTCGAGATTATATGATTCACGTTTCTGTCCTAGATAAACCTCAAAATTATTTTGAATGTTGTCCCTCCAATTTGCAAATCCCTTTGAGCACCAAGGGCTCTAATACCACATCATCGTTATGTGTTTGTCATTTTATTTTGAGAGAGATGGTTACAAAATGGTTGAAATGGTTAGTGTTGTTTCTTAGCTAATACATAACTAATATTAACTAACTACTCAATTATACGTCTCATATTTTAATAATTTGGACCACCAAAGTTGTATAAGGGATAAAAAAATTATGTTAACAATAAAAACGTGAAGTGCCAAAAAAACATAAAGAGCACAATGAAAACCCCAGAAATTCAAAAAGATAACAAAAAACAAAAGTAAAAACACTTACCTCTCATTCCCTCATTGCTTACTTACCTCTCTAAGCCCTCTTTGCTCATTCAAGTTTGATACCTCGTCAAGAAACAATGTTATCATTTTCCTACGCTAATATGAGTGTCCATTCGCAGAAAAGATGAGTGAGGCGCTTGAAAGGAGGATGCTTGGATTATTCATTGAAGGTAAGGTTTTAACTTCTAAGTTTTTAAATTTGATTGTTTTCTTTTGTTTTTTTCGTTTTCAATCTTCACACACTTTCTTCATTCTTGTTTTGATGTTTATTGTTTTCATTTTAAATTTTTAAAACATTTTTGTCATTTATTTAACAAGTTGTCAACTACATACATGTTATGCTTTGTTTTTTACTTCCTTATGGTGCTTGGTTTTTCAACTTGCAGGGCGAGACAAAATAATATTACTACAATGGCAACAATATCTCGCCACCTCGGGCCAACCCCAATTCAAAAAAATTTTTTGCATTCACAATTATATATGCATATCACAATGCTAGAGTAGCTTTCAGTGGTGGTGGTTTCCTTTGGCAATGCCATGATTGCGAATGAAAATTTGAAATTTCATATAGTCAAGTGAAAGTCCACTCATGTGCAATACTAGGTCAAGACATCAAAACTTGCGGGGGGGATGGTGTAGCAATGTCAACATCAAAAATTATGGAGTATATCCAGGAGCAGAAGATGCGGATGTAGTCGATCTCATGAAATCCGGTCATCTTTGTCAAAGAAAGGATCTTCATCTCAATCGATGAAGCCATTCGTTGCCCTATCTCTTATAAAATTCCCCAATTGTGGCGACATGCTCCACACAAGACAAGGATTCTCCTATTTAGCGAAAGAGGACAAAAGATCCATTGGAAAGGTCATTTCCAAATGAGAGTAGGGAATCGTGGATGAGCAAATCATGCAATGTGTGTTTACAAATGGTTTTTCATTTAATGTTGTCAAGTCACCATGTTGGCATGATACGATAAGAGTGATCAACAAGACCCCAAAAAGATTCCAAGGACTAGATGATGAGAAGCCCTGCACCACCCTATTGGCAAAGGAAAAAATATGTAGAATCATCATTGTAATCAATTAGGGATTCGTGGGTCAAAACGGGAATGTCCATCATTTCGATGGATGAAAAGATGTTAAAAATCAGCCATTGGTTAATGTGCCAGCAGTATTCCCTAAAATGGCAAAAAAATTAAGCAACTAATTGTGAGGGGTATGTGAAGAATGCCCAATTCATCACAAACATCCTCTTCGAAACTATTGAGGCAGTGGGGCCTCAAAAAGTTGTCCAAGTCATAACGGACAATGCTAAAAATTGCAAAGTCGTTGGAATGTTTGAGGAGAGGTATGAGCACATGTATGTCAAGGAAAACGAGATACAAATGTTTATGACTAACCATCACCAATCACGAGTCATCAAACCCTTCTCACATTTGGAGTTGTTGAAACTTGAAAATAAAGGAAACAATCTTTCTTTTATTTATGATGTGTGTTTTTAATCCAATACTTGTAGCTTTTGAGTTTTAAAAAAAAAAAAAAAATCTTACTAGGTGGTTGAGATTCAATTTGCATCACACACAATCGTCTTGAGATGACTTGTGAAGGTGCAAAGGCACTTAGCAACATGGTCATTAGTAACCTATGGATTGTACGGAGGCAGTTAAACATTGAGCAAGCTCAAAAAGTGAAGATGTTGATCTTAGGTGATGACTTGTAAACCCATGTAAAATTATTGTTGAGTTTCACCAAGCCCATTATAAGTACAATCAACTTTACTTGAAATGGATTAGCCACCTCTGCGAGAGATATATGATGGCATCAACTCCATGATTGAGAAGATAAAGACCGTCATAAATGAAAGAGAGCAAGATTCTAACGAAACATACATCACACAAGTAAAATCATACCTCATTGAGTAGTGGAACAAAATGACCACCCCATTGCATCTCCTTGCCTTTGCATTGACTCCTAGATTCTACAACACAAATGTTTTCTTTGTCGGGGAGGGTGCCACTGCATACAGGATGGTGAAACTAATGAAGGGTATATGTTGGTGTTCTCTAGGCTCTTCCCTTCCTAACGTAGGAGGCATTGTTATGATTGAGTTTGAAAATTTCATAGCCTCCACAAGTCATAGCCTTCATGCTCTTCAAGTCAAATATAAGAAGGATTCTCATGCGTGGCGGTACCTCCATGGTCAAGGATCCATGTACTGCAACCTCTTGTGATCAAAGCCTTGTCACAGGTAAGATTTTCATTTTTTATTCTCTATTTTTTTTTTTACTTTTTAATATTTAAGTTTGAGTTTTTACTTTTATCAATTTTAATTTTGAATAGAATTTGCCTCAATAGGTTGTGATTTCATCTTCCTCGACCACAATTGGAATATATACAACTTCATCCATTCACACAAGCACAAGTTGGGCCAAAAAGGTCAACGAATTGGTGTATATGCATTCCAACTTACGCCTTTATTCCCACAGGCAGTCGAGAACAAGGAAGGG
Organism: Taxus wallichiana var. yunnanensis; assembly: GCA_018340775.1. NCBI lineage: Eukaryota > Viridiplantae > Streptophyta > Pinopsida > Cupressales > Taxaceae > Taxus > Taxus wallichiana. Next base: position 628,020,745 of record CM031236.1, on the reverse strand, counting down.
GCAACAAAGCATTGGGATGTAGACCCAAAGAAAATTGACTTGGATGCTTCCATTTCCCACATGTTATTACATGACAAGGCGACTTCTTTGGCATCGCAAGACCTACATGGGGGTGTTTTGCTCGTGCATGTGGTTCTAATGAACCACATCGTTATGTTGATGTTGATGCTCTTGATGAAGATCAATTTGAAGAATATTGAATAATAATTTTGATGTAATAATTCAATTTAATATTCATCATGACATTTGTGACTTGTCGTTCGGCATTTGGTTGGCATTATACAAAACATGAGCAGTGTTTTCTGGTTATTTTATTTTTTCTACGCATAATATGTTGTTAAGTCCTATTTATTAAGCTAGATTTTTTTATTTTTTATTTGTACAGCCATATCTAGGACCAAAAACATTCACTGTATCCACATATCGGATTGTTCGTATGTGTACCCATATCTGAAAATATCGACAAATTAGCATGCAGGCAGTTATGGACATTTCGATCTATTGCAGTAACAATACCACTAACTTCTGATTTTTCTTGTATCAGAGCATAGTTTGGTGTAGTATTCCCTTACATTTAATATATAATCTTCATTTTTATCAAATAGATTAATGAAGTAATAGCTCAAAAGTGTCAAGGGTGATCTCCGTACCTGGATATAGTTTTCAAAGCACCACTGTGTTGAAAAGTTTGTTTCCTTCCATGAATCATACACCTGATACCAAAGAAATTATGGTCAGCACAAAAAAATCTGCATCTATTTTATGTACAACTGTCTCTTTATGAATGATGCAATAGTTTCAATATTTCTCATTCCATGTGCTATTCATACTGGAGATGCATTAGAATATTATTATATTTCCAGTGTAACAGACCATTTTTGCACATCCATGTTTATTAATAATAATTATTATTACCTTGCAAATTCTAACGAATGCTTATTTGTGGAATGAAAATAATAAGTAGCTTCAATAACATTATGATAATAGGTAAGGGTACACAACACACCAGAGTATACACATTGATAGTTACAAAAAGAAACTGCATTTCTATAATTTTGTTAGCGTGCAAAAAACTGAAGCATTCCATATTATCTACCTCAATCAAAATCTAGGCTAACAAAAAGCCAAAAGATCTAGTCTTCGGCTCCTAGTCACACAGAGACGTGGGATACATACTGGAGTGGGGATGTCATTTGAGAATAGGATGCAAGAATATATGAATAAGGGTACAGCCATATTATATTTACATATAGTAATAGAAAGATTGAAAAACATCTACAACCAGAAAAACGAAGAAAACAGTACCTTTATAGGAGACACTGGATCTGGAAATCTCAGGCAGACAATGTTTCTAAACTGCTACCTTGGCAACTTTTATATCAAATTTCCAATGGCCTTAAAACTTGCTAAAAGAGAAAGTATAGATCCTGATAGATATTTTGTGCATATTAGCAGATTTGAAGGTAGCATTCGGTAATTTATAGAATCTACACTGGTGAGTTTAGGTTTTTATATTATTCTCGTTGAACATGAGTCAAAGATCTCAACCTTCCTCCAACAACAATTGAAATCAAACAGCAATCAGGAATTTATTTTCCTTTACCTCAATTTATAGTCTCCTATGACATGAGAAGGAATGGAAGTTTATAAACTTAGCATACCTTCAGCAACGCAATATGATCTCCCACATTTCCAGTATGAAAGTTCATCCGAGCATTATCTGCGTGCACTTGCTTATCCTTTGGACGATAAAATATTGAGTTTCCCACTGATAACATGGCAGTAATTGTGATGATCTCTTCTGAGCATTTGAATTTATCTGATGAAACTATCATTTTGGATAGCATCGGATCTAGTGGAAACTCTGCCATCCGCCTTCCCAATTTAGTTAATTCACCCTTATCATTAAGGGCACCAAGAGCATAAAGCTGCTCTAGTGCTCTTATTAATGTTTCTGCTGGAGGAGGATCCATGAAATCAAAATTCATAAGATCATGAATGCCTAATCTTTTGAGCATAAGCACAACATTGGATAGATTTGTCCGCTGAATTTCTGGAATTCCATGGTCCTGCATCTCATTTTGATAAGTCCAAGCAGTGTACAAACGGAAACATTTACCTGGCTCTGTTCTTCCTGCTCTGTCTGATCTCTGCAGAGCAGATGCCTTTGAAATCGGAGTCTCAAGCAAGGACTCCATGCCCATGCTAGGATTATATGATTTCTGCTGACAAAAACCTGGATCAATAACATAGCTTATTCCGTTAATGGTCAAAGAGGTTTCGGCTAAATCTGTTGCCAATACGACCTTTCGTGCTCCTTTTGGGGTTGGCTCAAAAATTTTTGTTTGCATATCCGATGGAAGATTGGCATACATAGGGCATATGATCATTTCAGATATTTTTGTGCCTAGACCCCTTGTCCTGTGTTTTAGAATCTCTTCTGCTGCTTCAATCTCTTCTTGCCCTGTAAAAATACTAGAATATCCCCTTCCTGCTGCATTACATGTATCTGTAGCACAGTCACAATAGCAGCTTCCAAATAGTCTGCTTCAGGTGATTTTGTGTAATGGATTTCAACAGGAAATCTCCTCCCTGGAATTTTGAAAATTGGTGCTCCATCAAAGTAATCACTGAACTTTTCTGCATCTAAAGTTGCACTCGATATAAGAAGTTTTATGTCTGGACGAAATCGAGCAATATCCTTCACAAAATTATCCAAATAATTTAGAATCACTTATTAAAGAAAAGAAAATATGATAGGTAGGCAATCAAACAACCAAAAGACAAGTTCTCATTTCTTTCTTCAATAAAGGCTAAAATATTTCATTTCATGTTTTCAACATTTATCTCTATACAAATTCATACACAACCACCATACTAAATGTCAGAGCAACACGTGATGTCCAAACTGATTTCTTAAGTAAATAAATATCTCATAATGATTGTGAAGCTGGATAATAGGAATGATTAAACTAGATGCATCAGCTTGATGCACAACAAAAGCGAGTTAAGAGTGCAAGTCTGTTGCATATGAAACATCGATCTGTAAAAAGTATAAAGAGATATAATGAAGGATTGTATAAATAAGAGAAAATTCAATACCTTGACTAATCCAAATAGAACATCTGTGGAAAGGGTTCTCTCATGGGCCTCATCAACCATCATAACACTGAAAAATGGAGCATGAAATTAGAAAAGATAATCCTTCAGCATATATTTGGATGACAAATATGTGAACCATTTAAGGAAAGTACACAGGATATAACATTCATAAGATATTCTAAACAAACCTATAGCCTGCTAGATCGGGTTCCCCAAGAATTCCCGGAGCAGCATTCCATCTGTCATGTATTTGAGAATTGTTTTTCAGATGTGCAGTCTTCAAACCGTATTGAATAACCCACCTGAAGTTTCAAATGGTAAAGTCAACACATGGAAGCAGATTATGCACTGAACACAAAAAAGAAATATATCATACAAAATAATGCTCATGGGCCCATGGCCGAATACACAAAAAATATAGGCATTGCTCTTCTGGCCAGGAATACTCAGGTCATCAAGAAAACGTTGAGGAAACATAAAAGTAAAAAGACATGCTGTCCTCATTCTTCAGTGCATAGCAAATAGTCGGCACAAACCGGGAAGGAATCACCTCATGACCAAGCTTAACTCCCATTTCTTCTGCAACTCGAGCTGCCACACTCATTGCCGCAACCCGTCGTGGCTGTGTACACCCAATCTGCAGAGGAACATTTAATATAAATGAAGTCTATATAGCCAAATAGTATATGAATATTCTAAGGATATATAAACACTCACAAAATAAACATGTCTTCACTTTTTGCAGATAATTGCAGATCAAATCACATATGTTGATAAATGATAACATAACCATAAATACTTTCGTTGGAACTGATCACAAGCTAAACATTAACAATGAACAAAATAATAGTTATGGATGATTATAAATATCTTCCATTCAAAATCACTTAATGCTGGATATCATATAGGAACAGAGCTGTCTAAGAATGATTGATCTTACTGATTTCAGGAAAAATTTAGATATGTTAGATGTATATAAGATAATTCATATTACATCTCCAATGTAAAGAGAAACCATCAGGAGACTAATAAGTTGCTAAAAAAACATAAAAGAAAACTTCTAGCATTTTTAGATAATCTTCAATAAGAAAGAAATTGTAGAAACATTCATTAACTTTAAAAAATATCAATGAGACAGCAATATCCTGTTTGCAACCAAATAGATGCACGTAGCATCTTCATGTAAAATTAAAATACTAAATGCATATCTCCTATTCCACTCCTCCATCTGCTCTCAATGCATCTTTCCAGTGTTCTCCTGATTATCTAATTAATACTATCATTTAACACACCCAATCATTTACCTTAAATCTCCTCCTACACTCGGACTTTGTAATCTATACTAAAATAAGATGAACACGGAGATGTATAGTTGCTGGACTGTGAGACCTAGATATTGATGAAAAATAGCTTTTCTGATCATCTTATGGCATTATGCTAAACTTTAAGGAGCTTGCTAGCAAATGAAGGAGAGATTAAATGAGATATACTTCCCAGAATAAGTGAGTTGTAGTCTTTGGGTGTTGGGTCTACTTTTGTGGATTAACAAGAATGGAAAATATGCTAAGTAGCCGATTCGGGTGCGGTATGGGTACTAAGTACCCAGTATGTGGGTACGACGATTTTTTTTGCCTTGGGTACGTCCGTACAAAAAAATATAAAAAATAAAAATATAGGAATTATAGCCTAACTCAGAAATTAGAGACATTTGTCATTAACCATATAGTATGCATATAAAAAACAAAATAACCACAAAAATAAAAATATTAATGCCAAATGTCATAATAATCAAATATCTCAAATGTCATGTACTAACCATAGTATGCTAAACATATATTTATGTTTTTTTTTTTTTTTTTTTATTGTGTTTTTATGTTGTTTTTTAATTGAAAAGGTGAAAACAAAAATTAAAAACTTGTTTTTGCTGTGGGTACCCCTTGGATACCTCCCGGGTACCTCCTGGGCGATCTGCGCACACCCATGACCCGGGTACCTGCAGGTTCGTACAGGCATATCCCATATGCCCAGGAAGTTACCACGTCCCGGGTATGTACCCTAGCTGGGTACGAGGGCTTTAAGGAACCAGTCATGAAAATATGCCATCCACAAAGGTGCACAGATATGTACCATGACTAGTGATATTTAGATCATATAAAGTACACAAAAATATTTTACACCGGTGGATCTGGCTTTTCTCCTATATTGACATATAATTCATTATAAATTTCACATATTATGATACTTGAAGTCATTGGAACTGTTCTGACATTAATTACATAACTATTAGATATCATTCATCCAACTGCTGGTTCCATAATCATCTTGGTGTTATCCTTCTTCCCTATAGACTTGAATAAAATTTGGAAGGGAAGAGGTGCAATTGCAAAATTTAGTTCCTTGGTCCAAAAGAGGTATAAAAGCTCCAGCTCAGCTGCATTTACAAGCAGGAAAGCAAAGCCTTAAAGGAAATATATGCACTGTTGAAATTCAATGCTGGGTTTTAAAGAATCTGGAGTGCGATATTTAGGCATATATACATCCATAGTTCACTGTCTTCCACTTTAACCATGGTTAGAAGTGGTTGGTTTCTCTAAGGAAATCATGATCAGACTTGACTAGTAAGGGTAGTATCCCCTAAAACGGAAAAGATCCGCCACCTTTTGGCTCCTTTTTCATGTGGAATAGTAATATCCTTAAATTGCTCAATCTATTCTAGTACTTCTGATATCATATGTTCCATATTCTAGTTGCTGTGGTGGGGACGGCTGCCATTCATCTGTTGGTCAGTTTGGGATTTTCTTACTATGTTGACAGCATGAATGATTATCTGTGAGCCCTTTTCTACGAATAGCCAAGGGAAATGGTTTTCTTTTTCCAACTGTAATCCTCTGTGCAAGGTTGTTAGCTCTACAAATTTATTTGCTTGACAAATTCCTTCTCAGTGGCAAATCACTGTTTCTCCTTGTGTGTTGTGGATGATTAAGGCCTTTGGCTGGTCCATCAAAATTTAATTCATAATATCCTTTGGCAAAGAGAGGCCCACTTTTTCATTTCTTTTATTATGAAATAACAGAGCTTTCAGTGGGTATGGAATCTTTCCATTGGTAGGAAATCTGAAGATCTACTATATTCAAGGATTGATACCTAGACTATGAACTTGTGTATATCATAAAGGTTGCTCAAACCCGGGCTTGAAACAGTTTGGTGAGGGTTAAGCAATCTCTCTTTTGTCCCCAAACATCCTTATGTTCCTTTCTGTCTACTAATTCCTAAAGGTGAAACCCAGTATTAATCTGTGGGTAAGTGAACTACTTCCATCTATGAATCCAGATTGGACCAGTAGGCTCTTGCTTTTCAAAAGAGGCATATGGCCAGGGCGTGTATTCCTGAGAAGATGAACAATTGTTTCAGAGCTCTTCTGGAAATTTGGACATCTAATTGGGCCTCTCCATCTTTTTCGCTGCATGTTATCTGCTGCTACGATTTTGCCTTGTAGTACTAGGCTACTAGCCAACTGAAAGCTTGAATTTAGGGGCAGGATCCACAACTTGTTCCATTTCTTGGCCTTTTTCATCTATTTTGACAGAGTGGCATAAGTGGTGTAATGTCCCTTTTAGGGCTGAAACTGAAAAAACAAGGAAATAGCGAAAATTCCAATTGAGAGTAAACTGATTTTTACAACAGCCAACCAAAAACTATTATAAACCCTAGCAGCGAATTGTATTTGCACTTTTAGGGCATCAAACACCCTCCAAACAAGCTGAAAATGGATGTATAAATTCTCCAAAATATTATACTCAACAAATGGAACAAACACCAAGCAAAAACACTCCAAAGTATATGCAAATTTGGAAATTCTACACAGCTGCAATTAAATTTATGACAGCAGAATTACAGCTCACAACAATGGCTGGAAATGGAGATTCCAAACCCCAAAAATCTCATGAAAGTGTGCAATCAGCCTCTAAAATTATGAGGAATATGAATATCAACTCCAAATGAAGAAATGTGCCCTAGATGGCACCCAACTCCACCTCCAAGCAAGTCACTACCCTAGGAGAGGGGTTGTAAATCACTCTAGGATCAAACCCTCGCTGAAAATCTGCAATATCAATCCTCTTGAAGTACTTTGGAACCCTGGAATGGAGAATCCCCAATAAATTGAAGAGTTTTTCGTTCTTCAATCAAGCAAGGAAGGGTTTTGTCCTCCTTGTTAGCCACACCAAAGGATTTTTGCCCTTAAGTGGAAGTGATTGAGCAATCAGCCCAAAAACCATGCAAGTTATAATTTTTGACAAGAGATGATCCTCAAATGAGCCAAGCGAACCCTCTTTATACCTTGTTGTGGTGCCAAAATAGATTAGAGTGTCTCCAAACTAGGACCGACCTCATAAGGATGCTTTTTTTATTTTCCTTTGGCTTTTCACCTTTCTAACCCAGCCAACCTGACTTATGTAGAAAACTATAAAAGAAGAATGCAAATGCTCATGAAAAATAGATGAAAAATATGACAATCACTTCCCTTGTTCATTTCCTTCTTGCCCACGGGAAGTGGAATGGGCTTAGAGTCTCAAAATTGAACTAGCTTGGAAAAGGGGACATTACAAGTGGTGATCACTTTACATTCTCCTTTTGTACTGTAAATCCAAACTTGTCTATATGCCTTGTGGGAGCAGAAAATAGACCTTCTCACTAGTTTGGTTATTAATCACTGCCCTTGTTGTCTATACTCGGCTCTTGTTTGTTAAATTTTGTGTGTCCCAGAAAAACTTTGTTCTCTCCCCCAAGGTTACAAAGTCAGCAATGTATTCATGACTTGTGCCTTTAAAGCATAGTCGTAGTTCTTAAGTTTGAGGGCGTTAGCAGGGGCATGTGGTTCCAGCTAAGGATTCAAAGTCCCTCTTAACCATTTACCAGCTGCAAATCCATGAGCCAAAGTTCACCTTCCAAACCGAATTGACACAAATTTCAGCAAATACTAAAATAAATGAAAAGCTAATGATGATTTTATAAAAATATTTCATTTAATTGTACCAAAAAGATGGTTTTGATCAAATAAATCCAATCAGATTCAGCCATGACAAAATATTATCTCTACATATAATTTGTCACCAAAATACCATTACAAGCAAATAAAACTTTACATTCATCAACCAGAAATAGAAGCATGCAAATATAGAAGAAAACACCAGTTTTCAAGTCACCACTTCATTGGAGAGAGAAACACCCTTTACAATTAATTTTCATTGTTTTGATAGGGTACTTTCAAGTGGTAGTTACGTATGTAACTAGGCTATCAACCACCTCATTTTTAACTCCCTATCTCAACTCTCACATGAATTTTGTTAAAATATAGAAGAAAACACCAGTTTTCAAGCCACCATTTCATTGGAGAGAGAAACACCCTTTACAATTAATTTTCATTGTTTTGATAGGGTACTTTCAAGTGGTAGTTACGTATGTAACTAGGCTATCAACCACCTCATTTTTAACTCCCTAACTCAACCCTCACATGAATTTTGTTAATGTATTATTTGCACCAATTAAAAAATTTGGGCCTTTTTAAATATTCTACATTATGGCCCCTCACCCCGCCTCACCCCGCACTGACTTAAATATTGTCACTTTACATTGCATGTTCCACCAACTAATTTTCTTATACCTAATTTGCATAAGAATTAGTCAAGGTTAAAATTTGGTTTCATTCCCCACCTACTTTGCTTCGTTAGTATGATAATTCTAATCTTCAATAGACTTAAAATCTAAACAGCTGCCAGGTGCATCCCTCAGGAAAGATGCCACAAATGTCTCCAATTTCAACTACTAAAAGATGCCCTTGTGTGCATTTGTTAACAAACTATGCAATTAGTGCCATGATCTGTAAACTCCCAAGTGCAAATGCTTTATAGCATTTGTGTGATCACAGCATGGTGTCCTAGTTAAATTCTTTTTCAAATTGGAGTTTTGAATGCTTTAAGAACGTAGAATTAGTATAATATGTTGTTGAAACATAACAGAATTTGTAGCAATAAATCATGAATGTAATTATTAGTTAACCATGAACAGCAAAATGAAAGCAAAAACAATGGACATAGAATTTTATCCTGGAAACTCCAATATGGGGACAATCAGCTGCAGATGGCAATAGCTCAAATCCTTGATCTTCTTATGGCCAAAGATAGTTTACAAAGAGCACAATACAAGAGTTACAAAAAAAAAAAATTTTTTTGCTCACACAACTCCTCCCAACACCTTTCTTCTCCCTTTTACAACAAACTGACCATCTCTCACATTCTCTTTCTTGCAATTAAATTTGATGGGTTATCTCCTTTCAGGTACTCTTTGAATGCCCATCATCAATGTCTTCCCATAAAAGAGATCATCATTAGAGCTATCAGTGAGGATATTTACCAGCAATATATACAAATCCCTTGGACCTCTTCTCAATTTCTCAGATCCAAATTCTTTGGTTGCATGATGATTAGGCTAAAATTTCATGATCTCTATGGATCATACATCCCTTCAAGGAGGCTTTTGATCCAACAAGCTTGGTGATTGGGGAGATGTGGGATGATATCTCATACTTTCTCCTTAAGGTACCATTTTGCTTGCCTTGGTGTCTTCCCTTTGATAAAGACCTGCCAAGACTCTTGTACTTGTTTTTAATCTCTTTGACTTTTCACTTTCAACACCACATCCTCCTCCAAATCCCCTTGTGCATCGAAGACAAAGGATTCTATATAGGGCAGCAATTTTCCTTCTTCCTTAGCTAACATGGATAGTTCATACAAGTGCAAGTTATCACAATTCACTAAGTACATCCACATGAATAAGGGTAAATCAAGATTCAAAGCATTCTTTCAAATCTGCTCCGAGACAGTGAATGGCTCATAGTTTAGAGGTTTGAGGGTCTAGCTTGTCCTTGAAGCTTCTTTTCGCTCAAATATAGCCACACTTTACTCTATCTCTTGCTTTGAGTGTGTGCTCCTTTCGTTGTTGATCATGTCTAGCCTTGAGGTTTCACTTTGATATGGATTTGCCTAATTCTCTCAATGCATCTTACTATTCATACCACATATAGCTTTTCTCTATCTTTATTGTCCAATTGCAACACAAGTGGGTTAGTAGAAAAATACCTCTCGCATGCTATAAAGGTGACTTGTTAATGGATGTATGTACTGCACTTTTGTGTGTATGTTGGATATATGCCAAAGATTCATCCCAAGTCCTTGGATACTTGTTATGGCCTCTTATTAGTTGCACCAAAGTCCTATTTAAAACTTTGGTTTGTCCATCTTTAAGAATGAAAAGTTGTGGTTCTTGATCTTCCATCTTGCTCCAAAAGGTGATCCAAAACTTCTCCAATAAACTGGAATCTGTCTAATACAATGAACTCAAGCAAACCAAAATGCATGTTAACTTTAGAAAAGAATAATTTAATTGATTGGGCTCATATTGAAAGGGTTCGACTCTCATGAATCAAGGTATGATCCGGTGCAAACAGACTATTCCTCGGCATCATCCAGTTGAGTTTGTCATCCATCCCATGTGCCTTGAGACTATCTATAGGCTTACTTTCTACCTTCACAAACTCACAACCATGGGGAATTTAGCTTCGACCATGAGAGGTATCCATAATTAGACCTATGTTCTTCGTAGAGATGATTGCATCATTGGGCAACAATAAACACGGTGTTGCAAGTATTATGAGACTAGTTTGCTATCATAGACTATTGGTCCAACAAACTTAGTGGCTAGGAGATGTGGGAAGAGTTCTCCCACTACCATCTTGATTGCCTAGGTATCTTCCCTTTGATGACGGCTACCAAGACTCTTACCCCCATTTGTAGTCTCTTTGACTTTTGGTTGTAGCACACATTCTCCAACTCTCCTTGTGCATTCAAGACAAATTATTTCATATAGGGTAGCAATTTTCCTTCTACATTATCCAATGAGGATAGCTCATATAGGTGCAAGTTCTCACAATTTACTACCGAGTACATCCACATGAGTGGGGGTGGATCAAGCTTAAAAACATTCTTTCAAATCTGATCCAAGACAATGAATAGCTGATACATTAGAGATTTGAGGTTCCTAGCTTGTCCTTAAAGCCTCTTTTTGTTCAAATACAACCACACTTTGTCTCCTACTTCGAATGTGTGCTCCTTTCATTGTGGATCATGTCTAGCCTTGTACTTTGACTTTGAGATGGATTTGCATAATCCTCTCAATGAATCTTACTACCCTTCCTACTTTGAATCTAGGTTTTCTCCCTCTCTTTGTTATCCTATCACAACATCAAGTGGCTTAGTAGGAAAATACTTCAAACATGCTTCAAAAGGTGTCTTGTTAGTGGATGTATGTACTGCCCTATTGTGAAAATGTTGGATATATGCCGAAAGTTCATCCCAAGTCCTTGGATACTTCTTGTTATAGCCCCTTATTAGTTGCACCAAAGTCCTATGTAACAATTTCGTTTGCCCATTGGTTTGAGGAAAATGTGTGCTTCTTTAGAGTTAAATATCCATCTTGTTCTAAAAGGCGATCCAAAACTTCTCCAAAAATCCAAAATCTCTATCTAATATAATGAACTTAGGCAAACCAAAATGCACACAAACTTTAGAAATGAATAACTTATTTGCTTGGGATTGTATCGAGAGGTTTCAAACTCTTATGATTCAATGCGTAATCCTTACAAATGGATTGTTCCTCAGTGCATCATCCAAGCTCAGTTTTTCAGCCAGCCTCAATGCCTTATACTATCTCTAGGCTTACTTTATGCATTCACAAACTCATAACCATGGAAAATTCAGCTTCCAGCCATGAGAGGTATCCATGCTTAGATCTATGTTCTTCAGAGAGGATTGCATCCTTGCACCCAAACAGATGCGGAGTTGCTGATATTATGAGACTTGTTTGTTATTCCAATCTATCAAAATCTCTATTGATAGGTTACCTTCTTTTAGGTACTCCTTGAATGTCCCTTACCAGCTTTTTCCCATAATGGTGGATGTCATTAGAGTTTTTAGTGAGGATATCTATACAGTTACATCTAGAACACTTGGACCTCTCCTCAACGGATAAATCCCAAGTTTGCCTTTTACATTGAGAATTTCTTTCAACTGGCAGATAGTATCATTCATTGTCTTGACTATCTCCAACTGCATTGGTCTCACAATTTGAGGTTTCTCCTTGGTTGGTGTCACACTAGTTTCGAGTTGAGACCAGTCATCATATTCGATATGGGGACCAGAGTTGTCTTCTTTATTGTCTTCAGGAGATAGAGATGGAGTACTTCATTTTCAAATGTACCATTTTTATGAGATTTGGGGAGATACCATAGTCTTTATATTGTCTCAAACAACTCACTATCCACTTTCTTTCGGAACCCAAACCAATGATGTGTAGCTCTTCTTCTTTGAGAGGCTGTCACCCTTTGACATAGGTCCCTGTTGGGAGCCCATATGGCCCCAGGCTGATCACCTCTTTATTTCAGCCCACCATAGATGTTGTCTAATGTCCCCAAATGGACACTTTTCCACCCCAAATGGATTTTAGGCAAATCCCAATCCAATGCAGCAATTTATAAAAGATATTCCAAAATTTATGAATGCAGATCAGATTTTTATATAGAAAATGCGACTAGGTATGGAGATGAAAACCCACCAAATATGAATTAAAACCACTGAATCTTTAATGGAAACAAATTAACAATTTTGTAAAGATGGAATCATGAGAGAAATACCAGATTTGAGCTTCAAAACAGGCTGAATTTATTTATAATAATTCTGCAGATAGCTGCCCTCAGACACAGCTGAAAAGTGCCTAATCCTTGAGCCAAAAATTATGCAAGTTCATTGTTGTGATCTCTAAAAATCAGACATATGAACAACAATCAAAATCTGATCATAAATAGCTCCGGAACCCCACAAACCATCTCCCTAGATAGGTTGCTCCACATAGAAATGGATGGAAATGGAGGAAAAATACAGCAACAACCTTCCTCCTTCAAACCCTTGATTGAAATCTGCAACTTCAGCCCTCAATACTATTGGAAAACAACTGGAAAATCAGCTAACTCCTTGATCTACAATGGAAACCCCTGTGTGGAGAATCCTCTCAACTAGAAGAAGAGTTTTCGTTCCTCTTCTAGATCCCTTAGAGGGTTTTCGTCCTCAAGAGATTGTTTCTAAGGGTTTTCGTCCTTAGAAAATATTTTGTAAAGCTCTAGGGCTCAGACAAAAATCAGATTTGTATAAAATAGAAAAGCATGTCTTCTACAAGCAAGTCAACTTGCTTTTATAGATGAACTTGGCCAAATAGCCACCCTCATCTTCCAATCAGATTTCACCTCCCTCATTTAATGTTTTTTCCACCTTTTTCATCCTCCAAAGGGGTCGCATTTTCTCCTAGGGGAGAATAATAAACATAAAGTGACATTTCCCTTTTCTTATTTTACTTTATCACTTTATATTTTCTATTTTTCATTTTTAATTTGACTTTATCATTAATAAATTAATATAAAGTGCTTATAATATTATTTTATATTGCACTTTTATAATTAATTCATTATGATAAGTTTCCCTTTCTAACACCCTTTAGCCGTCGGGAAACAAGAATTGGGCTAAAGGTCTTCGATTGAATTATCTTAGGAAGTGGGACATTTCATGTTGGCATCATTAAGCGCCTTTTGAAAAATTTTGATTCATAGAGTGTGTGGGGTGGTTGGTGAGGCAACATTGATCTCTCACGCACGGCACTAGAACTAACATTCCAAGACACTATCTCCTAACTACGAATATATACTCCTCGGCATCATGGACCTACTCCTCGGCATCGTGCATCTTCTCGAACTCTTCTTGGGTTGTGGCGGCTTCATAGGCTACGAGGACAGGCCCACATTGAAGTTTCTTAATTGCCACAAAAGTTTCTTTGGCCTTGGATGCTAGGAAGGATTTTGAGGGAGTGTTTACTTCCTCCTATGATTATCTCGCATGGCCCCCTCAACCCAACATTTCACGATGAGCGTTATAACATCATGCATTTGCCCTTTCACAATGATAGTCGAGGACACCGATGATTCTTTTGTCTGGGGCATAGTCGGAGATGTTTGATGGGATTACCATTCAGTTTTTCGACTTTCATCTGTCCATCTTTTAGGGCTCTTACTCCACCCACATGGTTGTTTGGATTGGTACCTTAACCACATGGGTTGGTTCTTTAGTGCTTTCGGTTTGTCCTCATTTATTTTCAATTCTTTTGTTCTTTTCATTTTATTAGTCTTTGATCCTAAAATCTTTTTACTCTAGCGATTTCTATTGTAATTGGATGTATTCTCGAGTCCCATTAACATAATGTTGGTCCTTCATGGCATTAATATTTTCTCTTCTTTCATTCTTTTTTCTTACATAGAATTAACTCGCATTTTGTTGAATCTGTCTCAACAAAATACTAGATAGTCATAATCATGCTTAGACATTGGCAAACCTCCCATAAAATCCATAGAGATGCTTTCCCATGGTCTAGTAGACATATGTAAAGGCATGCACAATCCTTCTTTCCTAACCTTAGGCTTGCTTGTACAACACAATTTACATCCTCTAATGAATCTAGCTACTTCTTGCATATTGGGCCAATGCAAATACGTTGTGCAAATATGTTGTACAAATGGGTCATGGTCTTGCCACGGCCAAAACAACCTACAACATCGAAGCATTTGGTTTTTTTCTAATCAAATTTTTCTCCCTCTAGCACACATTGTTCTCCAACTTGTATGGTAGTATGTTCTCGACATAGCTCTCATTGTTACCTTCAACATCACTCTTCTTGGCTTTCAATTGATGGAATGTTCACCAAAATCTACATCTTGTGTGTATGCTTCCTCATATGCCTCTTTTTTAAGCATTCAAGTTGTGGAACTGCTTTCAAAGCTGAAATTCTCCTTGTGATTGGTGACCTAAAGAGCACATCTGCCACAATATTTGTGTTCCCTTTCTTGTACTTAATCATCAAAGGAAATTTTTGAGCAAAACCCACCGTGTAATGTCTTTCTTATTACGATTTACTTTATGCTTACAAATATTACGAGGTTTGTGCTTAGTATACACAAAAGTTTTTTTCCCAAATAATAATGTTGTTAGTTCTTAATTGTTTGAACTAGTGCATACATTACCTTATCATATACAGAATACCCTCCTATTACAAAATAATATACCTTCGAATGAATACAAACAGGCTTACCTCCTTGTGAAAGACCCCGTAGCATAGTCACTTACATTCATCTCAATCTCAAAAAGCTGTTGCAAATTACAAAGAGCAATCACTGGTGCATGGCTGATTTTATACTTCAAAGAATCAAAGGCACAATCAAGTTCACTTCCCCAATGAAAACTCTTATCACTTTCTGAAATAGTATGGAGAGGTGTTGCAACAGTGAAGAAAGTTGGAATAAACTTCCTCATGTACAATACTGCTCCAACAAAACTCATGGTCTCCATGACACTTCTAGGCATGGACCGATTGGTGATAGCCTTAACCTTTGTGGGATCCACTCTTAGTTCTACGACTCCAACCACATGCCCCAAGTAGACTAGTGATTGTTTTGTGAGCTCGCATTTCTTCAAACTACACAAAATTTCTTTTACTTTCAACACTTAAAGTACTTGCTTCAAATGAGTTATATGTTTTATCCATGTAGCACTGAAAACCAAAAAAAAAAAAATACACTATGACACGTATCTATGAAAGGCCTCAATACGTCATTCATCAATCTCATAAATGTAGCAAGTGCATTACATAAACCAAATGGAAGCACCAACAATTTATGCAAACCCTATTTCGTCTTGAAAGTTGTCTTCCATTCATCCTACTCCATATGAATTTAATGGTACCCAGATTTCATATCCAACTTTGTGAAGTATTTGGCATGCTGAAGTTAGTCCAGCAAGCCATCAAGCCATGAAAGTGGACATGTGTTTTTGATGTTGATCTTGTTCAAAGTTCTGTAGTATATGCACATTCTCCAAGAGTGGTCCTTTTGTACCATCACAACATTGTGACCCACTAATGAAGGGCATGGATATATGACCCATTGTTAAAACAACTCTTAGGCTTGATTCTTCAGTTCATTACTATCTAAAAGTGATTGTCTATGCAATCCAATGTTAGGAAAGAAGATTCCCATAGCAATTATGTCTCATGCTCTGCTTTACTTTTAGGTGGCTATTTAAGTATCAACTAACTAATGTTCAGTTATCAACTTCCCCAACTATATTGTAACCTCTGTCAGCATAATAAATACGAGCACCTCTCAATAAGTGGCATGTGCCTTCTCATTTCTCTTTGTTCTTTTTGTTTTCACATCTCTTAACATTAGTATCAGATCCATTGGTGCTCAGTGATTTCAGAGTTCAAGGAAGCCTAGAAGAAAGTACACACTGCAGGAAATTGAAGTCTGGGTAAGCAATTGGCGGTATGGATAACAAAGTCGAGGTTGAAGAGAGGAAGAATTTTGAAAACCAAACATGGCAAAGAAGCAGACAAGATTTGTATAAGGTTCGTGAGAATCCAAAATCACGAGAGATTTTTAGCACCACAGTTAGATGTAGAGAGAAAAGAACCAGCATTGAGAGTTTCAGACATCAATTTGACGGCACACATATCAGAGTGAATAACTGAACAACACGCCAGGGATTTGCGATTTCGAGGGCATAACGCCAGTTGTTGGATTTCACAGACCAAAAACAAATCGGGTGGAATTTTACAGACCAAAAAGCAATCGCAAGTTTTCTAGTCATTGTTTCAGATGCAAGGCATTTTCAAGGTCATTTTCTAAAACGTCCTTACAGTTGCAGTTAGGGAAAACATGAGGGAAAGACAAATAAAGAAATAATCTTTTATGGGAGAACACTCGCAGTTCATGAGTAAAAAACACATTTTTCAAACCACCCAAGTTTATGGGTGTTGTTCAAAGAAGATGCAAGGGGACAAACATCAGACAATAGATGTTTTGCTCTATTAAAAACTAAAGTGTTATTTGAATCGAGGGCACACAGGCAGAACGCTTGCAAGTTTCAGACAGTAAGTTGGTTTTTAATTTTCATGTTGTGATAATTTATTTTTGCTTGTATAAATTTGTGGGTCAAAAATCAGAATATAAACTATAATTCCATTTATTGCATCAATTTGCAGGACAAAACTCAAATATCCATATTTTAGACTCTACATTTTCCTGTTTCATTCAATTTTGGGTCAAAAAACTCAAGTCTTGTGTGAAAGATGGCCAATATTCATAATCTTGTTTTGTTGGAGGAACAGAATTTGGTTGGCCATAATTACAATGTCTAAAGTCACAAGATTCCAACAATCACAGAATATCGGGATTGCAATAAAATAATTCTTTCCGATGAAGAAAAACCTGTTGCAGATTTTGCAATTTTTGACAAATCTCATAAGGAGGCCTTGTTATTGCTAAAGTTGTCAGTGTCAAATGATTTGATACCTAAGGACTGAAACATTGTTGATGCTAGCACACTATGGACAAGTTTGAAGAACAAGTACACAACTCAAAAATTCGTTGTTTTCAAAAAGGATGATAGAGGATGCGTCCTTATTAGAACACTTTCTTCAGATGAAAGATATCCAAGACCAACTCAATTCCATCAATAAAAAGGTAGATGATGATGAATTGGTGGCGCTTGTACTGAATAGTCTCTTGCCCTCCTACAAAGCATTTTTGGAGGCTCTACATTTGATCAGGTCAATTTTTATTTGTTGCAAAAGGAGTGCGAGCAAACACAAGCACTTGAGTCCCATTCTAACAATCAGAGAGTGCATTGACTGCTCAATCAAAGAGAAAGTAGAGACATCACTCTCGTGAATCTTCCAGATACCAAATGAAATGGTAACTGTCATAAGTCTGGGCAGCTCAAAAAGGATTTCAGGAAGCAACAGTATGAACTTTCCAACACAATAAAAGGCCACGGGTTGATGCAAATGTGGCAGCAAGAACAAGATTCTACAGAAGAGTGTTCTCTCACAGATCATGCTTGAACGAAAATGCTACTAGTTGCTAGATCATTGACTCTAGCCCTTCTAGAAACTTTCCATGTCGAAGAGATGGGTATGTATCATTTACTGAAAAAAAAAAAATGTTTTGATTCAATTGTATTGGTTGATGGGGAGTCACTTGTAGTAGAAGGGATAGGAAATATTTGTAGTCCTAAATAATGCTCAAAAAATCTTGTTAAGGAATGTTAGGTATATTCCTAGCATGTATAAAAATCCATTATTTGTTCGTCAATTAACAAAAAATCCCAATAATTATGTAAATTACTCTATGCAAAAGTGTGTTGTGTCGAATGTGAAACAAGAACGAATAATAACCCCAGGCATTGGGCAAGGTGATTAGTTTAGGCTTGTTGACTCTGCTACTATCAACTTAAAAGCACCCGTACAGGAGACCCCACCATACAAGGTGTGATAGAGGGTGACATCCTCATAGTAGGATTGTGGACCCCGCTCCAATAAAATGCACTAGTTGTGGAGAGAATATCCACTATAAAGAATGTACGGTAGGCTGAAATGCTTCATGTGCGGGCAAATGAAATTCCTCAATTATAGGATGCACAGGAGATGCATGTTGAGTTGGTAGGAAAAACTACTCAAAAAATTATAGAGGGTGACTCCACTATCCAAGAGGCACTTTGGAGGCGCATAGTGAGATGGTAGAAAAATCCATTTAAACAAATGCATTGGCTTGGATGACTAGGAACAAGGTTGTTAACTCAGCAGAGCATGTTCATTTCGCTCTCGCTTCTAACCTTTTTATGGTACTTGAATCTCCAATTATACAACCCATTGGATGCAAATGGGTGCAAAAACTCACAAGCAAAGCCGATGGTACTTTGAACGAGTACAAGGCTCATCTTGTTGTGAAATAATTTTCACAAGTGGGGGAATAGATGAGGAGACGGTTGTTTATCCTACTACACAATTGGTTTCTACTCCTACGGAGTTGGTTTTTACACCTAATGCGGAGATACTTCTTTCTCCTACTATGGAGTTGGCTTTTACCCTTATTGTGAATACTGCAAAAATGGTCATATTTCAGTGCCCTTCGAGATTTGGGACGAGGTCTACATGGTGCTACCTAAAGATTTTCAAGTACCTAAGAGTGATCATCTAGGTTTTAGATTGATTGGGTCCTTGTCTGACATAAATAGGCTCCACGAGCCTATGTAATATCCCCAAATGGATCTTTTGACTCCTACTCAGATTCTTAGCAAATCCCAAACCCTTGATCAAATGAAACTCTACAAAACTGAAGTAAATCTGCAAAATACGGCTTGGGTATGTGTATACACTCACACCAAACAGCCCATAAATTATTATTTCTCACTCCCAAACATAAAACAGATTTATAAGGGTTATGGCAATTAATATTATGTCAGATCTGAATATATTATGAGAAGTGCGACTAGGGTATGGATGAAAACTCGTGCAACAAATACCCCAAAAACTCTGATCTTCAACCAAACTAATTACAATATTTTTTGACAGCCAAAGTAGGAAGAAAATCTGATTTTTAAGAAGCAAAACCACTGGAAAACAGATCTGAAATCTGCATACAATCTGACTGGAAAAAACCTTTCAAAATCTCTTCAAAAATTCTGGAAATTATTTCTTTTTATTCAAAAAATGCAGTACAACTGATAGCAAATAAAATCAGACCTGGAAAGACTCTACAACACTGAGAATCAACTGAAAGGCGGGTCGCTCCAATAGATAACCCTGTTGCAATTTTACTGACAAAGCTCTGCTGCAATCCTTCGATAAATACTGCTGGAAATAACTAGAAACCAATGAAGCACAATAGAATTTCCTATGTGGAAATCCCTCACATTCTCTAAGAGGGTTTTCGTCCTCTAGAGGTATAAACTAAGGGTTTTCGTCCTTAGTATTTTTATGCAAAAGCTCAAGGCTTGAGACACAAATCTGAATTTGATATAATGAGTATGAGATGCCTTCTCCCAAGTCGAACTCTCCTTTATAAAGGAAAAGTGACCCAAAACAATCTCTACAATATCCAATCAGCTTACAATGATTTTCCCTATGCATTCATTTCATATTTTCTCATATTAAATGTTTTTCCCAACAACTTTTTCCCCATGTGTAAGGGCTGAAATCTCATGAGAGTGAGAAGATAAATTAATGCTGCCCCAAATCAGACTTTGGGATCCTCCTCCATGCTTTCTTTGCAATCATCAACCGTTTCCCAAAATATAGGCTTTTGTTCCAAAATTCTTGGCTGCTATACTCTGATTTTTCTTCATGTGTAGATGATATGACATTATTGGATTTAACTATCATATTAGAAAATGTTGAATCCATGCCATTGTTATCCAAAACACTAACATGCTCTATGCAAGCCTCTAAATTAGGAGCTTATAGTGAAACCTCTTGCAAGGATGATGTAAATAAATCATTATCCAAGGTTGTTCCCATGTCTTCCTGAGTCAAATCAGCATGTCTATCAAATTCATCATATAAATTTTTGCATACCTCATTGGAACTTGAAGACACCAAAGCACTCTCATGAAGAGTTGTATCAACCATATGTGAAGATTCTCTATTCCTTCCACGTATAAACAATTCAAAAGCTATAGTGTGATATTCCTTCCTTGCATGCTCAATCTTGTGGCCAAGATTCGGTGCATGTCCATGTAGTCCTTGAAATGAAAATTCTCCTTAACATATTGAGGAAGGATGCTATACTCCTCAAATATGCTAATCACTTCCACTTCTTTGTCTTGTGGCGTTGGACCTTTGTGAATAGAAAGCGATGATGATCCTTTAGAGAGTTCAAGCTTTGAAAGTAACTCATCTAAACGCTGCAATTTACGCATGAGCTGATGTTGTGATTGTTCAAGTTTTTTCCAACCTTGTTTGTAGCTAGACATCATTTGCAAGATGATTTATTTCACTGTCCAAACTGGCAAACCAATTCCAAATGTCATGTGCACATCTAATTGCAACCAAGACTAATGTACCAGGGGGAGGATATACTACTCGATACCACTATAATATCCCCTAATGGAGGGCAAGCAATTTTGGGAAGGAAGCAACTGTAATATCCCCTTCCCATCATGACCCTTAGCCTATTTTGTCTACCCGACGCTAAGGGAAAAACATAAGGGTGACTTAAGTTAGATTTTATTATTATAAAGTGCCATTAATAAAAGAAAAAATATATAGAGAACTTATAATAATTTATATGACTTAATAATTATTAAATCTAGGATAGAAAAGACCCAAATGTAAATTGTTATTCATCCTAGGTAAAATGGCGACTTGCCTTAGGGGAATAGTGGGAACTTAGAAAGGATAAAACATTTTTTATTTTGTATTCCCTCTAGGGAAAAAAGCAACCAGCCTTGGGAGGGAAGAAAATAATTATTAAATGTCTTTTGTATTCTCCCTAAGAGAAATGGCGACTTGTCCTAGGAAGGGAAAATGGAGGGTAGAAATTGCATAGAGAAAATCACTACATGTTGATTGGATATTGTGGAGGTTGTTTTGGGTCTCTTCTCTCCTTAAAAGGAGAAGTCGACTTGAGGAGAGGCATTCTATGCTATGATCATTTTGATAATTTCTGATTTGTGTCTTAAGCTTGTAGCTTTTGCATAAATAAATTCTAAGGACGAAAACCCTTAGTATTTTCCCTCTTGTGGATGAAAACCCCAAGAGTTTGAGAGGAATTTCTACACAAGGAATTATTTTGGGCTTTCACAGATTTCTTTTGTCATTCCAGCAGTGTTTTTTGGAAGATTTGCATCAGATTTTTGTAAGGAAGGTTGCAGCAGCTATTTCTTAATTTTCCCAAGGTGGATCGACCTACTATTTGGCTGATCTGTGTTGTATTTAAAGGCATTTCAGGTCTTATTCAGGCTGCCATCTGTTACTATGATTTTTATGAATGAAAGCAACCTATTTTCGGCATTTTTGGATGACTATAAGTGTTATTTCTGATCTGTGCAAGGGCAGCTTGTCTGCAGATTTTTATTAATTAATTTCAGCCTCATTTGCACATGAAATCTGCATTCTTTCTTCATATTTGGGCTTTATTAATTTGTGGAACCAAATCGGAGTGGAATGATTTAAATTTAGGGGCTGATTGGTGTGGGTTTTCCACTCAACCCAAGTCGTAATTTCCTTTATAAATTCAGATTTGCATAGTTTAATTTGTTGAATATTTTATTATATTGCAACTGGAGTTGGGATTTGCCTAAAATCCCACTGGGGGCAAAAATATGTCCATTGGGGACATTACAGCCTAGTACATTCTATTTGATCACCAGCTCCAAAATTCTGGTTTCAGAACTATGGAAATTGGGCTGAAGTTATCAGCCAACAATGATTCTTCATTGGTGGAAGAATCACCCTTAGACAGTTGGTGGACAATCTAGTATATTTTACGCATGCACAACTGGAACAACACGTTGTTAGCAATCATTCTCGGATTTTGTCTCAACCAAAGCTCATACCTTGGACAGCAGCAAAGTGTCTGAGGACTGCAAAGTTCAAATTAGCATCAGAGGAGTAGCCTGTTGATTTAATGATCAAATCCTTTGATTCCATTATGTTTGTAAAATTTTGGGACAAACTATGAAGTACGTTCAGGATTAGTCATTAAGGGGGTATTAAAATATGTTAGTTAACACTTAATGAACACTTCGTTAGCTATTAACTAATGTTCGGCTATGAACTTCCCTAACTACAATGTAACTTCTTCCACCATAATAAAATGATGAACATGCACATATCTTAGTGTGCGTGTACTGTATTCTCTTCATTCTTTCACATCATTTCCTAACAGGTTTCATCCAACAAATTAAATATGACTAAGTTAGCATAGGATAATGCTTAGCATGAGTTTAGACAGAATTCGTGAAGGATCTATCCATATCGTTGGACCAAAAAAGTAATGGCTCAAGATATCATATTATTTACCATTTGCCATGCAGTAAGTCAATTATCCTTTCTGAACAGAGAGAACTAAGTCTCATTAGTGGGGTTCTATCCGCTGCAAACTATGCAATTTACATTCCTCTAGGAATGAAGGAAGAATCGTAATTTTCCTTGGCTTCCTACTTTTACTCCTCAACCGTCCCAACCCCGCTCCCCAACCCCGGGCCGGGCACTACCAACCTATACAACTACCAATCCCAGCCCCCTATCTGAACTATGGGCCCCCCTATCCCTATCCCTATCCCTATCCCTATCCCTATCCCGAACTCTAATTAGCAAGATGTTCTCTATTCTCGTCCCACGTTGGTTTCATCCAACAAATTAAATTTGTTAGAATATTTTATTTGGGCATTAAGAACTCTTTCAAAGACATTTAATCAAGTTTGTCATCTATTCTAGTAGATATTTTGTTGTGGTACCCTGAGTAGACCTTTGTAATTAAACTCTAGGTTTATAAGTGGATTATCCACATCATTGCCACCTCTTACCCTCCATCCTATGCACAAGCATGGACAAGGATGTCAACTTGTCTTAGTTGGGGACAAGAGAGGGTAGATGTAGGCATATAAATATGAAATCAAGTTCTATTCGCATCCATAATATATAAATGAAGAAAAAAACATATGGAATCGCGTGATCCTAAAACTAATTGCTAAGCAATGTACATGTGAATACTTTAGTGTTAAATTTTGCTGGGCCGTTGCATACAGGATGTCTAAGTGGTGGTCGCCAACCAAAATACCAATCCTCATCATGCATATATGTTTATTTTCTGAAATTGATTGATTAACCTCTCTTGAATTCTACCCATATCATACTGTCCACATATGCAAGAGAGCTTCAACATTACAGATGATCATAATGAGAACAATATCATTTCCACAGAATGTGTCTGATCTATGATCTTCACATCTGAGAACATTTTTCTCAAATCATATTTTTCTAAACAAAGGCAACTAGGAGTAAAAATCTATTTTATGAGATCTTCCAAAGGTTAAAAAAACTCAAGTTGGGCATTAGCTTGAGAAAAAAACACACACCTTCCCTCGTTTTGTATATCCAGCTTCGTGAAGGTACTGAGGTATCTGTGTTGTCTTCCCGATCCGGTCTCCCCGACAATGACAAGAATCTGACCAAAAAAACGGACTTAGGTCTATATCCAACTCTTCTATTTAAAACATCACTATTTTTTTAACATCTCCCAACAAGATATGTTTAGATTGAAAAGTAGCATTTTCTCACAACACATGATTGGATTTCTTGACATATAAATATAAAAAAATCTTGCAAACTAAATCACAGGCAGATAGAAATTATACATTCAATTATATGGAACTTCATTTACTTAATCTTGAAAGGACCAAGGACAAACTTGAGATCACAATACTCAAACACACAAATATATATAGAAAGTAACACGATACTTTGCAACCTTAATTGCAAACAACCTTTAATTAATTTCACGTTAAAAAGGCTGTAGTTCAAATTCTTATTAGTTCCATGTTTAAAAAGGCTGCTTTTGTCAATTTGTTTAGCCAATCTATCAATCTGTGTTGTCATATTATAACACACAAAATGACCACATTCCAAGTGTGAGAGCTTTTACGTCCTATCCAAAATTTCAAGGTCAACTCTTTTTAAAATAATGTGTATATAAATTTTATAACAAAAAAAAATCCAAATTATAGTTAATATTTGTTAAGAGTTTCAATTAGTTTTTGACGAAGCAACTCGCTAGTGTTGATGAAAAGAAATGTCAAAAACATAGCCAAACTAGCCAAAGGCATGCTTCCTCCAATATATTTTACAAGATGCGGTCACATGAATCCAACTCCAAGTGATCATAGAATGCGAAGAAGAAAGAAATTATGATGATCTGCACCCATGATCAGAAGGGATCACTGCAACAGATGATTACTGGAAGTCTCCTACATTGTTTTAAATTTTAACACACAGAGCATCTTTATTCTGAATGTAGGAGCAATCTATTGATGTGATACACCTTTGACTGGGAATATTATTAAAAGTCAAAAATATAAGGAAAAGATGTATTTTTCTTTATTCCCCCAGTCAACCAGGAGACTCTCTAGTTGAGTATGACATAGAGATATCAACAGAATTGTCTTTACCTCCGGACAATCTATGTCCAATTTTTCCTATTGCAAAGCTGCCCTTCTCAAAAAAAAAAAAAAAAGCCAGTCTAGTTGAGTATGACATAGAGATATCAAAAGAATTGTCTTTACCTCCAGACAATCTATGTCCATTTTTTTCTATTGCAAAGCTGCCCTTCTCAAAAAAATCAAGACTGGAACTTTAGATGAAAATAAAATGTCATGCACTTTCTATTTCTCGTAGTTTCTATCAAACCCTCAAATGTTAACTCCATTTATAGAATGCCTTTTCCTTTTGCAAATTTAACCATATTTGATTTTTATGGTAAAAGCATCCGCGTTCCAAACTCCCATATGCTGACATTTCTTGAACTATACATGTCATATAAACAGTGCCCCTGTGTTCTTGTGACATTTAACTTGCGGACATATTCATACTTTTCTTCTTCTACCATTAAACAGCTTGATATATTTGAAGCTTTTACCCTGCCCCCTCTTCCAGAATATTAGCATAATTCAGTAATTCCCCATATATTGAAGGTGAAACCTTCCAGAAGACAAAGGAAATCCTTATTTTAAGGTGTCCCGTCTTTTATGGGATCCAAGGAAGATATCATTGTTTGTACAGAGACTGGGGAGGGTCCCTTGCTACCTTTCTCCATTATCTATATGAGAGGTAGTTTGCCACTTACTTTCTGGAAGCAGTTTCTTTTAGATGTCAAGCTCTAAATGAGATTGATTACTTTCTTCCTTCAACCTATCTGATCAATTGTGGGTATCAAGGGCAGTTGGTCACTGCAGACACTGGCCCAGTTGGTGACAGATTTGTGAGATGGTGTTAACCTTTATGAGTAATAGCCAAGGTACCTCAGATGTTTTATCCTCACCTGGTGTAGAGGCACAGCTAAACTACCTCATTCACAATCCAGACTACAGGGGCAGATGGTAATTTTAATTTTCTCTTCTCTGGGAGGATTGTTATGCTTGGATGCTTGGATGCTAGGAAAGTAAGCTTAAGTGATTTTCTCTTCTCTGGCATCAATATGACTGTCTGCCCAGCAAAAACAATATTTTTGAATTTGTTTATGCCCTGACCTGGGCGTTTTGTACTGGTCTGCAATGGAATTCAGATATTCACAATTTAATGGAATTCAGATATTCACAAGTTAATGGAATTCTGGTTATTTAGAAATGTTGGAACTTGAAATTTGTCCTATCAACACATCGTTTTCAAGCAGAATGTTGTGCACGAACTCTCATGCCCTAGAGATTTCTCGTGTCCTAGTATTGCACCCATGAAAGCATAAAAAATCTCGTCGACAGCCATTTGAAAATGGCGACTGGCAATTGTCTTTCAAATGGCGAGTGTATTGTGGTTTATCTCCTCAAATCGCGACCAAACTGATTTTCAAGCTTCATGACTAGTGCATTGTTGGCTAGATTTTCTGCACAGCTGAAAAACCTATGCAGTCATGAGATAAATCTCCATCATTTACCGGTGAGGCTCCTATGTATGATTTTTATCAATTATGGATATGTGTAACTGTTTGTGGTTTTTACTTTAATTGTAAAGCTCATGAGCCATAGCTAGGCAATTTTGCAACAAGTAAGCAATTGTAAAGAAATATTTGCAAAAGGGGGAAATAATTGAATCGGGAAGAAAGCAAAGAAGATGTGCAATCCAACCAATAGTTCACAGAGTTGGTCTCATGCACATAGATGAAACAAACAGATCTCACAATACAGAATTTAAAGAAAAGGAAAGTTTCAAATCTAGATCTGAGATAACACAGTTTATGCAAAGATCTACATAGAAGTAAGAAACAAATGCACCGTTGACACAAAGGTCTCCGGAAATCTGTCTCCTTTCAATTCCTTGGCTTTCAGAAAGATATCAAGGGTTTCAGCTTCAAAGTTTGGAACACAAGAATACTGATTACAAATTTTGATATCCCTTTAACCCGTAGGTTCTTCCTCTATTTATAGTGTACAGAGGGCAATTACAAATAGGAAGCTTTTTTAATGAATTGCCACATGTTGAAGCTACAAAAAAGGGAAGCAACTGGCAATCTTCCTCCTGAGATTCTTCTTTGCATAACATGCATAATTTTTAACTGAAAATAAAACCTTCTATTTTGCATGTCTGCCACTTATTTCCAAGTAATTGACTTCTTTCAGTAACTTGAAGTAACGGCTTTTAAACCAATCACTTAAGTTTTACAATTTAATTGATTGCTCAATTACTTTGTCGGAGAAAATAAGAGAAAGAAGAAGAAAGAGGAAAAGAAATTAGAAGAAAGTTGCAACACTCCTAGTCTTGTTCTTTTTCCATATTTTGCATGCGGTTGACTCTTTTGCCTTTGATTCTCACCAAACTAGATCTGGAAGCAGCTGGCTGTGATTTGCCTGTGGGTGCTACCTCTGACCTACCTTCCCTTTTATCCTTGAAGCTTTTGCAATTCTTCTCCAATACATGCACTAGTGCAATGTTTGCCATAAATAATTCAAACAAAACTCATCATCTTTTATTTTTAATTGCATATGAGCAATTTTAAATTCTAGAAAGCACTCGGGTGAAGGAAAACACAAGTAAATTCAATGAAGGCTTCAACTGGAAGATTGGGAGCACATGCACAAGCTCCTGAAAGGAATTTTCCATGCAATGACTTCCACATGGGCTGCATTAGAAACAAGAGGATGAATTTTTGCGGAAGTTTTGCAATTATGAGATCTGGATCTATTTCTTCCTCTGATTCTGAAGATACATTCAATGTATCAGATATTGATTTTGACTTCCTTTCACCAATATGAGCACCTGTGATGAATACTTCTGATTGATTCAAACAAATATGGAGTCCATGGCATGAATACTCAATTTTCATCACCAAAATCTACTTATAAAGCCTGCTGCCCTAAAATTTGAGACTTTGTTTGCATGCAAAGCAAGCAAAAATATTATTTAATTCACCTGGGCACTTATACCAACATGCAGACACTTAGAATAACAAAAATCAGGCTATTCCAACCCTAGGCGCCAAAACTGGAAGCTTCCCGACAGTGGAAAATATTCTTTAATGCAAAATCCTCCTTCCCTTGGCGCCAAAACCTTTCCGGGCTGCAAACTTCATCAAAAAGAATTAATTGCTTCTCCTTATGGCATCTCATGCTTATATAGCCATCTACATGCTATTTTTAATAATTACCTTTCCCTATTTTTGGCAATTTAATTAATTAAAAGCCATGCTTCTTCTTCCAATTTGGGTGCCCAAGTCTGCATGCTTCTGGTTGTTTTTTTATGAATTTATTTTTAGCATGCATCATTGACTTTTCTTTAGCTCATCCACTTGCATTGACTTTCCTTCTATTTATGGCACCAAACTTAGCTAGAAATACCATTAATAAATATCATTAAATACATGTATTAATGCCAAAGTGGGTCGCACTTTTTGGCAAGGGAAACTTTCCGCTAAAAAATAAGTCAAAGCAATGGGAATTTCCACCCTCCACTGCAGCTCCAAAAATCGAATCTTCCACTTAAGTGATTTGACTTTCATAATGAGAATTTTCACCCTACTAGTGATCGATAAATTCTCACCTTCCCTAGCTGCCCACCTAGCCACTACCAAATTTCCTCTTGTTGGGCATTAAATCCTTCCTTCCAAAAAGTGTGACTTGCATGGAAAAGAGCCTTCTTCTTAAAAATGTGACTTGCATGGGTGAATAAACCTCTTTGATGGGAAAAGTTAGCTTAATATCTTAACGTAATAGCAAGAGGCAAGAAATTCCCGTCGGTGCTTTAAGTGATTTTTCCTTCATAATGGGAATTTTCACCTGTTCCTCAGCGCGTTAATGAAATTCCCGCCTCCCTGCCATCTCTAAAATTCCCATTGCTTAAGTGATTTTGACTTGATGGGAAAAAAGTAACTCTGATGCAGCAGGCAAGAAATTCCCCTACATGCCACTTTGCCGCCAAAAATTCTCACCATATCCTAGATCTATTCATCCCAAAAGTGTGACTTGCCTAAGAGAGGCTTTTTCGCTTAAATTCATCTTTTTTTGGTCCAATTCTTTACACTCGAGATTGATTCCTTCCATTGTTGAGGCCATGGATGACTTCCAGATGTTCCGGGCAATTAAACAGGCTATACAAAACAAAGAACGGATCAAAGGGAATTTAACATTTCAATTGGACCACATTATACCGAAGAAAACCGAAAACAAATGCAAAAGAAATAAATAAAAGCGAAAAGCGTTGCGGAAGTTGTGAAGCAATTGCTCTTATTCAATTCATTCCTAATGAAAACCCGGTTGAGATGTGAGAATACCGCATGAAAAACTTCAACAAGGTTCAACCGAGCACAATTTACTTTAAATTCGGGACTTTATTTATTTAATAAATAATTAAATAAAATTCTCACGACAAAAACTTTGTAGTGGAGGGATAAAATGAGTTTTAGATCCGGTATTTATTTGTAAATTGGCTCATATGATTCGCTTCAGGAATATCTTAACGTAATAGAGACAACTTGTTTTCAGCAATAAAAACACAAAAGACCCGTTATTTTAAAAAGAACAAATAAAAAATTTAAATGGGTAGTCTCGGTTGTTTTTTTGGTTTGTTTTTTGTTATTGTTTTAACTTTTAAGATTTCGGGTGAAAATCTGTGTGGGTCTCCTTCACAAAAATGATCCATCCTCCCCCTTCGGGTGGAGGGTTTTGTTTGGGTTTGCTCACATATGCAATTTAAGAGCTCCTGATGGGTGAAAGCCCATTTGTAGGGCTATTGGCACGGAATCGGAACATGTGAGGGTTGGATGGAAAGGGGTTGCCACGTCAAGACCCTACATCGACACCATGCATAAACATCCACAATCTCATTCACATCCTCCTCGGTTGTCAGGCCCCGGATCACCCATTTTTGTCTACACCTATGCCCAATGTAGGGTTTCCTCAAACTTGCAATCCGCTATACATCAAAAGTTGTACTTCTTTATGCATGCCAAGCTTCCTTAGATTCTGAACCCCTTTGCACACTAGAGGCTCTCATGCCATGTTAGAATACGTAAACAAGGAAAGAATGAAGAGGAATTGGACTGCACACCAAATGAGTGTGTAGGTCCCTCATTTTATTATGTTGGGAGTGGTTACAATGCTGTTGGGACAGTTTTGAGACAATTCATAACCGATTACAGTTAGAGAATACCAACCAACATAAGTGTGTATAAATATATTCAATAGTTATTGCATTTGGTTTTCCCACCATATTTAAATATTTTCATATTCTATTGAAAGAATGTGCTGCCTATAAATAATTCAAATCCTAAAACATTAAAGCTAAGTAGCCGATACGTTTTGATACGGAATATCCAATACGTGGATACAGAAAAAAAAATGGAGCCGAATACAGCATTGGATACAGTTGTTCAAAAGATATATAAAAATTAAAAAGACCATATAAATTCCAGCCTGCTAAATAGGAATTAGTTACATATTATGCATATGAAAAACAAAACAAGCTAAATAACCACAACAAACTACTCATAATTTCATTTGTCCCTACCATATCTAGTCGAGGTGTTTCTTACATTTATGATTTATCTCATACATGCTATTTTTATTCATGTTTATGATGGCTTGTATTTGGTACCTTCTGTAGAATAATGGTGTTGTGAATACTGTAATTTCTGCTGTAATAATATATTACATTTAAACTAGAAAAAAATTATTTAAAAAAACACAGTTTTGGGCCTGGAAACACCACGGAAACGGCCAGGCAGGTACAAGATAGTACGGCCGGGTAAGTCTGCAGACGTGCCCAGACTCCAAACTTGGATGTTCCGCTCAACTTTCATTGCTCTGCCTAGCCGTATCTTGGCCATTTCCAGGCACATATCCAGGCTTGCATGTATCTTGATTCCATTTTTGTGTTTACATATGGGTACATTTTGTACCGGTACCAAGTGCCCTAGGGTGCTCTTTTGGTAACTTAGCATTAAAGCATAAACACAATGCATGTTCACATAAAGATGATCTCTTTCTAAGCATTTGTTTTAAATAGTTCTCGTTTAGAACTTATCAGATCGAAGACATTCAAAGAAAAGACAGGTCATTACAATATGCCACATCTTCAGTTGGTGAAGATAAATGATACTAATAAAGAAATCATCAGAAAATGGCTCTAGTAAAATAAAACATTAGTTGAAAAACTTAAGACTGCTCATGTTTACCCAATATACTCAAGCATAAAAGTCCAAACCAATCTACCTGGTGATCATTTACAGCCTTAATCAACTCCTCTCTGAAGCTATATATTGGTAGAAGCTTCCTTTCATCCTATACAACCATCCCAAAATAAGTTACGCCAGCATCACAACAACCAACAATGTTGAAAATAAAATTAAAAAATATCTCAGTTGATGTTTACACTAAATCGGAAAGAAACAATGTTCTCTACAGTGCCTTGATGATTGCACACATTTGAAGACGATACAGGCAAAGAAACTTTTTGTGATATTCATATAAGTATGATGACCTCAGTGGAGAGAAGAGAAAATCAACAAATTTTTACATGCCTAATTTATGAACAGAAGAATCTGACTTGACATCTCAAACAGCTTATGGTACAAAATGAATTCTGAGAACCCCTGTGGCTAAACTTTCTAAGGCTTCTAGAAAATGCATCCCACCTGGAGTTTGAGTGACATTGTTTTTGCCCGAATATCCTTTTCAAATCATCATCCTCGACCTGATGTAGGATAAGAAATCAATGGTGAACAAAATATTATACTGTCATAAAGATAAAAATCTCACAAAAAAATATTAGAACACCAAAACATTTACCATTTAATCTCCACAGTCGATACCAACTAACCCTACCGAAGATACCTGATATACAATACAAGACATTGGCATCTGAGCTACTTATCACATTACCTTATCTCCTTCAAGTACTGATGCCTTGATAAACTCAATTTGGTCCTCAAATACATACCTGGCACAAGTTTCAATGAAAGCTAAAAATGAGATACTGACCTGTGACTATATATAACAATGAAAGACATGTGCAATCAGAAACAAGTCTATTCCAAATTCTACTACACATCAACAGCATTCTTCCAGTTGAAAGGAGTGTTTGAAGCTGTGCTGACCACATTAACGTCTTGAGGGGATCCCATTGTCTAAAAAAAGAAACCAGAGTAAACTTGCTGTAGCAACAGCATTAAGCATCAGATAGAGGCTGCATTTAAATAAATTAAAATCATGGGTTTTACTGCAATGCACCTTCTGATTGAATAGACACAGACTATACGTCCCTCTAGAATAGGAAATTGATAAAAGACAGCAAAAATATAATCTGCAAACTAATCACACTTTGATATCCTGAGAAAGCTCTGAAAGGCTTAGACAAGAGACAAATCAAGAAGCTCAGAAAAGAGTGCTCCTTCCAAAGGCTGGTTGGCTGAATTCATGGGAAAACCAGTTGCAGTTTATGAAATAGTAAATAAAACCTGAACAGATTCAGACTTCAACTGGCATAGTACTAGCATATATATTTAACAGACAGCAACCCATTATTGTAGTCCAAGACCCAACAAAGCACAGCTAACTCACAACCAGAGTCCAGACACGGTTAACAAGCATGCCGAACTATCCAATCAATGTGCAGAAATAAGCCAAGGCCAAGGACGGAGGAGAATCTGACCAGAGATAACCAACCAAAAAGTTGAAAACAGAGATAGCCAATGCACAATGTACAATTTACAAATAGACCACTGGGGGAAGGAAAATGGAGACACCCAATCCAGGCATATAACCACACCACCAGCGACAGCAAAACAGAGACAGCTAAGCACTGAGCAACAGAAAGCCAATCAGCTAGCAAATGCATTCAACTGATAATCAACTACAAGTAAACCAGCTAGAAGGAGCACAACCCATCAGAGATCTATGTTGAGATTAGCTCTGTGCAAAATGCAATGGCTGGCCCACATAGCCATTCCTTATTCCAAGAAATGGGTTGTCAGGCAGATAGGTTGTGTTTCAACTTTCAGCCCTTGTTTGAATTTTTGAACCACAGCAGCCCATTCCTAGAAATGGCTAAACAGCTGCATTTCAGTGGCCGCATTTGGGCGGTTTCCAGGCTGTCTTGACCAAAGGAAATGGTGTTTCACAAGAAATAATATATCTCAGTAAACATCGTCGCCCCTGGTCATGACAGACCAAAATGCAGCCATTCCAATGTCAAAGTGGCATCCAGCCCATATGAACAAAAGAAAAAAAAGGTCTAAAGCCCACTTATAGATATCAAAAACAGTTTTCAAAAAATCTCAAAAGAAAACTATCAGACCAAAAACCTTCAAAAATGTTCTAGTCCATAAAGATTTGAAGTTCAGCATTATAAAACACCCTTCACAAAAAATTTTCCTTCATTTTTCATTTGCAAAGCTGAACAGCCAATTTACCATCAGGCAGCTGCATTTGTGAGCAAAACAGTGCAACAGAAGTAGTTTTTCGGCTGTTTTCTTGAAATGTACCCAATTCTTAGTGGTTTTAAGAAATTTGTTTAATTTGCAAACATAAAAAGGCTTGCCCGCCTTTAACCTGTTGGTGATGGACTCAATAGGAATCAGAATCACTATGAAAATATATCGAATTGAGAAATGCCAATGATGGTCTCAATAAGGAATGATAATGATGATATGTTCTCTCAGCAGTAGAAAATCACAAATAGATCATATTTTACTATTAGTAATTACTATGGCCAACAGGAGCTCATCATGGATGTCTTATAGTAATAAAGGTTTAATAATCTTTAGTGCCAATCCTCTTATAATTGCTTTTAAGTTTTTAACTTTTTGAGTGTTCAAACCAGTAAAGATCATATCTAGCAGTGCGCAAATAAAATTGCCTACGACTATATTTGCTTGAGTAAACAATAAATCATGGATGTAGATTGAAAGAGATGGGAGTAGATTGGTAACTTACTCATAGTCCTGAGGCTTTGTCTTATCCAATGCTCCAAATTTTAATGTTGCCTTGCCTATATAACAAATTACAGAAGCATCAAAACAAATGCAGAAATAGTACGAATATAAATAAGCTAGAAGGAACATATCCAACCAAAGAACGCAGAATATATCAAAAGATTCAGTAACAGAAGATCTCCAATCTCCTAAAGTAGTATAGGCATAAACCAACAAATATATTTGTAGCCAAAGGTGTGAGGTTCTCTCCCTCTCTCAAACGTGCACTAAAAAAGAAAAAAAAAAGAGACTGTGTCTGTAGATAATTTCTCTAGGACATTTACTATTCTTAATTTATGAAGCAAACATATTCAATTTCATAAAGAAATTGTTAGATACCATACCAATCTGATGTTGTTCCCAAGCCTCTTGCTCTGCAAATGGATTTACTTTGTCTTCAGAGCCTGGATCTCTGCTTGCAGGAGCATTTATGTCAAAATATAATTGAATGCAGTTAGGAAAATCTCAACCTTTGGCTTTTACACCTTCCTAACAAAGCAGAAATAAAAATTCTTATGTTCAATATGCAAAGCATTCATAATTGCAAATGATTCATACCACATATGAAGATTACTAGACACATATACAGTAGGAATCAGGTAAAACCAGCTTACCATGTTTGTACACCCTACCCATGACTTGTACTTCTAGATGTCACATGTCCAAAATGATAAGCTTGCTGTGTAGTAGCACTTTCAAAAGAAATGATTACCTGTACCGTTGCATAGCTACAGAAAATCTTTTCTCCTGCTTGACCTTGCCTTCTTCATCATAGGCTTCTGGCATGCGGTACTGCAGCCAAAGACTGAAATCAGTCCCACGAGCAATGCATGTTGACATCATAATTTTGATTGAGACAGACAAAAAGCATCTGAACATTTCATACTCAAATATCTAGGACAGAAAGAAACTTCTACATGTCCAGGCTGGGATTCTGATTAAGATGCCAGATTCCTCAAACGCTGTTTAACAAAAGCATACAACAAATTGTCTGTCTGAGATTCACATCTTTCCTTAAAAAAATTAACTTATACATCAACAATGATCCTTTAGTCTCATTATCTTGCCATATCTCTCTAATATAACTGGATGCATTCTTGAGTCCCGTTGACCTACTTTTAGTCATTCATGGGCAATAATATAATTTCATTTTCATTTCATTTCTCTCAGTTTGGCTTTTAAAAATTATATTCCTTCTTCACACTTTCCTCATAGACCATCTTCCCAAGAGAACCCTTTCAAGTTTATCACAGGTTAGATTCAGTTGTATGAGTATCAAAGGATCAGATTAAACAAGTAAACAACCATGCACTTCCATCATCAATGAGCCATGTTAGACAAAGTTTCTGTTTGGGGAGGGGAGGGGGAGGACGGGGAAGGGAGGGCACAACAAGTTTCCAGAATGGAAAAAAAAAAAATGCCCAGATTTAGGAGGCGGGAGATGACAATTAAAAAAATACATAGTATGGCAAGTTACTACACGGGATAAAACTAAGAACATCACACACACACAGCATTGAGGATGGCTAGCTGTCCTCCACCGGGACAGCCTCACTTTCCTTCGCCTCTTGCTTTTGCCAATTCAATCAATTGCATCAGTTGCAACTTATATCACCACAATCCACTCTCCAAGGAACACTATGTAGCCCTGATACCAATATGCCCTGTCATTATCCCAGTAATACTGGTGTCTAATTTATTAGCACAAATCTTACTTAGTCGTACATTGGCCCTTTCACCATGATAGACGATCACACGGATGATTCCTCTATCCTAGGCATGGTCAAAGACGCTTGATGGAATTGCCATCCAGTCTTTCCAACACTCATTGGCCCATTAAACAGTTGCAACTTCTATCACCACAATCCATTCTCCAAGGAACACTATGTAGCTCTGATACCAATATGTCGTCATTATCCATTCATACTGGTGTCTAATTCATTAGCACGTATCTTACTTAGTCCTGCATTAGCCCTTTCACAACCAACCGATCTATATAGAGGGGGTAGGAAACCATATATAATAGAGATTAGATCTTAGATCTCTATTCTATATGCCCCCAGATCGGGCAGATCAATTTAGAGGGGAGGGGATCTATCGGCAAAAAGAAAGGGCTGGAGGGTGGGTTGGGCCAACCTATGGTGTACCGGTTGTATCCAGAATGCAGCGCCGGGAAGCCAAGTCGGTATGGAAGAACTGCTGAAAGCATCTAAGCGGGAAATCCTTCTCTATACAAGTTATCGTACGAGGTGAAAGAACATCACTTCGATAGGCGTTTCCGTGTAAGCACCGCGAGGTGTTCAGCGAGATCGTACTAAACAAACCTCGCCCGACGAGATAGAGAGATTGGGGGCCCTCGATTGACCCCCCTCTCTGAACAGTGATAGACGATCACACAGATGATTCCTCTATCCTAGGCATGGTCAGAGATGCTTGATGGAACTACCATCCAATCCTTCCAACGGTCATCAGCCCATGCTCTTTGAGGGTTCTTACTCCCCCACATGGCTATTTGTATTGGTACCTTAACCACATGGGTTGGGGCTTTACTACTTCAGGTTTACCCCTCATTTATTTTCAGTGCTTTTGTTCTTTTGTTTAGTTAGTCTTTGATCCTAGGGTTGTTTTACGCTAGCATTTCCTATTGTAATTGGATACATTCTCAAGTCCCATTGACCTACTTTAGATCATACGTGGACATTAATATAATTTCTTTCTTTCTTTCTTTCTATGACTAAATTTCATTGTTTATGTACCCAATTAGTATTAATATAATTTATTTAGTTATTTATTTCTATGACTAGATTTGATTGTTTATGTACACATTTAGTACTATACCAATGCGCATTCATTCTTAGAGTTGATCATATTACAAGAATTACATGAACGAAAGGAAATTGGAAATGAAACATGGAAACATGTAACAGTATACACACCACAAGAACAACACAACACTTTACCATGGAAAAACAAAGGGTGGCAAAACAGTCCCACCAGCAAGTGGGACTATGCCTCCAATCCCCATCACCAATAAATGCAAGGTTACAAGCTCGCAAGGCTATAGCATAGGACCAACACCTATCTGCCCTGTTTTGCATCCTTTTATCTTTGTTCTCTGTTATCTCTGTACACCTGAGGTGGCCTAATATATGCCTGAGTTGGCCTAATGGTGAAGAACATGTGCTCTTGAAATAGAGGTCACAAGTTCAAATCCTGCAGGGGGTAGGGTATGTACGCCTCATTTGTAGCAAACTTAGTAGCCTCCCGCATATGAGTACGAGGTAGTCCCATATGCTATAAGCCGCCTGTAGACCCAAAAACAGGCCGCCCGGCATCGTGGACTGTAAAAACCTATTATTATTATGCTCTGCAAACTAAATTCAAACTCTGGATGACTCTTTTAACCAAGTCTTGCACAAAGTCCGATACAGGAAGCTTCATACAACATACCAAACCAATACATGGAATATCAATCAATCTACTTTCCAAGCCCCAATTGTCTGGTTTCAGATTTACCTTGTTTGGTACAGGTTCAGTCATGACCAAACTTGTCATTAGCATTCCAGTGACAAGTTTGCCCAAACCAGTTCTTGTGCTTTAGCTGTTTCTCTGGCAGGTTCAATCATCACTGTATCTATCATGTATGCACAGGGACAGGTTCAGTCTGGCACAAACATCTCTGTAACTTAGTTTTTAAAAACAGAATGTGTTGGAAGCTTCCTTGGGGCTCCATACACCTTCCCAGATACTTGCATACACCTTCCAGACACTTACAAATTTGGATCACTTGTTACAAATTCCCTTCATTAAATAAACTTCAATTGAACTTGAAAATATAATGCTAAAATAGTGATTTTCAAGTAAGTTTTTATTGTATGGACCATAATTTTATTTACTTGGGAAGAGAAATATGTCTCTAGAGTTTTTTTCATGTAAACCAAAGTTTAGAACTTATTAAACACTTCAAATTGATGCATTTCCTTTAAAAGCCACAGACCACACCTTTGAAGTAAATAAATAGTTTTGCACATCGAATTTGCGAAAAACAAAACCCTTTGATACATTCTGTAGAGAAAATAACAGCCAGCAGGTGGCCAAGGCAACAACTGCATGACAAATTTTTTATGTGTTTGCCTTTTTAGAAACCACAATTTTTTATAGTTCCAATGCTGGACCATTTACTCTCACTTCTATGAGAATTCTGTTGGAAATTCTGTCTCGTAGTGCACAAAATTTCTTTTGTCCCGCATAGGCGGCCTCAATACCTGTGATGAGGATGCCGAAACAAGGGAGAAAATAAAGTTTCAGATAATTTCTTTTTCTTCACAACAGAGTAAAATCCTCCTCCTCGTCAAGTCGACACAAGAAATTTTTATGGCAGGAATGCTTAGCAGTTAGTCTCCGTCGCTCTTTTTCATGTATGTTTGAAGATTCGGCATGATGCTTGAGTGCAATTCCTCACAAAGAACTTCAGGGTTCAACTATCATGTACGGCATGCAGACAGAAGAATTTCTTTCACAAGTTTCTTCTCAAATACAGTCAAGGTCTTGGAATTGATGTGTCTGAAAATATTATTTTTGATTTGTAAATTTCTAATATTCCAAATCAATCTAGCAATGGTTTAAATTTGGCAGACCACACTCTCTTGAAATTTATGGCAACGCTGGATTTGGGTTTCAGACGTATTAACATTTTTTTTAGATATTTTTACTAATTTACATCAATTATTGTCGCAGCTTTAAAGGATTACCACTCTGATTTTTGTTTAAACCCATGATTCTCTGGCAGAGTGAAATGCGAACACTGTAGATTGGAAGCTGCAATAGCAATGTTTGAATCCCTTCGGCAGTTACAGAAATTGACAATAACTGTAGTAACTTTTTCTGTCTCCCTTTTTTAAAAAAAAGTTTTTTGTTTTGGCCACAAGCCAAGGAAGATCAGTATCTACCATGCTGCACCTTAATACATATTTTATGACATATTACATGTGAAATTCATAATGGGATAATTTATATTAATCAATATATGGATACAATGGTGATCCGAAAATGACGCTGAAAATACCCAATTGTATGTATTCTCCATATATGATACTTGCAATACAGATTCTCAGCTGATTCTTTCTTCAGGAGATGGTCCAGTCAGGTTGGGGGTGATTGGGACACCTTCCAATAACATTTCAAGTCATCGTTGTTCTGTTTAGAGGGATTTTACAGTGACGGTTACACAACCGCCTTGGTTGCATAACCGTTGCTCTGTGGAGCACAACTCCAAGCCGCAGCGCGATTCACGCAACCGCCGATTCACGGGCCGGCGGTTGAAACCGCCGATTTGTTTTCTCCGGCTTGAGCTTTGTTCACGCTCAACACCAAAATATGGGAATTCGCACGGTTGCAAAACATTTGGACTGCCCAGATTGATTCATTTCATCTTTCCCTCCATTCGACGGCAGAGCAACTATAAATATGAGGTTGTAGAAGCATTCAAGCAAGTGATTTTGGGGGAATTCTATTGTGAGCAAAGAGGAGAATTGTGAGTGAGTTTACTTTTGTTGAGAGTTGTAAGCAAGAAAATACAAAGAGGAGTGATGAATCCTTCTTAAAGGTCATTTATTGACAGTAGATTTGTATTTTGGAGAATTACATAGTGAAAGGGGGAGGAATTTGCTTACCCACTAGAGTTTTTTCCACCTTGGGTATCTCCAGGATAAGTTCTTGCGTCTCCTTTGTTGTTGTTCTCTCAATTTACAGTATAGTTGCGATTGTTTCTTACATATTATATTGGTTAAAAGGAACTTAGTCAATTTCCATTCAATTATCACTAAATAGGATCTGTTAATTGTTGGAAACAAGGCAGTTTACGGATCAGATTGGTATCAGAGTGGTTAAGTTTTCAATATTTATGTGGTTAACATGTGTTGAGATTGCAATTAGATGCCCCTTACCCGAAAGGGAAAAGAAAACAGTGAAGGTATCCTTATTCCTTTTGAAGAAAAGATTTCCACCAGGAAGTGGAAGCAAGAAATCTGAGACATGGCTCGTAGAGAAGATGCGGATGACATTGGAGAAGAGCGTTTCTACAAGTTAGAGGCAAATGTGGCAAGTATTTCCAAGGATGTGGGAAGTATTTCCTTGTCCATAGGGAAATTGGAGTCTTTCCCATTATTGCTCATGGAGAAACTTTTGTGTTGAACGAGACACCGGTAGCCCATGAAGAAGATACTCGTGAGTATGAAGAAGAGCAGCCCCATGCCATTCCTACACCTCCTCCATTCAAAGCAAAGGCAAAGATAGAGATTCAGCCTTATGATGGAGATGTGAATGTTGAGAAGCTAGACCATTGGCTAGCTCAACTTGAGGTATATTTCAATTTGCATCAAATCAATGAGAGTCAGCAGATTTCCTTTGCAAGGTTAAAATTGACCAATCATGCTTTAACTTGGTTTGAAAGTTATGTTCATTCATTGGTTGTTAAGAAGCTTCCTCCGATTACTAAGTGGGATGATTTTAAAAAGCTAATCAAAAAGCAATTTTATCCTATTTGTTATGAGGAAGAGAGGTCCATGTATTGGCAGTATCTCAAGCAGAAACAAGGCCAGAACATGCAAGAGTACACTAGTGAGTTCCGGAAGAAAGTTGTCCAGATGGGCAAAGATGTAGTGGACCGAGACCTTCTAATGAAGTATATTGGTGGCCAAGCCGGCAGATGTAGACGAGGCTTGTTCTCAAGCCCACTATTTAGAGATGGATAAGAAGAATTCATCTACCTCTCAGCATGCTTCGAGCAAACAAGGTGACACCAAGCAAAAGGATAATAGAAACATGAAAGGTAAGAAAAATTTTACTTCCATTTCTAAAAAGGATACTAGAGTTCATTGTGGGAATTGTGATGTTGACACTCATTCCGAGGAAAATGTTGGAAGCTCCACCTGAGAATTACATCCCTTCAAAAATAAGAAAAATAAGAAGAAGGCCATGGCTATCCTCCAAGGAGAGGAAGTATTTTATAAAGAAAGAGGTGGATGAGACTATGTGTTGTACCTCCGTCCAGAGAGGTATGTTTAGGTAGTAATAATGTTGTTCAGAAAATGAACTAACTAAGCTTTTCATTTAAAAATTCAAGTGAAGAAAACTAAGGTGGATGCTATTTTTGATACATGTTCTCAAGCTAATTTGATTAGTAAAGAGTTAGTGGACAGGCTAAAGTTGGAAACTTACAATCACCCAAGTCCATATTCATTGGGTTGGGTAAAGAAAGGTGTAGACATCAAGGTTACCAAACAATGTAAAATCACTTTTGGCATTGATAAGACATTTATTGATGAAGTTACTATAGATGTTGTTCCCCTTGATGTGTGTGGTGTAGTGTTTGGCGTCCATATTTGTATATCATGGATGTTATCTTCATAAGGAGAGTCAACCAATACCGTTTAGTGAAGGATAGTAAGAGCTACATCATTTCAACCTTTTAGGAAACTCAAAGATCTCCTTGGTAAGTGCCACGAAAGTCCGAAAGCTTATAAATGTCAGTGGTAAATTTGCATTACTTCTTTTGAAGGATATGCTGTAGAGATGAGATTGTTGCATCTAAAACCACTTATAGCATGTTTTCTAACAAAGAGAAGACACAAATAAAAGAGTTGGTGAGCGGTTTAGAGAAGTTTTCCAAGAGACTACGAGGCTGCCTTGAATGAGACCAATCGAGCATGAGATACACTTGCTACCCGATAGTCCACTTCCAAACTTGGGATTATACAAGCAATCTTTGAAAGATGCCAATGAGGTAAAACAACAATTACAATCTTTGATTAAACAAGGTATAATCATCCTAGCACTTCTCCATGTGGTTCTATTGTTTTAAGAAAGATGGGTCATGGAGAATGTGTGTTGATTATAGAGCTTTAAATAAAATAACCATCAAGAATAAGTACCCTCTTCCTCGTATTGATGATTTATTAGATCAATTACAGCATGCTAAATATTTTACTAAGCTTGATTTGAAGTCTAGGGATATCATCAAGTTCGGATCAAGGAGAGGACATCTGGAAAATAGCGTTCAAGACTAGGCAAGGGTTATATGAATGGTTGGTATTACCGTTCAGGCTATGCAATGCACCAGCTACCTTCATGAGGTTGATGAATGAGGTAATGAGGTCGTTTATTGATTCCTTTGTTATTGTGTACTTGGATGACATTCTGGTTTTTAGCAGAACTTTTGAAGAGCATATAACCATTTGCATCAAGTTTTGCAAGCTCTTAAGGAGAACCGGCTAGTGTTGAATGAGAAGAAGTGCGAGTTTGCTCAACAATTTGCTTGTCTTTTTGGGACATGTGGTTGGAGATGGAGAGTTGAGGATTGATCGGCTAAGATAGAGGCCATTCTGAATTGGCCTACACCATCGAGTTTGACCGAGACCAGGAGCTTTGTTGGTGTAGTTCAATATTTGAGGAAGTTCATTAAGAACTTCTCATCCATAAGAGTTACACTACATTCATTCGAATAAATAGGGGGTTAAGGCTTTTGATTGGGGTAAGAAACAACAAAGTTGTTTTTGAGTCATTTAAATGCTAAGTTGTCATTAATTCGTGTTCGAATTTTGCCATGATTAAATTCGTGAAAAATTTGTTGAGTACAAAAAATCAATGATTAAATTTGTGATTAAATTCTACTTGAAATATACATTTTTATTAAATATATAAAAATAAAGATAAATTCACACTTCAAAAGAGAGATTGTATTTAATTGAAATGTATGATAATAATAATTATCCGAGAAATTCTTATTATCATACATTTCAATTAAATAAATGATTAAAAAAGTATTAAAACACCTTCATTTAATGATATAATATATAATTTTTATATAATACATTAAATTATATTTGTATTATATCATTAAATTGAAGGTGTTTTAATATTTTTTGATCATTTATTTAATTGAAATGTATGATAATAATAATTATCAATTATTATTATCATGCATTTCAATTAAATAAATGATTTAAAAGTATTAAAACACCTTGAATTTAATGATATAATATATAATTTTTTATAAAATACATTATATTATATAATTTTATCCATCTAGTATATTTTTATAAAATATATTATATATTCTAATGATAAGTTATATAATAAAATACATTATATTAATATATATTTTTATACATAATGTTATACTATTTTAGTCTTTAGATATATATATATATATATATATATATATATATATATTATAATGAAATTTTAAATATAAATAAATAAATAGTTAAGTTGAATATAGTTAAAAAATTTAAACGTCACAACTTTGAAATTTAATATATTTGTAAAAAGTTTAATATATTAAAACTTTAAAACTTAATAAATTAATTTATTTAACATAAATTAATATCCTAAACTAAACCTAAACCGACATTGTATTTAAAAACAAAGAAAATAAAATAGAAGCAAAACCGTAAACCCTAAACTGACATTAAATAAAGCAAATAAAAATAAAAATACATACAAGAGATGAAGTCGAATGAAACCTACCCTTACACTGCGAGCTCCAACGCACTTGCCGAATCAAATGAAAAATCCATCAAGCTCTGTAATGTCCCCAATGGACATTATTTTACCCCTAAACGGATTTTAGGCAATCCCAACTTTAAATGCAACTTGTAGACAAAATACCAAACAAGTATCACGCAGATCTGAATTAAATAAGGAAATGCGACTTGGGTTAAGTGGAAAACCCACACCAATCAGCCTCTAAATTTATATCTTTCCACTCAAATCTAGTACCACTAATTTATAAAGCCCAAATATGTATAAAAATGCAGATTTCTGATGTAAACAAGGCTGCAATAAATTATTTTAAAACCTTGTTTGCATCATAACTTCAAAAATTCATATCTTTTGCTAGAGAAGTCCAAATGAGCTGAAACTTTGGATATTGGGCCACAAAAATACGAAGAATAATATAACAAAAATAGTTT
The DNA here is from genome assembly GCA_018340775.1 of Taxus wallichiana var. yunnanensis. Lineage (NCBI taxonomy): Eukaryota > Viridiplantae > Streptophyta > Pinopsida > Cupressales > Taxaceae > Taxus > Taxus wallichiana. The sequence goes on along the minus strand of CM031236.1, from coordinate 627,976,507 downwards.
TTGCACAACAAACACGAAACCCTAATTTTTCCCTAAAAAGTAGGTCGCCCAACACATTTAGGGCATCAAATCAGCTCCAAAAATTAAGAAAACAAGCTACTTTGATTCCCAACATTCACCTCAAGATATAACAATACAAATCATATTTTTAAGTACCTCCAAAGCACACAAATCAGCCAACAAGTGGGTCGCACTCCACTAGAGATTAATAGAAGAACAACCGTTGCAATATTTCTTTAAATCCTTGCTACAAAAATCTGCCAAAAACTCCTCTGAAATTAATCTCTACAAATCAGCCCTGAATCAACTCCAATAATGACAAACTAGGGTGGATCTTTCACCACCGAAGAGTGCCCTACTAGCTAGGAATGGATCTCTCACCACCGAAGCTAGGGTCCCTATGGGATCTTACTCCACAAGCTAAAGAAAATCTAAGTGTGTATGCAAAAGCTACAAGCTTAAGACACAAATCAGAAAATATCAAATGGTTATGGAATACCTTCCCCTCAAGTCGACTTCTCCTTATAAAGGAAGAAGAGACCCAAAACAACCTCTACAATATCCAATTAGTTCACAAGGATTTTCCCTATGCAAAGCATTTAATATTTTCCCATATTAAATGTTTTTTCCAACAACTTTTTCCTCCTAATGCAAGTCACATTTTTCTAGGGAAATACATAGTAAAATGGGCATTTATCCTTTCTATGTTCCCATTCCCCCTTCTAAGGCAAGTTGCCTTTTCACCTAGGATGGATAACAATTTATATTTGGGCCTTTTCCATCCTAGATTTAATAATTATTAAGTCATATAAATTATTATAAGTGCTCTATATATTTTTTTCTTTTATTAATGGCACTTTATAATAATTAAATATAACTTAAGTCACCCTTATATTTTTCCTTTGGCCGTCGGGTTGACAAAATAGGCCAAAAGTCTTCGAATGGGAAGGGGATATTACACCTGGACCAAGTTTAGAAACAAAACACCAATGGAGACGTCTCCTTTTAGCAACAAAAATCCTAAAACACTACAGCAAAAACCCTAAAATGCGTAAAGAAAAAACCCTAAAACGAAAAAATGACGTCCGGGTTGCAGAAGGCCACGAATTAAATTGCGATTTTCAACGTCTTTTTTTGGGTTTATTAAAATCCGCCAAATTTCAATTTTTCCTTCAAATTCGGTGAATGCGCAACTTAGTTTAAATATAAGATTAGTCATGCTCCAGTTTTGGCATTACCTAACTTACAACTGCCTTTCGAAGTGGAAACCAATGCCAATGACTATGTTATGGGGGTTGTCCTACTTGTGGGGTAGGCCCGTATGTTATCACTCTGAATTGTTTCATGGTGCAATTCTGAATTATTGTACATATGATAAGGAATTGTATGCTCTTGTGCAAGTGGTCAAGAAATGGAAACATTATCTGATGGGTAAGGAAACTATCATTCACACGGATCACCAACCTCTCCAATATCTGCAAGCTCAAAACAAACTTCAACAAGCTAGACACTATAAATAGATGGATTTTAAAGCAATTTCATTTGATTATCAAATATAAGAAAGGTGTGACTAACAAGTTAGTTGATATGTTATCTAGACCTCCTTTACTTTTAGCTATGGGCACGTTAACTCTTCTTGAGTCTTTTTGTGTGAAGCATATCATGAAGGTTATGAGTAGGATCTGGATTTTGCACAAATTCTTCATATGAGAAACCTCCAAGCGAGGGATTTGCACCTAGAGGAGAATACTACTTCCTAGGAAGGTTTGCTCTACAAGAACGAGAAACTTTGTGTGCCTAAGGGGAAAGAGTTCAATTGATGAGGAAGTACACACTTCCAGGGTAGCTGGTCACTTTGGTGTGACAAAGACTATAGCGCATTTATAGAGGTATGTTTATTGGCCAAACATGCAAGCAGAGGTTGCTAAATTCATCAGGGGTTTTGTTTTGTGTAAGTATGAAGCAAGCCTAATAACAAGAAGTTAGGGTTATATATGTCGTTGCCAGTTCCTTCCCGGCCATGGGAAAGTATCTCTATGGATTTTGTGGGCGGTATGCCTACTTCCAAGAGAGGTTTTGATTATATTTTTGTGATAATAAACTGATTTAGCAAAATGTGTATTCTAATTCCTTGCAAGAAGACCATTAAGGCCAGTGATGCAGCTAAGTTATTTTTTGTTAATGTGTGGGTTCACTTTGTTTGCCTGATTCTATTGTGTTAGACAGGGACTCATGGTTCATAGGAACATTTTGGTCTACTTTGTGGGAGAAAATGGATACGAAGTTGAAGAGGTTTATTGCTTTTCATCTATAGACAGATGAGAAAACAGAAGTGGTAAACCGTACCTTGGTCCAGCTCTTGAGAGGGTACAACAGGAAACATCGAGGACTTGGGATGAGAACTTGGTATATATCCAGCATTCTTATAACAAGGTAGTTCATGCTTCTACTAGTAAGACTCCTTTTGAAACATGTTTTGGTTATTTTCCTAAGAGTGCTTTTGATGTTGTTTTGAGATTACCATGTAGAGACAACGGAAAAGTGGAACTGGAGGTCCACAAAGCTGAGAAGTTCATTGAGAAAATTAAGCGATACAAGAGAGGTTGGCAGAGTCACAAGCCAAGTACAAAGCACGGCATGATCAGCACAAGACTGAGCATTCCTTCCTTGTTGGAGATAAGGTATGGTTGTACTTGAGCAGGGATAGGCTACAAGGAAAAGCTAAGAAACTCAAACCTCTTCATGTGGCCCATTTGAGATTCTGGAACAAGTGGGTAAGAATGCATTTCGCTTGGATTTGCCTCCTTATATGAGGATCTACTTAGTTGTGAATGTTGAAAATATCGTCTCTTTGAGCCCTCCATGTTGGATGAAGAAGAAGAGTGATTATTGCTTTCATCTATTGAGGGTCTTGCTCCAAACAGTTGGAATTGGTGGAGGAAGATGTGGTGTTGCAAGGCGGAAAGAGAGGACGACACAAAGAGGAGTGCAGGACAGGTGGTTGATTGGGTTGAAAGGTTAGTTGCCTACCAAGGCCAAGTGGTATTCCAAAGAAGATGTGGGAAGAAATTTCCTCACTTTGTCGGTCCTTGAAGTTTTTAGGACTTAAAAGCCTCAAATTGGGGAGGTATGATCCAAAAATGGATCTGAAAATACCCAATTCTATGTATTCTCCATATTTGATACTTGCAGTATAGATTCTCAATTGATTCTTTCTTCGGAGATGGTCCAGTCAAGCTGGGGATAATCTGGACACCTTCAAATGGCATTTCAGGCCATCGTTGTTATGTTCAAGGATTTTATAGGTGACGGTTACGCAACCGCCGGCTTTATTTTCACCGTTCCGATTCTGTCCACGACAACCCCAAAATGGGAATTCGAGCGGTTGCAAATGTTTGGACTGCCAAATTGGTTTGTTTCATCTTTCCCTCCATCCGAGGGCAAAGCGACTATAAATATGAGGTTGTAGAAGCATTCAAGTGTGATTTTGGGGGAATTCTAATGTGAGCAAAGAGGAGAAGTTGGAGTTCTTTCTTGTTTTGTTCATTGTGAGTGAGTTTACTTTTGTTGAGAGTTGTAAGCAAGCAAATACAAAGAGGAGTGATGAATCCTTCTTGAAGGTCATTTATTGACAGTAGATTTGTATTTTGGAGAATTACATAGTGAAAGGGAAGCAATTTGCTTACCCACTGGAGTTTTTCCACCTTGGGTTTCTCCAAGATAAATTCTTGTGTCTCTTTTGTTGTTGTTATCTCAATTTGCAGTATAGTTGTGATTGTTTCTTACACGTTATATTGGTTAAAAGGAACTTAGTCAACTTCCATTCAATTGTCACTAAATAGGATCTTTTAATTGTTGGAAACAAGGCAGTTTACGGATCAAATGGTTTGCTGTAAATCACATAAATATATATAAGTACACATGAAAGGGTTTGTGCAAAATCATATAGCTAGTTAATATATTTAAATATGCTATGGAGTTGTATTAAAATTTCCATAGGCCAAAATCAGTACAAACATGTTGCAAATAACTCCTGCATTAGCATTGTTTTGTTTGCTATTCAAAACAGTTTAACCCTGATATGGTTTAAGTATATTCTTACTACCATTTGAGATAATAGTCATACCCTCCTCCAGGTTGTAGTGTAATAGTTGAGTGGATACACTTATACTGGAGCAACCCAGGTTCAAATCCTACCAGCGATCAGGCAGCCAACCCTCCTCCAGGTTGTAGTGTAATAGTTGAGAGGATACACTTATACTGGAGCAACCCAGGTTCAAATCCTACCAGCGATCAGGCGGCCTATAGCAGGGGACACCTGAAATCTGCTCAATGATGAGGTGCAGGAGCAAAATGGCTTACCGCGTATTGGATATTGGCAGTTTGACAGGGGGAGGCCCGTTCAACCCCTCGTTTAATCAAAATCAAAAAAAAAAGATAATAGTCATACCCATATTATTCAGACTAAACAGCAACTCAACAAGGCCAGAGGTGCTGGAGTTGAAATGACAAGACAAAATAAAAATATACGTAAAATATTAAAATTTACAAACAAGTTGTTTAAGTATTGAATCTGCATAAGATTTTCAGATTATGTAATAAAAGGCAAATGCAGATTAACTTGGTGTAATTGACAGCTAAGTTATCCAGCTCAATTAACATAATAATGAGTCTCATTCATTAAATCAAATCGGCTATATGTGTGATCTGGATGTCAAAATGTGTCAGCAAGAGAAATGGAAAATAAAATTTTAAAAACATTAAATATTGTCATTTTTGAAAAATACATAAAAATAGTAAATCTTATTATATTGGAATCTGTAAAAGGAATTAACTTTTAAATTATGTGACATAATGCAAATTTGAATTAATTTAGTATAATTCACAGCTAGTTTATCCATGCAACAGCCCTTTAATCATTTTTTATATAGGAAACATGCTTCATTTTGCTTTGTAAAATAAACATCAATAAAATTCAGATGGTAAGTTACTCGTGAGTTTGTTCTTTCAGCTATAGCACCCCTCTCAAACCTTGATAAAATGAGGGCATGTAAATTAACAGTTATTTTTAAGGGCCTAATCTTAGTCAAAACTTATATAGCAAACCAGTCATTCTATCCTTTTTCTTTGTGTTTTAATAAAGAGCCAGCCAAATCACATCATCAGATGCCAAATCTGGCCGAGTCACTGCAGCCAGCAAGTCGAGTCAAATCTTTGTCCACTGATATTATTTTTTAGACAATAGTTATAACATTATATAATGTATTTTTATTTTTATAATATAGCATTGATTAATATATAGTCTGTGTTTGTATCATGCAAAGGCCAAATAGAGATACATACATTTCCTTGGTATAATATTCAAAATTCGTATAAAAATAGTTTGGAAAATATGAAGTTGTAGTAAATCTTGAAAGCAGTTATCAAAGAAACACAGAACGAATCACCCGCAGTAGGTTAAACTTATAATCCAATTTCCCATTTGCAAACTCACATTGTAATTTTTCAGTATTGGACCAAAGCATTTAGGTATCAAGGACTAGTAGCACGCATACTAACTGCAATAAAAAGGGGGCACAGTTCAGAGTTCCATAGTCCAATCCATTGAGCTAACAGCAAAGAATCAAACTATAATTTCAAAAACTAAGGAACATTTCACAATGATTCAAATCTCAATCTGCTGTCTCCTTTATCTTTGCATGAAATAGGGAAAAACATTGACAGTGAAATACACACATCATAGATAGGAAAGTTATAACAGCTATCTTTTGCAATCGGGATTAAGCATGATGAAAAAGTACCTCAACAATATTGTCTAAATCCTTCGCCCGTTGCTTTGCTAGTTCATAAACAGTTCTCTTGTACCTGTGATGAAGAAATTAAGAATAAGCATGGACCGCGTGTGAATTTCTTTCCGAGACAAAAACATTAAATACAATACGACACCGCAATCATAGTAAGCAAATATAGTTTTTTTAGCATAGATTTTAAGTAAAACCATAATTGCAACAAACTAAAGATTAGGTAAACCACAATTACAACAAAGTAATTATTTTGGATATATGAATTCGCAGGAAAACATTTATATAATTTTTTAATTTTATGGATAAACACTGTTGTTTTTACAAGGGTCTATAGATAAATTCATCATAAAGGAAACTACCTCAGTTGAGTTTCAAGTAGTTTCCTGGTGATGTTTAAGGTAGCTAACTTGAAACATCGGTATAAACATAATGCAATTGATCCAGAAAAATTAGTTTAGCCAATAATTTGGCAAGCAATTTCACTTTTAAATTGTCATGCTTCCACATTGCATGTCCAAATCTAAAATATTAATGTATATCTTGTATAGTGGAGCATCAAACATTGTGGTAGCTGTGCATTAAAATTTAATATAGTGTACATGATCTAGCTCATCAAAGATGTTACACGGTAGCACCAATGAAGAAGGCGGCAGGAGAAAGATAAAACCTCAAGACAAACTTCTCAATACAAGATAGGAATTTCTGATGGCGCCCACATGCCACCTTGGACAGAGAGGAACAGTTAACTGACAAAGCCAGAGGATACGTGGATCCTTGAAGGGCACTATCAGAACAATGGTAATGCAATTGTTGGTGACAAATCAATTAGTTTTATTTGAGAACCCTCATGGAAAACATGTTCTGAAAATGTAATTTCAATGATTATCCAAGACCTGTAATGCACCGTCTCAAATGTTAAATAGCTGTGAATGGTTTCGGGAATCCTCCATGAACTGTAATTTAGAGGAATGTTGAGTTTGAACTAAACTAGAAGTGTCACTTGCATCCCTCAAGAAAAGGATTAATAGATTAGTATGTTGTTATATTTTATTTCAAGTTAAAATTTTAATAAGTATCTTAAAAAAGGTCCAGACTGCTTTGGTACTTTCACAAAAATTGCTTTGTTCCAGATCCGACTGGATTTGGTAACTATGCATAGAATCATCAAACATAAGGTAGTTTCTAATGCAGGATATGATAATGTCTCTAAAGGACTGGCCTGCACTAAGATGTCCACCATAAATGGGGACCAAAATTGCCATATTCTGCCAAAATGTGGTAGGAAACCTGGAACATTTAAGGCTAAGACGGAATCCCTCTGTAACATTCAGTTTCCATTTCCAACATGGAAGAAGGCCAAAACAGCCCTGTTCCGGCCAAAAATTTGGAAGGAAACTTAGAATGTTTCAGGCTGGGAAATGGCAATTTTGGAATTTAAGGGCCGATTCAGCTGCTTCCACAGAAAAAAAAATCATTTTTCATTCAAAAATAAATAAGTAAAAACAGAAAACAAAAACTAGAAGGAAATAAATGTTATATGAAACCTATTTTAATCAGTAATTTATTAAATGGGTTCGGACCATTTCCATACTTCCAAAAATTTGCTTTGCACCAGATCTGACTGGATTTGGTAACTCTGCATAGAATCATCAAACATAAGGTAGTTCCCAATGTAGGATATGATAACTTCTCTAAAGGACCAGCCTGTACAAAGATTGGCTGGTGACGCTTCTAAGAGACTTGGTTACCAGAAATGGGACAGAAGCCCTGTTTTTATTTCCAACATGAATGGAGACCAAAATTGCCATGTTCTGCCAAAATGTGGTAGGAAACCTGGAACATTTGAGGCTAAGACGCGAAAGTCCCTCTGTACCATTCAGTTTCCACTTTCAACATGAAAGGAGGCCAAAACAGCCCAATTCCAGCCAAATATGTGGTAGGAAACATGGAATGTTTCAGGCTGGGAAACAGCAATAAAAAAGTAAAAAGAGAAAACATAGAAACTAGAAAGAAATAAATGTTATATAAACCTAAAGAGCCATATTTGATGCATTCTAGTGGTTTTACAGTTTTACTCATTTGTAACCAACAGCAATGGGTGAGAAACGCTCACCATGAGACCCTTTTTTCCCTAGTTGACTTCCCAGGGGCTTAAAGGGAAATGCAAGGGAAGTACTTTATCATTATATTTTTAAGTTGCTTTATTAAGCCTTGTAATATTTGTAAAAAACAACTTTAAGTTATAACGATTAATTAGAAAGGGAAAAAGTGTAATGATAAAATAAGACATAAAGGTGGTCACTTTAATTTAATAAAGTGCACCTACCACATGGAGCGACCCACATGGAGTAGTGTGCCCAAAAAAAGTATAAAAGAAGATCAGGGGTTCATTTGTAATCATCTTGATTTACTATTTTCTTATATGAGAGAGCATTCTTGCTTCTTTTCAGCTGTTAAGGATGAAACCCCTTGAGAGCAAGCTATTGAGGACGAAAACCCTCATTAGAATTCAGATTTGAGGACAAAAACCCTCATTTCTTTCACATTTGAGCAGAGAAAGGACAAATTCCAGCAAGGGCATCGAGTTGGAAGAGTGTTGCAGCGATTGTCAGTGGTTTGGAGGTTTTTGGATCAGTTTTTGGCCATTTCAGCCTGGCGCCCATTTTGGGAATTCAGGATGGAATTTTTGTGTTCCTTCTTGCTGGAAAATTCTGTAATAAATATCTATGATTTTGTCATCATCCCATAGATCATTTTCAGCTATTTTGTGTGTTGTAATTCTGCATATTTCTCTAGATATGAATTTTCAAAGTTTGCAGTTGTTTAGCCTGAAAAATAATTAAATTAAATCGGATCTGAGTTTTTATCTGATTTTAAGTGGAATTTCTTATTGCTAAAATATTTTGCAAGTATTCCCCGAAGTTATTTAATTTTCTATAAGGGTTTGATAGGGAAAATCCCTTTTCTATAATTTTTGCATAAGGGTTTCAGGCAAATTCAGATCTGTTGTGTTTTTTTATAAAAAAATGATATTACAGTGGTATCAGAGCTTGATTCTCCCAGCCTGTGGAGGAAAATCAGTTCTGAATGCACACAGGTGAAGAGGGTTTCAAATACCAATATCAAAGAAGAACTCCAGTGAAGGGTACCATGGGTGATCAAGATCAAAGACCACCTCCAATGGATGAGCTGAGTTTTTTGCAGGAAGTCATCACTCGGGGTCAAAGAGAGATGCAACATTCCTTGAGGGAATCTCAAAGAGAAATGCGGGAGGCTTTCACGAGATCCATGGCTGAATTGACTAGAGCTTTGCAGGGTTTCAACACAAACAAGCCAAACAATCATGGAGTGGGAAATAATGGTGAAGGGAGCTCCACTGGTAATGATGGTGAAAGAGTTTCAATCAAGCCTTCTTTTGGAATTTTTAGAGCGAAATTTTTGCAAAGAGAAGAGCCACAAATAGAGACGGAGCAGCCACATGTAGTAGAAGACATGGACACTTATGGTGAAGAATATGCAGCCCTAAATTTTGCAACACGTGAGATGTTGTCATTCAGGGACTTTTGTCAACTAAGGATGAATAATGGCCCCAGAAGAACAAGGGATCTCACCAAGATCAGCCACGGAAGGATCTACAACATAGATTGGGAAAAATAACTCTTCCCTCCTATGATGGATCGAACAAGTGTTCAGCTAGAGCATGGTTGCAGAAGATGGATACATACTTATCCTTGAACCCCATGTATGAGGAGGAAGCACTCAAGTTTGCCACCTTGCATTTGGAAGGAGTTGCACATGAGTGGTGGTACCACATGGATTGATCACCCAAGGGCATGGATCTATCACTACTCTTGATGAGTTCAACCAAAGACTCATGGAGAGATTCGATAGAAAAGATCCAAAGGTCCATTTTAGGGAGTTGGCACAACTCAAACAAGAAGGATCGGTGGACAACTATATTACTGATTTTCAGAAACTTTCAGTGATGGTTCCGGATGTGGCGAAAAGAAGGTTGGTTGTCTTGTTTGTTGAAGGGTTATTTGAACCTCTCAAGGGCTTGGTCAAGGCTTTTGAACCCTCATCCCTTCAAGATGCCATCAAGAGAGCACTAAATTTGGAGTCTTCAGCTCCTAGAGGTAAATTTCTGCCTTTTGGACAGCAAAAGGAAACTCTTTGGGGCAGCTTAAACCCCATTTCCGGGTCAACAAAGGACAGCTCCTTATGGCCAGCAAAGGAGACCATTTCAGCAAGGAAATGCACCACAAAGAGAGCTTCCAAAGTCCAACAAAGAAGGGGAGACACAAAGAATGAATTAAGGAGGAACCTTTGCTTCACTTGCAAGGATCCATGGACACCGGGACATCGTTGCCTTGGGAGAGGGCAAGTTCACTACATTGAAGTAGTGTCGGATGGAGAAGTGGAGGAGGAAGGAGAAGAGATACAAGAAATTGAGGAACAAGGGAAAGAAGAAGAAGTTGATCACATGGATAACACCCTTGCCACGTTATTCGAGCTCCTAGATATCACCCTTTTAGAGTAAGGGGTGAGCTACAAGGTAAAAGAGTTATTGTTTTGATTGATAGTGGGGCAACCCACAATTTTATTGATGCTGATTTGGTCACTAGATTGGGGCTGCAAGCGGAAGATTTCAAAGGATTCAAGGTGACAGTGGCTGATGGCTTCACCATCCCATGCACAAAGAAGGTACAGCAGCTGAAGATCACTCTAGGGAAGCATAAAATAGAAGATGACTTCTATGTAGTGGGCATTGGAGAGACAATGTGGTCTTGGGAGTGCAATGGTTGCACTCACTTGGTGAGTTTACACAAAACTACCAAACAATGGAGCTGAAATTCAGATCAGCAGGCAAGGAAATAGTGTGTGTGGTATGGCTAATGGAGCACCAATGGTGGTGACAACAAAGAGAATGGAAAGAGCGTTCCATAGAGGGCAGATTGCATGGGCAGCAGAGTGTCTTGTGACTCCCACGGATCAAATTTCAAAGCAGCAGCAATACCACAAGGATATTCAGCCCATCCTTGACAAGCATGCAAGAGTTTTCAGCAGTCTTCTACATGGTCTTCCACCGGATAGGGGTTTTGAGCATACCATTGAGTTGGAGCCAAGAACTAAGGCAGTGATTACTACTCCATACCGCCACCCTAGAGCATACAAAGAAGAGATCGAGAAAGCCATCAAAGAACTCTTGGAGATGGGGCACATAAGGCCTAGCTCGAGTCCTTTCGCTTCATCAATGGTGCTAGTGAAAAAGAAGGATGGGACAATGTGGATGTGCATTGACTATAGACTCTTGAACAAGAGAACCATCAAAAATAGGTATCCCATACCTAGAATTGATGAGTTGATTGATGAGCTACATGGAGCCCTCTATTTTTCCAAGATTGACTTGAGATCCAGGTACCATCAAATCCGGGTAAGAGAAGAGGATGTGTACAAGACAACTTTTAGATGCCATTTTGGTCACTTTGAGTTTTTGGTGATGCCATTTGGATTGACTAATGCACCCACTACATTTCAGTCTTGCATGAATCATGTGTTTAGTCAACAATTGAGAAAAATTGTTCTTGTATTCTTTGATGACATCCTTGTGTATAGCAAGACTTGGGAGGAGCACCTCCAACATTTGGACATAGTGCTGGAACTTTTGGAGCAGCAATCACTCTTTGCAAAGGAGTCCAAATGTGAATTCGGTGTGACTGAAATATTGTATTTGGGCCATGTGATTAATGTTAGGGGTGTTCATGTTGATCAACAAAAGATCCAAGCCATCTTGGATTGGCCTCCACCCTCTACTATGACACATTTGAGAGGATTTTTGGGATTGTGCAACTATTATAGGAGATTTGTCAAAGGATTTTCTCAACTAGCTGCCCCCTTGACTGATTTAACAAAGAAAGGAGCTTTCAGCTGGTCCGGAACAGCCCATTCCGCATTTGACAACTTGAAAAAGGTAATGAGCTCATGTCCAGTGCTTGTTGTTCCTGATTTTTCTATCCCTTTTGTATTGGAATGTGATGCTTCCGGAGAGGGAATAGGGGTTGTCTTGATGCAAAAAGGGCACCCAATTGCATTTGAGAGCCGGAAACTCAAGGAAATTGAGCGTGGATTTTCAGTTTATGACAAAGAAATGCTAGCTATCATGCATGCTTTGGCAAAGTTCAGACAATACTTGGTGTGTGGCAAATTTGTGGTCAAAACCAACCACAATAGTTTGAAGTTCTTTTTGGGGCAAAAGGATTTGAATGATAGGCAACAGAAATGGGTAAGCAAACTCCAAGCCTATGATTTTGATATTGAATATGTTAAGGGGAAGAACAACATAGTTGTTGATGCCTTGTCTAGGAAGCCTATCTTATGTGCTATGACAGAAATTACAGCAGAATGGAAGGCCTACATAACCGCTGAATATGCAAAAGATGAGTTTACAACAGCCATACTTGAAGGAAAAATTGAGGATGAAAGGTACAAGGTTATGGATGGACTGATTTTGTATAAGAATAGGGTCTTTTTGACACAAGATTCTAAGATTAAGCACAAGGTTCTAAGGGTTGTTCATGATTCACCATTGGCGGGACATCCGGCTACTTCAAAACATACAAGCAAGTAAGAGAGAGGTACTTTTGGAAGGGTCTCAAAGATGAAGTACTTCAGTACATTAGGGAATGTATCACATGCCAACAAAATAAGGTAGAACATGTTTTTCCAGCTGGTCTATTGCAGCCATTACCCATTCCTACTCAAAAATGGGAGAGCATATCCATGGACTTTATCACGGGGCTGCCTATGGTCCAAGGTAAGAATTGCTTGTTTGTGGTGGTTGATAGGCTCACAAAATATGCCCATTTCTTCACACTTCCAGCCAAGTATGATGCTCCCTTAGTGGTTGATGTTTTCTTCAAAGAGGTATTTAGACTTCATGGGTTGCCAAAAATATTGTGAGTGATAGGGACAGCAGATTTATGAGCCAATTTTGGCAAGAGCTTTTTCGATTGACTAGGCACAAAATTGACTCCAAGCACTAGCTACCACCCACAAACTGATGGTCAAACTGAAGCAATGAACAAATGGATAGAGGGATACTTGAGGAGCTTTGTTATAGGGCAGCAATCAACATGGATTAAATGGTTGTACATGTGTGAGTATTGTTACAACACTTCCCATCATATGTCCATTGGAATGACTCCCTTTAAAGCTCTTTATGGGTATGATGCATTTTCCTTCATAGATGTGGTCTTAACAGATAGTAGAGTGCCCGGGGCACAAGATTTGGTACAAGCAGTGTCAAGAAATCTTGGAAGTGCTCAAAGAAAATCTCCAACATGCCCAAAGCTAGCAGAAGCTATATGCAGACCAACACCATTCGGTGAGGACATTTGAGGTGGGTGACATGGTCTTTTTGAGATTGCAGCCCTACCGGCAATCTTCACTCAAACAAAGTGGGGTGGAGAAGCTCAAGCCTCGCTTTTATGGGCCATACAGAGTGCAAAGAAGGGTTGGGGAGGTTGCATATGAGTTGGAGCTGCCGGAGCATAGCAAGATACATAATGTGTTTCATGTTTCATGCCTCAAGAAGGCACTTGGACAGCATATTATCCCTTCTACAGAGCTGCCACCTATGGATGAGGAAGGCAAGCTAATTCTAGTTCCGAAGCCATCATAAATGTTCGTGAGAAGAAGTTAAGGGGTCGGATCATAAGTGAGTATTTGATTCGTTGGAAGGACTGCCTTTGGAGGATGCTACATGGGAGGGAGCAGCCATTCTTGAGCACCCAAATTTGCAATTGCTTGAGGGCAAGCAATTTTGGGAAGGGAGGACTAATGTCCCCTCTTTAACACGAGCTCACCATGAGACCCTTTTTGCCCTAGTTGACTTCCCGAGGGGCTTAAAGGGAAATGCAAGGAAGTACTTTATCGTTATATTTTAAGTTGTTTATTAAGCCTTGTAATATTTGTAAAAACAACTTTAAGTTATAACAATTAATTAGAAAGGGAAAAAGTGTAATGATAAAATAAGACATAAAGGTGGTCACTTTAATTTAATAAAGTGCACCTACCACATGGAGTAGTGTGCCCAAAAAAAATATAAAAGAAGATCAGGGGTTCATTTGTAATCATCTTGATTTACTATTTTCTTATATGAGAGAGCATTCTTGCTTCTTTTCAGTTGTTAAGGATGAAACCCCTTGAGAGCAAGCTATTGAAGACGAAACCCCTCATTAGTATTCAAATTTGAGGACGGAAACCCTCATTTCTTTCACATTTGAGCAGAGAAAGGATGAATATCAGCAAGGGCATCAAGTTGGAAGAGTGTTGCAGCAATTGTCAGTGGTTTGGAGGGTTTTTGGATCAATTTTTGGCCATTTCCAGCCTGGGCGCCCCATTTTGGGAATTCGAGATGGAATTTTATGTGTTCCCATTGCTGAAAATTCTGTAATAAATATCTATGATTGTTGTCATCCCATAGATCATTTTCAACTATTTTGTGTGTTGTAATTCCATATTTCTCTAGATATGAATTTTCAAAGTTCAAAGTTTGCAAAACAGTTTAGCCATATTTTAAGAATTTCTGATTGATAAAATATTTTGCAAGTATTCCCGAAGTTATTTAATTTTCTATAAGGGTTTGATAGGGAAAATCCCTTTTCTATAATTTTAATGTTTTGGCAGGGACGGTAATAGAAGAGAGTTGCCCATCATTTTCTGGACAACATGTGTTGTTCATTACATGAACTGGTTGTTGAAATAGTTGAATGGGCTTTGCCTGGATTGGTAACACCATTACAAAAGCCAAAAGAACCCAAATTTTCATTGTCTATAATTCCAAGTCCCAAGCCTTTCTTAGGAGATACTGTGATACAGCACCTTGCAGTCCCTTCACTTGCAAAAACTAAATATGCTTCATCATTTATCACGCTCGTGCACTCCTGAAGATGAAGCAAAATCAAAGAGATGTTGGGTTTTTCAAATTGGGGGAGATGGATGGTTGAACCTACTACTTCATCTCTAGCTGATGAGATTGTGGATCTTATTATTAGCACCCAGTCAGCTTAATTTTGGGATATAGTGCAGGATTCACTTAGTCTTTGCACTCAATTACAAGAGGTTTTGAGTGTGACAGGTTCTTTTGACATTGAGATTAAAGCTACTGTGTGCACTGCTAGCAAGGAAAGGTAGAAGATACTCCACAAGCCTATCCATGTCATGGTTTTCTTCCTTAATCCTAAATTTTAAATTATCTTGTTTGTTTAAATTATTGGTTTAAATTGTTGTCTGTAGTTCAAAATGTATTTGAATGTTTCAAGTTCCAAATTTATAATATTTTATTTCATTCACAAATGTTCTCATTGTTGTATTCTTCTCCATGTAGTGGTTTTTGGAGCGCTCTGGGTCAGGGATGCCCATGCTGAAATCTTTATGCATTTGCATCCTGTCCCAGATTAATTCAAATTTTCAAATGAACTTGTTTGTTTAAATTATTGGTTTACATTTTTCGTTAACAAGTCGGAATTGATTTCAAATAATATTTTATTTCATTCACAGGTTTGTAGTTCCTCTGCATGTGAAAACAATTGGAGTCCAAGAATCAGTTTAAGCTCAGCAGGGTAGTAAATTTCAATATTATAGCTCTATAATTTGCTGATAGACGCTTTGACTGAGTATATTTCCTTCTTAGTTTCAGTGTGCTAATGTTCTTCACCATCTGACATGTCACTGGCTCTTTCAGACTCTCAAATGACTGCATATTGTACTTTCCTTTCATCTGGTCAATATCTTTGTGCTTATCCAGAAAAAATATAAGCCACTTTAATCCTAAATAATGGTATAACATCAACAAATTAGTAGATTAAATTAATTATATGCACAACTATACTGATATAAGTGCCTTACAAAATTCGCTAGAAAGAGAGAACATGAAGTACTGGAATATGGACCGCCTATCTATCCTATCCATCTGTTTTTTAGTGTTTGTCTTTAGTATTTACAGTCCAATTTGCTCAATCAGAGAGTCTATCTATTAATTAATAAATATGTCTGTTCACATCCTTTCCTCACTTCCTACAATTTGATAAATAGTGTTACTGTACTTATTTTGGAAACCACAACTATTTGTCATCTCTAGTCAGATAAAGTGAGGGATTACATTGGTAAAGTTCATCCTTCTTTTTCCATCTTCAGCGCTCATCCAATCATAACACTTCTTGTGGCACAATATGGTTGTTGCCCGAATAAGCACCCACGCTTATTTGAACAACTTAATCCAAATCTAGACTCGGGGAGTTTCAGAAAAGAAGTCCGCAGAGAAAAGAAATCTCAGTGTTCCTCGGAAGTCAAGAATTGTAGTGTTCCACAAGTTTGCAAAACCCAGTGTTCCGCAGAGTTCAAGAATTGTAGTGTTACGCAGGTTTGCAAAACTCAGTGTTCCGCAGAGTTGTAAAATGTAGTGTTCTGCAGTTCGCAAAACTTAGTGTTCTGCGGTAATGAAAAAGTTAGTGTTCGGGGGAGTTCAAGAATTGTAGTGTTCCGCGGGCTTGCAAAACTCAGTGTTCTGCAGAGTTGGAAAATGCAGTGTTATGCGGGTTCACATAACTTAGTAATCCGTGGAAATGAAAAAGTTCATGTTCCACGGAATTAAAGAATTGTAGTGTTCCGCAGGTTCACAAAACTCAGTGCTTTGAGGAGTTGGCAAATGCAGTGCTATGCAGGTTCGCAAAACTTAGTGTTCCGCGAAAATGAAAAGTTAGTGTTCCGCAGAGTTCAAGAATTTTAGTGTTCCGCGAACGAAGGAAAAGTTGTGGAACGAAGGAAAAGTCGTGGAACGAAGGAAACCTGCAAAATGGAGCGGTTATCCGCGAGCAAACAAAGTTAAAAGCCACATAACAAAGCATTATGCGAAGGATTCAAACACCACGTAAAGGATGGCGGGAGGCAAAATAAAGAAGAGTCTTTGAGTGGAAGCCCTGCGGTACAAGAAGAGGCCACGAAAAGTAAAAGTATGAATGCAAATCGTAAATAAAGCAAACAAGTCCGTGGATCATTTAGAAGATGTTGAAAGCCGCGGAAGACCATGGAAGTCAAAGTAGGTCGCAAATCATAACGAGACATTAGAAGCCACGGAAGACAGAGAGAAGACAGCGGATCATCTGAAATCCGCAAAGCAAGGAAAGGATATGCGAAAAACTCCGCGAACACGGATGAGAATAGTAAAATAAGTCATCTTGGGCCCAGACTTGAAGTTAAACTCTAATTCTATGATTTTGGTCAAGTCCAGAGTGGAGATCAAGTTAGAGTAAAGAGGAAGTCAAGCATGCAAGGGCAAGATGAAGGAGAGTTGAATCTTATGTTAAGAGAACATGCAACAAGTCCTATTGAAGATCTTTTGACTAGTTTGAGTTCACCATGCAACCTCCTACGCCATTCTGCATGAAAACAATGAACTCGTGCATGTTTTTCTTTTTCTCTCTACAGTTTTCTTCTCTCCTATATATGTACAGGAGATTATTCATTTAACAGGAGATCTTTGGCTAGTTGTGGATGAGCCTTGTTGGTTTTGTACTTGTCACACCTTTTGGATTAATAAAGGAACCATTTTTACCTTCTCACTACCTATGTATTATGTAGAATTGTAACATAGCTGATTTTATCTCATGATAGAAGTATTTATCCTTGATTTGCAGTCATATTTCCTTACCTTTATGTAGGGATACATTGATTTGCAAGTCATAGTCTGTGTTTCCATAAAGTTCATGCAGGATTCAACGATCGAGTTTTTCCATTTGAGCCCTTATAAAGCCATTTGTTGTCCCTTCTATGTGTTGTCATAACTTTAAGCCTCTCTATGAAACACTTATACATAAGTACGTCAAATTGTGAGTTGTGTATGGTGTTTTGGTTTCCTTAATCCTCTTTTGTACGCTCAAGCAAGTAGAGGTCCTCAAACATTTTGCTGCATCACCTTGTTTTCAACTTTCTATTTGAAATGTCCCTCTTTCTAAAATAACAATGTTGAAGACCCTTGGCCTATTTTGTCTACCCGACGGCTAAGGGGTGAACACAAGGGTGACTTAAGTCATAGTAAATTATTATAAAGTGCCAAAAAAGAAAAAAAAATTATAAAGCACTTATATTAATTTTTATGACTTAATTATAAAGTGAAAATAGAAAGAGGAGAAAAGCACTTAGTAAGTTTTATTTATCCTAGGGGAAAATGCGACCTCCCTTGGGAATAAATACATGTGGGAGAAGCATTAAAAATTAGGAAAATTGTGATTGGTTGTGAGAGTGGCCATTTGGGCCTTATTCCTTTATTAAAGCAAGTCAACTTGCTTGGAGGAGTATCTCATTTCTATTTTACAAATCTGATTTTGTATGCTGAGCCTAGTGCTTGCTTCAGAATTTCTCTAAGGACGAAAACCCTTAGAGTTGCTCTCTTGAGGACAAAAACCCTCTTGAGATTGAGGAGAAGAATGAAACCTCTTCTTCTTGTTTCATTTTCCAGCAGTGTTTTAGAGTGTTTGAAGCTGATTTTCAGAAGGGTTTGAAGAGGGAAAAGTGTTGCTGAGTTTTCCTTTTATTCCCAGCTGGAGCGACCCACTTGGAGGCTTGTTTGGAGGTGTTGGGTATGAATAAAAATCAGATCTGTGTTGCTGCTATCTATTCTGATTTTTAGTCATCTGAATCATCATTTTTGGAGTGGTATTTGGTTCCTAAAATTGTCATTTCCAGCTATTTCAGCCTTATTTGGAGCTTCAAACTGGTACTTTTTATTCTGCAATTGTCTTCTAATTTCAGCCTATTAATTCTGATATAAAAGTGTGAGTTTTGGTACATCTTTGGAAGGTTTCTATTTTCCTAGCAAGTCACATTTTCTAGATTAAATTCCAGATCTGCATTGTGTTCAGTTTTTGTGATCCATTTCAAGTTGGGTATTGGGAAAAATTATTTGTGTACTCTTTTATGTCCTTTAGGGATATTACACCGCTTCAAGTTTCAACCTTGTGCTTAGTTCCTACCCCTTTTCCTTGTTACAGTAGTGGAGTAGAGTTAGTTTTTAGGTGATTTTACCTACAGTCTTGTCTAGAAGCTTACTGATGGCAAATCCTCCTTTCAAAGAAGCTCTCTCCTTAACAAAAAGCACTAAACTTCTTTACCCGTAAATCTCAGTCTAAGGTGATGAGCCCTTGCATCCTACTAGTCACATGGGGCTGAGATTTGGGGGCAAACTATCTTTCCAAAACAAGCACAATACACAAACAAGGCAAAATCAATCAAAAATACAGAAAAAAAAAAAAAATTGTTACACCTTTCGTCCTTCACAATCTTTGGTGTTGAGCCCACGCTTCTTACTGGTAGCGTGAGACTGGGAAAAGAGAAAGGTACCCTTACTCGCCTATGTCTTGTCTTCGGTGTTGAACCCTTACCTCTTACTAGTGGTATGGGGTAAAGCGTAGGGTGTCATTTAAAAACAATCAATCCAGCCTTTAGGAAACTAAATCAAAAGTGCTTAATCATACAAAATCCCAAAGATTAATTTAGTTGCTCATGTTAAGAGAGACAACCATTCCTTGCACCAAATCGTTCCAATCGAGGTAGGCCACTGCAGGTCTAAGTCTAGTCAAGACCTCAAAGAAGTGACATTATCTTGGAATCGGTCAAATAATCTTAATTGGAGATGAGTCACATTTTCCCAAATGGACCATTGTTAACCTCGTGTCTTTGCATCCATCATCTTCATTTGCACATCATTATCTCATTTGTCTTACGTCCTTCTTGTCTTTTGGTGGTGAGCCCTCGCATCTTACTAGTTGCGTGGAGTCAAGGGCGAGTCAGACATCCTATCACTATATCAACATTCTGCCAATGGAATGAAATGTTTACAATTGTTTGAACATGGATTCAGATAGTGCACCCTTTACCGAGTAAAAACATTCAAAATCAAAAAATCAAAACATTCAAAATATTCAAAAATCCAAAAACATCCGAACAATGTTTCAAAAAATAACTATCAACACAACCTAATGATATCGAACTTTCAACTACTATCCTAGGATCGTTTCAACTATCTTGCACTTATCAAACAATCATCTTACCCCTGCGTGTATCCTCGCTTGGGGAAATTTCAACTCTCATGTTCTTCCTCGCATGTATCCTTGCTTGGAAAACTGACCCAATCAATCTCAAATCATTCTTCAACGTGGATCCAACAAGAGTGTCATTAGGAGTTGCTTAACTCCGCTCTTCGTTTGATCCAATCCCCTTGCATGTATCCTTGTTTAGGGGCATTCAAATATGCTTAATCCTCACTATGGAACACATTAAGGGCATAGTTAGATGTCTTTATTTAAAGTTGTGTTGCATTGTTGTTACTTATTGACCAATTGTAAGTAATTTTGTTAGCATTTTGGTTTGTATATAACCTTGGTGTGTCCAGTATTCATCGTATATTGGGTTTCTTTTGTGTTTTTGTCCTCGATTTTTACCAATTACAAGTATTTTGTCAACATCTTCATTTATTCACAATCATGATGCATGTCAACTATTGTGTATATTGGGTTTACTTTGCATTTTTTTCCGTTGTTTTTGGACCAATTATAGGTATTTTGTAAGCATCTTTACTTATTCATAATCATGGTGCATATCACTTACTGTGTTTATTGGGTTTGTTTTACTTTTTTGTCTTCGTTTTTGACCAATTGCAAGTATGTTGTTATCATCTTAGTTCATATATAACTTTGGTGTAATCATCTTACTGTGTATATTGGGTTTGTTTTACTTTTCTTTTCTTTTTTTTTTTTTGTGTGTGTTTTTACGCACATTATGGGTTGCTTCATCATGTTTTTTCAATAATCATGGTGCTAACTCTATTGTGCAATAGCAAAATAGGTTGCTCTCAAAATACAAAATCTGAATGGAAGCTCAACTACGAACACATTCAATCCCATCATTCTTCTAATCTCTCTTAAATCATCAGCATTCTCCTTCTTCCTATCAAGCGGTTGTCCACCACTTTGTTGCAAGGCCACCCACCCACTTGAGGGGGCACTCCCTCGATACTAATCCGGATTCGTTGGGGCATTCAAATGCTTCATCGGGGCAAATCACGCATTCCTTCACACTCCATTATCATTTGTTCACCGTTTTACAAGCGTCTACTATCTTTAAAGCGCTATTAATTCGCAATAACACTTTAAAGAGGGGAAAATGTAGAGACCCCAAAATAACCACTCATCAGAATCGCTCAAAACCTTATTAAAACCATTGTCCCTCGCTTCTAGAATTAATTTAATATCGCACCCTATCACCCCCTTAGCTAATTTTATCGCTTAATTTAATACCAAATTAATCAAATAAATCCACACATATCCACTTTCATATTTAAATAAATTAAATATCCTCAACACAAATCGACTAAAGTCGTGACTAGAGCTAAAATCATTATTATAATCAAGAGGATGTGTTCAAATTGACTCAAATCATGCATTTGAGTTAACTAAAGATATCTCCCAAGTCATGGCAATCCAAAATCAATTCACATTCTTCCAAAAGCCAAATATTCATGACACTTTTTGGGTGAATAAAATAAAAGATATGGAATTAAAAAGCCAAAAACATGTGCAACCCCTTGCCAACTCAACCATGACTCATCCTTGCAAATCTAGAATAGTTGTTTGATTCACTCAACTAAATAGCTCATTCATGTTTAGTTATCTCCAAATCAACTCAATCTAAACTTAGCTTGAGGATTCACTTTCCTCAGCTATAAATCAATGGTCTTTCCTTTACAAATCATCCACCAAAACTTGAGAGTTCATGTTGTCATTTTGTGCATTTGCTTGGTGAATCAAATCAGTCTTTCATACCATTATGTTGCCCACATAATGTCAAATCAATCAATCATGCCCGTGGCTTAGATCCATCTTCCATTCAACATATATTGAGCATCCACAAATCAACAAAGATCACAAATCAAACGGATCCAACAAAGAGTATCACGTAACCTTCCTCTTTCAATCGATCTAATCCAAGATCGCATTAGTCTCCAATACTATACTATTTGTAGACTTGCCAAAGAAAGATATCTTCTCGTCTACATCACTTCTCTACTGACCACAATTTTACTCAACCAGAAATTTGCTAGTAGAGAGAAGTAGTAAACTATATGCTTTTGATATCTAGACCATGCTAACATTCTCTCGTAGCTAAATCCTCAAGAAATCGAAGTCATTAAATTAAACTTCCTAGTACCCTCTCTCTTTGGGTGTCTTTCATCAAGTTCATCCATCCAATTAGATAGCCAAAAAGGCCCTTATATCTATAATATATCGCCCTAACAAGTAGCAAAAAGAAAGCCAATCAACCTACGTACATATTTTAGTGATGTTTGATACTTTGTCACAAGACTTGTTCGTGTGGATTTTGTTGCTTAGGTTAAACATCAACTTGGCTTCCTTCTACTGGGACAAGCAAGAACAGGAGCCAGCAGGGCACACAAACCCACGCCACCATCGACAGAGACAAGAGATGCCGAAGAGTCGATCCACCGCCGCCCATATCCACGCCGGGCTGTGACCCGAGACACCACCTACGCAATAGGCCAATGAGAGCCAAAGCCATCCAATCCAATCATCTTCCGAGTCTCACCGTCTCTCACAATGGTGACGGTGGATCTCGTGTGCTCTATGGCTCCTGTTCTTGCTTCTGTTCCAGTTTTGGAGCAGGTCTCTTTGGACGGGAGGTGGCTTTGGGCCGGGATGCTCTACCTCGCAAACCCCTCTCGTGAAGCGCTCCTACCCGCATGTCATGACATGCGCCTCCATTTCTTCGTCTTCTAAGCCTCTATCAATCGCAAGTCCTCTCCTTGGTTTCCTTTACGGATTCGGTGTTAGAAGCAGAGACTATTTTTCTAGCCTAGGGTTGATTTGCCACTTCAATGGCCTATGGCCAAGACCGCCACTTCTCCACTCTTGGATTTCTTCGCTCCAAGCGTCCTCTCTTGAATGATAAAGTTGACATTTACCCCTGTGCAAGGGGTTTTTTGTTGTGGTTTTTTCTTCATAAAGATAGAGATATAATCTTCTCCATCCTTCGGGAACTACAAAATCATCATTTGTTGATGAAACCATGGCTTTCGTCCTTCAATCCACTCTCTCGAGGCTTTCAATGTCAAGCATGTCGTGGTCCATTTACCTCATCTCCCGCTGCAGTTTTGGGGTGAGGAGAGTTTGATCGCTTATTGGCAATGCTCGGGCATTGAAAGATCCCAAACCCCTTTTTGCCTGAATACTTTTTTTTTTATAATATATATTGCCCTGGCTCAAATCTGAACTGATAACATCAAAAGGGTCCATAGAACACCATACTAAACTGCATAGATAAATTAAATAAAACAAAACCCGCAAACCAGGTGAATCCAGAAAAGGCGCCTAGGGTTTAACAGGCAGATTTCTTCATAAACAATTCAGCCGTGTATTTAATAATGATTTCTGATGCTAAATATTACGGCAATACAATTATAAATCTGCAGATAGATTTAATAATAAAGATTGACCAAAAACCCACTGTAAATGAATCAAATCAAATCGATTTGATATATATTTGATGCTGGGAATTACAATAATTATCTATCATGAAAAATACCTCAGATACGGCACATAACAACTGTAGAAGAAGTCGCCCCACTCTAGAAGAAGTCTGTATGCCCACTGCTGCAATTTATTTCTCTAACTGCTGGAATAATAAAAACCTGTGAATACAATGAAGACCCTGTGTGAATCTTCCTCCTTCGAATTGGGTTTCCGTCCAATCCGTAATCTCCAAGGGTTTCCGTCCTTCGAGAGTAATTAGCAAGAGCTGCTCTGAATTTGTTTTTTTGTTCAAAATAATAAGTGTCCCGAGCAAATGGGCCAAATCCTCCTTTTATAACCTTTTCCGAGAATTTTCATTAAAAGAAAATATAATTAATAAATCACTTTATTAATTAATTACACCTTATAACTCCGGAAAGTGATTAATTAATCATTCCCGGCGCCTAAGGTCACTGAATTAGCATCTCATCATTTAGAACTTCACATTCTCTTTCCGACGAGCTATAATACTAAGGTGCTCCCAAGTAATTCAGTATAAAATATAAGCAACCTGAGTAAAATAATTAAAATAAGCCATTAATGCTCCCAAAGTGCGGAAATCGTCGGAAAGCACCGGAATCATAAACTAACTGAGCAAAAGCGGTGTCGATGAGGAATAATGAGAAATGAAGTCAGTTGGGTGACTTACTATAAATAGAAACTCTCTCCAAGAATCTTGGAGAACACACCAGAAGTCGGAAATAACCTTGGAAAGTGCCAAGTGAGTCCTTAAGACCAACTGAACTCATTGCTAACATCAAATAATCCACCAGATCGCCGATAAAACCCTTACCTGCTATGCACATCATCTCCTAAACAACGGAAGTAGCTTACGAAGATGACAAATAAGCTACCCACCAAGTGTCCAAGGGTCATGCCTTTAAAGAGGGACATTACAGCAATTTTTTATCCATCGACTCTAAAACAAAACTTTACACACATACTACCTATGCTCGCATCTTGGTGGATCTGGATACCTCTCTTGATCTACCCGCTTCCATTGATCTCAAAGTTTTGGATAGGATTTGGTCACAACCTCTTGACTATGAAGGCCTCGCCCTTCCGATGCAGGAATTGTTTTGGCCTGGGGCATCCCGCTCAGATTGTCATAAAGTGAAACAAAATTTGAAGGAAAAAATTTCTTGGTGCAAGGACTCCAAACCCGACTGGTTGTCATGGGGATGATATGGATTCCTCTTCGACGATTCGGCAGAGGTTCGCGAAGACCCCGCTTTTAGATGATAGGGAGAAACAACAACCGATGATGACCCAAGTTTCCCCCCAAAGCGGTGTGTGGTGGGGTCGGGTAAGGTGGTGCAGAGTTGACGCCCTTCTGAGGTGGATTGCTCTAAAAACATATTCTCAAGGAAGATTCAAATGTTGAAAAATAGGGGATATTCGATATTCGACTTCCAACTCATCTAGATGAAAATTCGGATCCTAATAGGAGTGATGGTTGGACAGTCGAAAAAAAAAACGAATTTCTTTCTCTAAAATGAGATTACGATCCCAGATCGGGATCCTATAGAGTAATTTGTTTGTTGTTGTCATAGCTTGTGGATGTTATCTTGCTTTTCTTTGTTTTCTCTTCTCGTTTCTTGTTCTCGCTCATTAGAGCCTTTGTGGCATTTTGTCTTTTGTTGCTCGCGAGCCTCCTTTTTGTTATGCTTCAATGCCTCATTCTCGCCTTTAGGACCTTTTCTATAAGGATGCAGGTCCTTTTAAAACCCCCACTTTTACCCTTTTCCAAAAAAAACTTGCGCTTCCTTCCCGACTCCAAAATAGCTTTCATCTCCACTAATCTAATGAACTTAGCCCATTGTTCTTAGCTTATGCAATATCGCATCTCTTTGCACAAAGTATATACGCAATGAAAGAAGAAGACCCAATGAACAACAAGCACGCTATACTTTTGTGCCCTTCTTCGCCCCAAAATTCTATAACAACCTAATGATCTTTGATTATGTGGTGACTCTAACTATAGTCTTCCACAACCATCAAGAGAAAAACTAGGGGTCGCATGGTTTCTAAAGCTCGAACCAGCGGATAGCTGGAATTAATGCACAACACCACCATTCCATTCACTTTCCCTCAATCGAGTTTCTTGTTGCACCTGGGGTCTCCACTGCTAGGTATCCTCTCACTCATTTGTGGATTTAAGCCACAATGGCATAATCCCCATCGACGGTGTTAGATCCAACTATGAAAATCGACAACACACTCATTGTACATACTATTAATGAAGGCCTCACGCTTTCAATAGAACAAATCACCAAAACTCCTCTAGATGGTTGCAAAGGCTCCAATTGCCATGAATAATTTGAAGTAGTCGAGTGAGGTCAAAGCTAAGAGACGATAAAACATCAACATTGTTACTTATTTGTGCTTTCCATGCACGCCACCATGTCAAATCCCATAGATGCAATCGAGCCAATCACCCAAAGGATATTGTTTCTTCCTGCACTTGCACATGGGATAAAGGACCTTGTACATTCCTTATGGCGATCGGCGACATATGGCCTTCATGTGTGTAAAATACCTCGCATAATTTTCATTGGCATCCTCCACACTAATCTCAACGTTCTTCATCGATGGCAACGCAGTCATGTTGCCATGCACTTATGCAAATGTACGATGTCCTCAATTCGATTCCTACCAAACTGTTCAAACTAAAACAAGATCCGAAAGAGTAGTTAAAGCTTTTGAAAAAAATTCTTCTAACTATTAATATGGCAAAGCATGGTCAGCTCTTTAGCAAAACAATCTCGGAGAGGAAGAACAACATGAACTCTCCATCTTCCATCAAAATATGGCACACTCCATGTAAACAATATTTGTGTCCCTTTACGATTGAAGAAACTACAAGTGCTGCAATCTTTATTGCACCGAAACCTAATATCAACTTGCTATAGCCACATTGTGTTCCACAAGAATCTTCAAGACTTTCATTCAAAGATAACCCGACAAATATTCCTTCCTGTTCGTCATCCATTATTTCTAACGGATGTGACAGTTTCTCTTTGCTCTCTACATCGTGTGGACCAAATACTTTTAATGGGGACGATATACAGGTCTTCTTGTTGATGTACTTTATCAGAAACAACAAGATCCTAAATGTAACATCCCCCATACACACTACCCTCAATGACCTGTTCAAAGGATTTTTTCTTTAGTTGTTTTTGTTTTGGTACATATTTCACGAGCAATTAAAAGTTAGAGCAACGTCATAGTATAACTTTGTTGTAATCTTCCATTTTGTTTTTAAGTAATTGACTAGTATAGGTAGAAACCCAATCTCTGTTACAAGTGGTTTGCAAATTTCATTAATTTCTTCAAGGTTTCTCAAGCATAGTGTTTCCTACTTAACACCTTTTTCCATATAAGCATGTTCCTTCGAATATTCAATCACAACAAGTTTTCTTTAAAATACAACATCATAACTCTTTTTCATTTCAATAATTAAGTATAACAACCCATAGATTGCATACTCAAATTCAAATCAGACTCAAGGCGATCAAAAATTTTGACTCGACTATATAAAAATACTTGAAACTTGGACTGTACACGAAAATTATGTCTATACACAGAAACATGGCAAAACTTCGCAAAACATCGACAAAACTAGGCAGAAGCTTGCAAAACTCCTCCATGCAAGACTCGCAAATTAAAACTGTAAAATCGAGTGAGGTCAAAGCTAAGAGACAGATAAAACATCAACATTGTTACTATTTGTGCTTTCCATGCACGCCACCATGTCAAATCCCATAGATGCAATCGAGCCAATCACCCAAAGGATATTGTTTCCTTGCAATTTGCACATGGGATAAAGGACCTTGTACATTCCTTATGGCGATCGCGACATATGGCCTTCATGTGTGTAAAATACCTCGCATAATTTTCATTGGCATCCTCCACACTAATCTCAACGTTCTTCATTGATGGCAACGCAGTCATGTTGCCATGCACTTATGCAAATGTACGATGTCCTCAATTCGATTCCTACCAAACTGTTCAAACTAAAACAAGATCCAGAAAGAGTAGTTAAAGCTTTTGAAAAAAATTCTTCTAACTATTAATATGGCAAAGCATGGTCAGCTCTTTAGCAAAACAATCTCGGAGAGGAAGAACAACATGAACTCTCCATCTTCCATCAAAATATGGCACACTCCATGTAAACAATATTTGTGTCCCTTTACGATTGAAGAAACTACAAGTGCTGCAATCTTTATTGCACCGAAACCTAATATCAACTTGCTATAGCCACATTGTGTTCCACAAGAATCTTCAAGACTTTCATTCAAAGATAACCCGACAAATATTCCTTCCTGTTGCGTCATCCATTATTTCTAACGGATGTGACAGTTTCTCTTTGCTCTCTACATCGTGTGGACCAAATACTTTTAATGGGGACGATATACAGGTCTTCTTGTTGATGTACTTTATCAGAAACAACAAGATCCTAAATGTAACATCCCCCATACACACTACCCTCAATGACCTGTTCAAAGGATTTTTCTTTAGTTGTTTTTGTTTTGGTACATATTTCACGAGCAATTAAAAGTTAGAGCAACGTCATAGTATAACTTTGTTGTAATCTTCCATTTTGTTTTTAAGTAATTGACTAGTATAGGTAGAAACCCAATCTCTGTTACAAGTGGTTTGCAAATTTCATTAATTTCTTCAAGGTTTCTCAAGCATAGTGTTTCCTACTTAACACCTTTTTTCCATATAAGCATGTTCCTTTGAATATTCAATCACAACAAGTTTTCTTTAAAATACAACATCATAACTCTTTTCATTTCAATAATTAAGTATAACAACCCATAGATTGCATACTCAAATTCAAATCAGACTCGGGCGATCAAAAATTTTGACTCGACTATATAAAAATACTTGAAACTTGGACTGTACACGAAAATTATGTCTATACACAGAAACATGGCAAAAACTTCGCAAAACATCGACAAAACTAGGCAGAAGCTTGCAAAAACTCCTCCATGCAAGACTCGCAAATTAAAACTGTAAAATCGAGTGAGGTCAAAGCTAAGAGACAGATAAAACATCAACATTGTTACTATTTGTGCTTTCCATGCACGCCACCATGTCAAATCCCATAGATGCAATCGAGCCAATCACCCAAAGGATATTGTTTCTTGCAATTTGCACATGGGATAAAGGACCTTGTACATTCCTTATGGCGATCGGCGACATATGGCCTTCATGTGTGTAAAATACCTCGCATAATTTTCATTGGCATCCTCCACACTAATCTCAACGTTCTTCATTGATGGCAACGCAGTCATGTTGCCATGCACTTATGCAAATGTACGATGTCCTCAATTCGATTCCTACCAAACTGTTCAAACTAAAACAAGATCCAGAAAGAGTAGTTAAAGCTTTTGAAAAAAATTCTTCTAACTATTAATATGGCAAAGCATGGTCAGCTCTTTAGCAAAACAATCTCGGAGAGGAAGAACAACATGAACTCTCCATCTTCCATCAAAATATGGCACACTCCATGTAAACAATATTTGTGTCCCTTTACGATTGAAGAAACTACAAGTGCTGCAATCTTTATTGCACCGAAACCTAATATCAACTTGCTATAGCCACATTGTGTTCCACAAGAATCTTCAAGACTTTCATTCAAAGATAACCCGACAAATATTCCTTCCTGTTGCGTCATCCATTATTTCTAACGGATGTGACAGTTTCTCTTTGCTCTCTACATCGTGGTGGACCAAATACTTTTAATGGGGACGATATACAGGTCTTCTTGTTGATGTACTTTATCAGAAACAACAAGATCCTAAATGTAACATCCCCCATACACACTACCCTCAATGACCTGTTCAAAGGATTTTTTCTTTAGTTGTTTTTGTTTTGGTACATATTTCACGAGCAATTAAAAGTTAGAGCAACGTCATAGTATAACTTTGTTGTAATCTTCCATTTTGTTTTTAAGTAATTGACTAGTATAGGTAGAAACCCAATCTCTGTTACAAGTGGTTTGCAAATTTCATTAATTTCTTCAAGGTTTCTCAAGCATAGTGTTTCCTACTTAACACCTTTTTTCCATATAAGCATGTTCCTTCGAATATTCAATCACAACAAGTTTTCTTTAAAATACAACATCATAACTCTTTTTCATTTCAATAATTAAGTATAACAACCCATAGATTGCATACTCAAATTCAAATCAGACTCGGGCGATCAAAAATTTTGACTCGACTATATAAAAATACTTGAAACTTGGACTGTACACGAAAATTATGTCTATACACAGAAACATGGCAAAAACTTCGCAAAACATCGACAAAACTAGGCAGAAGCTTGCAAAACTCCTCCATGCAAGACTCGCAAATTAAAACTGTAAAATCGAGTGAGGTCAAAGCTAAGAGACAGATAAAACATCAACATTGTTACTATTTGTGCTTTCCATGCACGCCACCATGTCAAATCCCATAGATGCAATCGAGCCAATCACCCAAAGGATATTGTTTCCTTGCAATTTGCACATGGGATAAAGGACCTTGTACATTCCTTATGGCGATCGGCGACATATGGCCTTCATGTGTGTAAAATACCTCGCATAATTTTCATTGGCATCCTCCACACTAATCTCAACGTTCTTCATTGATGGCAACGCAGTCATGTTGCCATGCACTTATGCAAATGTACGATGTCCTCAATTCGATTCCTACCAAACTGTTCAAACTAAAACAAGATCCAGAAAGAGTAGTTAAAGCTTTTGAAAAAAATTCTTCTAACTATTAATATGGCAAAGCATGGTCAGCTCTTTAGCAAAACAATCTCGGAGAGGAAGAACAACATGAACTCTCCATCTTCCATCAAAATATGGCACACTCCATGTAAACAATATTTGTGTCCCTTTACGATTGAAGAAACTACAAGTGCTGCAATCTTTATTGCACCGAAACCTAATATCAACTTGCTATAGCCACATTGTGTTCCACAAGAATCTTCAAGACTTTCATTCAAAGATAACCCGACAAATATTCCTTCCTGTTGCGTCATCCATTATTTCTAACGGATGTGACAGTTTCTCTTTGCTCTACATCGTGGTGGACCAAATACTTTTAATGGGGACGATATACAGGTCTTCTTGTTGATGTACTTTATCAGAAACAACAAGATCCTAAATGTAACATCCCCCATACACACTACCCTCAATGACCTGTTCAAAGGATTTTTTCTTTAGTTGTTTTTGTTTTGGTACATATTTCACGAGCAATTAAAAGTTAGAGCAACGTCATAGTATAACTTTGTTGTAATCTTCCATTTTGTTTTTAAGTAATTGACTAGTATAGGTAGAAACCCAATCTCTGTTACAAGTGGTTTGCAAATTTCATTAATTTCTTCAAGGTTTCTCAAGCATAGTGTTTCCTACTTAACACCTTTTTCCATATAAGCATGTTCCTTCGAATATTCAATCACAACAAGTTTTCTTTAAAATACAACATCATAACTCTTTTTCATTTCAATAATTAAGTATAACAACCCATAGATTGCATACTCAAATTCAAATCAGACTCGGGCGATCAAAAATTTTGACTCGACTATATAAAAAATACTTGAAACTTGGACTGTACACGAAAATTATGTCTATACACAGAAACATGGCAAAAACTTCGCAAAACATCGACAAAACTAGGCAGAAGCTTGCAAAACTCCTCCATGCAAGACTCGCAAATTAAAACTGTAAAATCGAGTGAGGTCAAAGCTAAGAGACAGATAAAACATCAACATTGTTACTATTTGTGCTTTCCATGCACGCCACCATGTCAAATCCCATAGATGCAATCGAGCCAATCACCCAAAGGATATTGTTTCCTTGCAATTTGCACATGGGATAAAGGACCTTGTACATTCCTTATGGCGATCGGCGACATATGGCCTTCATGTGTGTAAAATACCTCGCATAATTTTCATTGGCATCCTCCACACTAATCTCAACGTTCTTCATTGATGGCAACGCAGTCATGTTGCCATGCACTTATGCAAATGTACGATGTCCTCAATTCGATTCCTACCAAACTGTTCAAACTAAAACAAGATCCAGAAAGAGTAGTTAAAGCTTTTGAAAAAAATTCTTCTAACTATTAATATGGCAAAGCATGGTCAGCTCTTTAGCAAAACAATCTCGGAGAGGAAGAACAACATGAACTCTCCATCTTCCATCAAAATATGGCACACTCCATGTAAACAATATTTGTGTCCCTTTACGATTGAAGAAACTACAAGTGCTGCAATCTTTATTGCACCGAAACCTAATATCAACTTGCTATAGCCACATTGTGTTCCACAAGAATCTTCAAGACTTTCATTCAAAGATAACCCGACAAATATTCCTTCCCTGTTGCGTCATCCATTATTTCTAACGGATGTGACAGTTTCTCTTTGCTCTCTACATCGTGTGGACCAAATACTTTTAATGGGGACGATATACAGGTCTTCTTGTTGATGTACTTTATCAGAAACAACAAGATCCTAAATGTAACATCCCCATACACACTACCCTCAATGACCTGTTCAAAGGATTTTTCTTTAGTTGTTTTTGTTTTGGTACATATTTCACGAGCAATTAAAAGTTAGAGCAACGTCATAGTATAACTTTGTTGTAATCTTCCATTTTGTTTTTAAGTAATTGACTAGTATAGGTAGAAACCCAATCTCTGTTACAAGTGGTTTGCAAATTTCATTAATTTCTTCAAGGTTTCTCAAGCATAGTGTTTCCTACTTAACACCTTTTTCCATATAAGCATGTTCCTTCGAATATTCAATCACAACAAGTTTTCTTTAAAATACAACATCATAACTCTTTTTCATTTCAATAATTAAGTATAACAACCCATAGATTGCATACTCAAATTCAAATCAGACTCGGGCGATCAAAAAATTTTGACTCGACTATATAAAAAATACTTGAAACTTGGACTGTACACGAAAATTATGTCTATACACAGAAACATGGCAAAAACTTCGCAAAACATCGACAAAACTAGGCAGAAGCTTGCAAAACTCCTCCATGCAAGACTCGCAAATTAAAACTGTAAAATCGAGTGAGGTCAAAGCTAAGAGACAGATAAAACATCAACATTGTTACTATTTGTGCTTTCCATGCACGCCACCATGTCAAATCCCATAGATGCAATCGAGCCAATCACCCAAAGGATATTGTTTCCTTGCAATTTGCACATGGGATAAAGGACCTTGTACATTCCTTATGGCGATCGGCGACATATGGCCTTCATGTGTGTAAAATACCTCGCATAATTTTCATTGGCATCCTCCACACTAATCTCAACGTTCTTCATTGATGGCAACGCAGTCATGTTGCCATGCACTTATGCAAATGTACGATGTCCTCAATTCGATTCCTACCAAACTGTTCAAACTAAAACAAGATCCAGAAAGAGTAGTTAAAGCTTTTGAAAAAAAATTCTTCTAACTATTAATATGGCAAAGCATGGTCAGCTCTTTAGCAAAACAATCTCGGAGAGGAAGAACAACATGAACTCTCCATCTTCCATCAAAATATGGCACACTCCATGTAAACAATATTTGTGTCCCTTTACGATTGAAGAAACTACAAGTGCTGCAATCTTTATTGCACCGAAACCTAATATCAACTTGCTATAGCCACATTGTGTTCCACAAGAATCTTCAAGACTTTCATTCAAAGATAACCCGACAAATATTCCTTCCTGTTGCGTCATCCATTATTTCTAACGGATGTGACAGTTTCTCTTTGCTCTCTACATCGTGTGGACCAAATACTTTTAATGGGGACGATATACAGGTCTTCTTGTTGATGTACTTTATCAGAAACAACAAGATCCTAAATGTAACATCCCCATACACACTACCCTCAATGACCTGTTCAAAGGATTTTTCTTTAGTTGTTTTTGTTTTGGTACATATTTCACGAGCAATTAAAAGTTAGAGCAACGTCATAGTATAACTTTGTTGTAATCTTCCATTTTGTTTTTAAGTAATTGACTAGTATAGGTAGAAACCCAATCTCTGTTACAAGTGGTTTGCAAATTTCATTAATTTCTTCAAGGTTTCTCAAGCATAGTGTTTCCTACTTAACACCTTTTTTCCATATAAGCATGTTCCTTCGAATATTCAATCACAACAAGTTTTCTTTAAAATACAACATCATAACTCTTTTTCATTTCAATAATTAAGTATAACAACCCATAGATTGCATACTCAAATTCAAATCAGACTCGGCGATCAAAAATTTTGACTCGACTATATAAAAAATACTTGAAACTTGGACTGTACACGAAAATTATGTCTATACACAGAAACATGGCAAAACTTCGCAAAACATCGACAAAACTAGGCAGAAGCTTGCAAAACTCCTCCATGCAAGACTCGCAAATTAAAACTGTAAAATCGAGTGAGGTCAAAGCTAAGAGACAGATAAAACATCAACATTGTTACTATTTGTGCTTTCCATGCACGCCACCATGTCAAATCCCATAGATGCAATCGAGCCAATCACCCAAAGGATATTGTTTCCTTGCAATTTGCACATGGGATAAAGGACCTTGTACATTCCTTATGGCGATCGGCGACATATGGCCTTCATGTGTGTAAAATACCTCGCATAATTTTCATTGGCATCCTCCACACTAATCTCAACGTTCTTCATTGATGGCAACGCAGTCATGTTGCCATGCACTTATGCAAATGTACGATGTCCTCAATTCGATTCCTACCAAACTGTTCAAACTAAAACAAGATCCAGAAAGAGTAGTTAAAGCTTTTGAAAAAAATTCTTCTAACTATTAATATGGCAAAGCATGGTCAGCTCTTTAGCAAAACAATCTCGGAGAGGAAGAACAACATGAACTCTCCATCTTCCATCAAAATATGGCACACTCCATGTAAACAATATTTGTGTCCCTTTACGATTGAAGAAACTACAAGTGCTGCAATCTTTATTGCACCAAAACCTAATATCAACTTGCTATAGCCACATTGTGTTCCACAAGAATCTTCAAGACTTTCATTCAAAGATAACCCGACAAATATTCCTTCCTGTTGCGTCATCCATTATTTCTAACGGATGTGACAGTTTCTCTTTGCTCTCTACATCGTGTGGACCAAATACTTTTAATGGGGACGATATACAGGTCTTCTTGTTGATGTACTTTATCAGAAACAACAAGATCCTAAATGTAACATCCCCCATACACACTACCCTCAATGACCTGTTCAAAGGATTTTTTCTTTAGTTGTTTTTGTTTTGGTACATATTTCACGAGCAATTAAAAGTTAGAGCAACGTCATAGTATAACTTTGTTGTAATCTTCCATTTTGTTTTTAAGTAATTGACTAGTATAGGTAGAAACCCAATCTCTGTTACAAGTGGTTTGCAAATTTCATTAATTTCTTCAAGGTTTCTCAAGCATAGTGTTTCCTACTTAACACCTTTTTTCCATATAAGCATGTTCCTTCGAATATTCAATCACAACAAGTTTTCTTTAAAATACAACATCATAACTCTTTTTCATTTCAATAATTAAGTATAACAACCCATAGATTGCATACTCAAATTCAAATCAGACTCAAGCGATCAAAAATTTTGACTCGACTATATAAAAATACTTGAAACTTGGACTGTACACGAAAATTATGTCTATACACAGAAACATGGCAAAAACTTCACAAAACATCGACAAAACTAGGCAGAAGCTTGCAAAAACTCCTCCATGCAAGACTCGCAAATTAAAACTGTAAAATCTTGCCAAGGACTCAGCAAGTAGTTGAACTATGCATCCTCAAAGGAATTTAAATCCGCTGCATGAATTTTGAGACTCAAATCGCGCTTAGATATTAATCCAAACAGTTAGCATTTTAAGGTAAATAAACATTTGATGAGTAGAAAGTTATTTGGGACCCAATCCTGGTAATGAAAATACTCGGGCAATTTACTATAACGTTAATACAGCTTTGCACAGTGACCCATTCAAAGAAGTCATGTACTCATAGCCACTCAAAAGCCTAAAAGGGTCCCCTATCGATGGAATGTAATATCCTAAAAATATTTTAGATAAATCTTGATATTTCTGTCAAAACCCTAGTACATCAGTATAAAAAATTGCTTTCATTAATATTCTCTCGATTAGGGCTTCGATCGCCCGAGCCGGATCGGAGTCACAGTCACTGAGATAGATTTCTATGCAGCGGCGGCGGGGCAGCGGCAGCGGGCTCTTGAAGCTGCCATCCAGGGCCGGCGGTTGTGAGGACGGCGCCGGACTGAGGCATGAGAATAGCTCTCGAAATTGAAAAATATATCTAAATATAGAGTAAGTTTTGGCCAAGGGTGGAAATGTAAGAGTAACAATAACTCTTCAATGTACTAGTTGTACACAAGATAGTGTTGATCAAAAATTGTCTTTTAGGACAGCAGTGACAATCTCAGTTTTTACTTAAAAACAGCAAGCCTCAAGGGCGCCAAAACAGACTTTTATTTAAAGATTTCAATCAGCTACAATAAAGAAATACCAGTGTCTAAATACAATTATTTTTCACAATTGATGACCTAAATGGAAAGATAGATGGAAGAGAAGAGCATGCAAACTGATTTGACTGAAATTTGCCCCTAGATATTGAAGCCCTAGTTGTACTTGCTGTTCTGGATGTAGAATCAAGCCTGAAAAGCGTGCCCTAGCTGAACTAGTTGAACACTTGTACCTTGATTGGTCATTGCAATCCCTGAATGGAATTGCCAAGCGTAGATATGAGGGATTCCGTCCTCAAACCTGTATGCAAATGAGGGATTTCATCCTCTATTGCTGATGCAAAAGCAAAAGCTGCTTGGGACAAAGTGGTGGATAAATTTCCAAGATGAATGAACAATAAACCCCAAAACAGCCTTTATAACTTCCAAAGCCCTAGTTGAACTGGTTGAACACACATGTACCTTGATTGGTCATTGCAATACTTGAATGGAATTGCCAAGCATAGATATGAGGGATTCCGTCCTCAGACCTATATGCAAATGAGGGATTTCATCCTCTATTTTGATGCAGAAGTAGAAGCTACTTGCAAACAAAGAAGTAGTTGATAAATTTCCAAGATGAATGAACAATAAACCCCAAATCTGCCTTTATAACTTCCAAAGCCCTCTCCAAAGTGGGTGCCCCCTTTTGGAATTACATGCATGTTCCATAAATAATAAAAATAACTTTATTCTCCCCATGTTGGCGCCCACTCTATCCTTGCAGCCCCCATTATTTAATTATTATACTAACTTTGGTGCCCAATAATAAAAGTTCATCATTTTATTATTATTTTATTTTATTTCTGCTTTTTGGATTAAATATAATTTAAGTGTCCTTTCTCCAATATAAATTAATTAATTTCCCTCTTTAATCTCCTCCCCTTAGCCAATGGAAAATAATAAGAATAGGATTTGGGTATCCAAAGTTAATTAATTTTGAAAAGGGGACATTACATGGAACCAAGAACTCTGCAGCCAAAGGCAATCTCAACCAAATGGAGGTAGTCCCCTGCCTTAAAGGAATTCTCAAATCCAAGACAAACCCAAGGAAACTGGTTAGAAGAAAAGTAACCCGAGGTCCAAAACAGGAGAACCTGCATATTGTTCCCATTGAAAGCATTTGGTCCACAAACAATGCAGATGGCAAAGAAAACTGTCACGTTTGTTAGAATGAGATGTAGATGCATTGGCTGAGTGGGCTAATTGAGCCCAGCCCCACCCAGTTTCGAATCTCATTGGGCACTTGAGGTCTTCCAATCGTGGCCAGCTGTGTTCATGGCCAGTATGCCAGTGAACAGGTGGTATTGATTAAGGGGACTAGGACCCCTGCCTGTGTCCTAGATGGTTGTGGAGCCACCCAAAAATCCAGTTGAACTAAATCAAAAAACAAACAATGGACTTGATCCCTTCAATCACCCTAAATGCTTCACAAGAATCAACTTGCAAAGTTGCACTCTCATTTGCATTGAAATCCAAACATGCAATTCTTGCTGGTGCCACTCTTTTAGGCATTCCTTGGGCTGCTCAATCAGTATTTAGATCATATCCATTCAATAGATGACTATTTTTTGAACTCTATCCATGCGCCTTCAAAATACTGTAGTTTTCACAGCTTGAACATCTTGACAACCATTTATAAAAAGAAGTTTAAGGACATGCCCCATAATGAACCAGCAGGCCTTTCATGAAGACTGTGCATACTTAAATGCATGCTACAACCCACACTCACAGGCCTCAAAGGTGTGAAACCTCAGAGCCTGTTCTGATACCATATAAGGTTAAATCACAGGCTGTGTATACTACATTACAATGCCCTGTGTTTATAGCCAGGCAAATATAAAACATCATGAGATCCTTCTCATAACACGGGAATAACCAGATCCTAGAATAGCCTAATCTTAACAAACCAACCACAAGGTACTACTAAGCTAACAATATGATATCTTCAATCTTCTAACAAGAGTTTACAGATGATCAATAATTACATAGTGATTCACAATCATAGCCGTCTATAATAGTAAAAATGGATTTCCAAGTACTTCAACATAATGGTACATTCATATTCCAATTAGTTGAAATTGCAAATTCATTGGGATCGGTGAATCCAATATGAAAATGCATGAAGAAATTGCTGACATTAAACAGGTGCCTATGCTTTTGATTGGAAATCATTTTATCATTTTGCTATCAACAAAATCTTGACTTCAAAGATGTACTCAAGTGGTGTAGTAAAATTGATTCAAAAAAACTCTAACTGATTCTTATAAGTGATATTAGGCAAGAAGGCTCAAACAGAAAAGAATATTAAATAAGAAAGCAAAGGCTTGCACTATAGTGTTTTTACCAATTACATGTAATTTATAGGATGCCACCTCAACTTAGATGTTAGATAAAGATATAATTGTAATCTTAAATCGTCAAAGCCCATTCCAAGGCTCAGATCATAACAAAGGTTTTGCACTATGAACTCATACTGAAAGAATATGGAATGAAATCAAAGATTTTTGTAATTTACTTATTTGTATAGATATTGAGAAGGGTTACCTCATTTCCTGTTCTTCTTTGGCTGTCAACTTTACTCCATCAAACAAGTATTCTTCATCCACCAAATCATCCCTGAAAAATGTTGTGTAAAAATTCCGAAAATTGATAAATTTCAACAGAGATAAATAATTTCAGGAACTAAATCATCCTACTAGACATCAGATCATACCATTAAGATCCACTTCAAGGCCAAATACAACATTCCAACTCTCAAACTAGCCTATATTTTCTACAAGATTGAGATGGCTGTCAGTTTACCTCAGTTCATCAAGTTTTTCTGTTCCCTCATTTTCAAGTATTCCTGCCGAGAAATTTCTCTGCAAATCCAAAAGCAATGTCATATATGCTTGATGAAATAACTAACAATGGAGTTGTATCTGTTTATTGATACTAGTCCATGTCACACGATAGGATTTGGTATATGCCTGAGAGATTAATTGGAAGGATATAAATGAAACACTGAAAAGTACAAATTCTGTGAAACAGAAACCTTAGAGTGGGAAGAAACTCATTTTCCTTCTCAGCTTCAGATCTCCGGATTGCCTCCTCTTTTTGTAGAATAATGGATGTTAGCAAAGTGCAGAAGGAATTCAGTAGCAAGAGTGCAAATTCTGAGAAAATAGTTTAGAACCAAATAAACATTTATTGATAGGGTAATTTACCTTCTTGTTTTCTGGTTAGCTTTGGCTCCGTGAACTGAAGAACAAAATGTCAAAATATGATTTCTTAGTATAATAAAATGTCTATCACAAAATAAAATTGAATCAAAACTTTTCAGTCATAGGTCTCGTATTTGTCAGCCACTCAGGTTTGAAACATAAGTGATAATCAACATCTTCGAGAACAGACAAATAAAGCAACAATTGTATAATACAATAATAAACATTCATTTGCCCTGAAAAAAAAAAAGAAAATCAAGGCAAATGCCAATTCAAACCTTCCTTGTGGCAGCTTCATCCTTCTCACGAAGTCTCCTTTCAAGTTCTATCCTTTCTCGTTGATCTTGCTCCCTAGCTGCCTCTTTCTTTACCTGCAAATTTAAAACAAGCAATTGCCGCAGATCAAATAGGTTGAATAAGATGATGCTGATGGATCAAAGTTACTAAACCAAAGCTTTAAAGTTTAAACCATGTACTACTCTAAACAAATAAACACATAAATGAGAGAATCACTGAGGGTGCTGATGCAACCCACACAGAAGACATCAGTTAGAGTTTGAACAGGCTAACAATTCAAAATCAGTAGAAAAGGAACAAATTGAATAGAAAATACAATTGAAAATGCAAGAGGTGGGATCGAGAAAGTTTAATACCAAACGGCAAACAATAAGAGATTCACTACAATGGTCTATGTCATGTGACTATCTATGAAAATGGGTAGAGTTGTTTCTTCTACCCTTCACAGTATTTCCTCATTTTCAAATGACCCAAAAGCAATATCCCCTAAAGCTAATTGCTGTGTGCTACAACTAACAGTACAATGGAAATAAATAATATATATGTAGAGAAGCCCCAATGTTTAATTTTCTCGAAAGACAAATGTCTAGTAATTTTTAGTTGAATGAAAGGACCCTTGTAGATTAGTCGCTATGTATATTATCAGAGTGATGTCTTTTGAATGCTAAAATCACTTGCCTCCTCATCTTCCTCATCTTCATCTGAGATATTCCTTCCATCTCGTCTTGATTTCGTTGGCCTGACTACAACCTACAATAGATTCACCATCAATAACAACAAAATTGCAAAAGGACTAGATCAAGATTCAAGAATATTGAGATGGACTGATGAAAAACAATACAACATTTAGGTAATACCGAACACCTTTGTAGAGTTGTTTGCTTCAGTTAATGATTAAGAGTCTATTGCTTTTAGGCCACCCATAAACAAACTAAATTTTCTACAGCTATAGAAACTCCCGATAGGAAAGCTGAAAAAGATGCGTAGCAAGATTCCAAGCACCCATTAAAAATATATTCGACCTCATCATCTTCGTCAGTTTCATCAGGCTCCCTTTTCCTCCGAATGTGCTTCTGCCTAGAATCTTTCTTAGATTGAGTTCGGACTACATCAGGAGCAGCTTCATCATCCTCGTCATCTGCATCTAACAGTGCATAATCCTTTTGTTTTCTCACAAAAGCAGCTGCTTCTTTCTCAGCTTGCTGATAGGCCTGTACATAAAGAAAACCGTAAATTAATGCAGACGGTAGCTTCAAGGAGCCTCCGTTCTCTATCTAGGTCCTCGCAGATACATATATGTAGCTGCTCTATTATGCCTTCCACTTTCAGTATCTCTCTTCATAAGATATGCATAGAAAATGGAACTCATTTACAGAAACTGGGTGTAATGGTATGCTATGTAATGGGAATTGTTTATGTCACCTTCCTAAGTATCAAACTATCCAAGACGAATTACAATGTGTATCCTTTGGCAATGTTAAGTATGCTTGCAAAATGAGGGCATGGGCCAAATGTTAGCTATACCCTTTGGCAATGTTAAATATGCTTGCAAAATGAGGGCATGGGATAAATGTTAGCTATACTCCCACAAAAGAAAACAGTAAAAATGAGTATCAAAGGAAAGATTCAGTGTTTGCAGATCATCAAATGATGTTGAATAGTAAACAGATTGTTTTTATAATAAAATGGACGTCAATCGAACTTGAACCATATGTGATATTGGAAATTTAAAAGGCAGTAGTACTTGCATCAAGAAAAACAGAAAATATATCTTTCCTATTGTGAAAAGACTTTAATAAAATAATCCAGATGAAGATGAATCAGACAATTTTTCTCATTCACCATTGACGCTGTGGCATATGCGACCAATGTAAGTGTTGCATTCTTGATAATCTCTTTATTCAAATTGGAAATGATAGAGTGTCATTAGCAATTAAAAAAATTAACCCATTTAATTTTTTTCTGAGATTAATGTTGACTACTTACATTCAAGCCACCTGTTTTGCGTGGTACTTTTGTATAAAGTTCGTCTGCAAATGATTGTGTTTTCGAAGACGATGGAAGACCATATTCTAAAAGCCGGCTTACCATATCCCCAACTGTAGATGACTTTTTAGCTGCACCATAAAATGCCATTACAATTTATGACTATTACCTAAGCTGAAATGTCAAACATTAAAAAATTGAGTATGATACCAAAAAGAAATTCAAACTCCATGAACTTGCAGCATGCTCACCCAACCCAATGATGAATGAAACCACTGCTGGCTGGGAATAGCCCAGAAGTATGTGCAATTGATCTGAAACCCATACTTGAAGACGTTTCTCATCCGCCATGGTCACAAAATAGAATAAAGACAACTGAGAGGTCCAGCTACTTCTTCAGTCTCTGAAGTGCTAATTAAATTCAAACGAGAGAGTCTATTCAGCAAATGAAAAGTTAAAGACATGCATTAGTAGTTACACTGATACTGATAGCTATGCAAGTTTGATGACTGAACATATTATTAACCTGCTTCATCAGCTTAAATAGCCTTAGCTTGTCTTGACAGACAAATAATAGTTTGAGGCTTTAGCTTATCCCCGAGAGGCAGGGATTCAGATAAACATATATGATTAGACTTGTTGGACAGCTGAATATCCAAAAGAAACCTAGAATAAACTTACAAACAGAAATAAACTCTTTCAATATCCTAGATTAAACTGGGAGATCGTATGGCAAAGAATACAATGGTGACTATTCCACAGTAAACAAGACAAGGAGATATTTGCAAGGCAAGGAGATATTTGCAAAGCAATCTAATCGCATTGAACAGGACCCTGCTTGAAGATTAAGGAAACTCCCTGGAACAAAGTGGTAAAAAGGAAAACACTGGTAAAACAGGAAAACACTATATACACAAAATCATCAATCTTGAGAATAATTAGTGTTTTCAAGTTTTGTTTTGAAAGACTAACATGACATGTTTGCTTCAAAAAGAATAAAACCATTGAGCTGGGCATCTGAATAGAGGTTCAATTCCTTTCTATGTGCAGAAAAACGGCTAGCGAAAAGTTAAAACATTACATAGATATATACAAAATAACATTCACACATGACACCATATTGAAGAAACCCAATTAGGATACAAAACTCCACCAAAAAAAGAACTGCTTGTATCCCTTCTGAAATACATTACGACAGGGATAAAAAGATATGCATTCACTTTGGAAAAACTCACTGTAATTCCTCATTTAAGAAGATGCTATATTGGACTCCTTTTTCTAATTAAACTCCCCTACCTTCCCAAAATGACTTTCAGGGATGATTTAAGATAGCTTCTCCTTCAGTTCCTAGGTGTGTTACTGTGCTTGTATCCCTTCTGAAAAACTTTATGACAAAGATACAAAGATATGCATTCACTTTGGAAAAACTTATACTGTAATTCCTCATTTACAGAAAATGTTATATTGGACTCATTTGTTCTAATTTATCTCCCACAAACTGACTTTTAGGGATGATTTAAGATAGCTTCTCCTGCACTTCCTTCATCTGTTACTGAAAAGCCAAACGTTTTTGGTCACTTACATAGACATCTTATCTTCCCCTAGTATGGTGGTGATGATTGAATATACCGCTAAAGGATGACAGTGTTTTTTATTACTTCTGGCCAAATAATGGACAGTCAATTTTTTTTAGATTTGGCTCGTTTCCACTTGTTTCTCAATGACTTATGTTCACTTGGACATGAGTCATTATTCTCTCCAACTGCAGTTAGGCAACAAAATAATACTCCTAGTGCTAGAACACATGTTCGGTATTTGGTTGAAACTTGAAACCTCGTTGACGGATAACCCATCAAAACAACAAGAGCAATGCGAACATCCACCTCGGAAGCCACCACGCTGCTCTGCCTCGCTGTTTTTGTTGAAAACTGAAAACACCACTTGTATGTCTCAGAAAAAAGGAGGAACAAATATGCCTCTATTTTGATATTTTTACCTTTTTCATGATTGTTTTTGGATAAACAGTCCATAATGCATGCTCCTAACAGTTCCCAATCAAAATTCATTTCAAGACTGTGACCTAGCAGTAAGATGGGGCACTTATCACAACAATAACCCAGATTCAAAACTTGGCAGTCATGCCCCTCCCTTCTTATAAAGTTATGAATATTATAGCAGAGTTGACTCTCCATGATTCTGCAATTCAATGATAGTTTATGGTCCCATTTACCCTATTCGAAGAAAAATCTCCCACAAGAAATAATTATCAGGTATGCATATTATATCTACAGAACTGGTACAAGATTTTCTGGCAAACAGCCCACCATTTACAGGTAGTTTGTGGGGGCCAATAGTATGAAACAAGACAGACAATGCTTTGTGGGTTTTACCCCATATTCGGGAAGAGCGTAAACTCGAAAATAAACAATTCAACATATCATACAATTTATGTGTTACATATATATAGGAGAGTATTTCTAACTCCTATAACAACTCCACAAATCTCTCACCCTAAATCTAGATGGGTTGTTCAACAACCTTTATTCTTTCCCCTATAATATCTCTTGCCTATTTCTATTCTCACGTACAATCTAACTCACATAAAATATACTCACTCAATATAATAATAGCCCAAATATTGTTACTCACAAATGTGAGCACTACCTAATATTCCTAACATTCCACCCCTTAGTGCTAACATGGGTGAGAAACATCGTTCGTTGCATCCATCGTTTGAATTGTTTCATAGTTTCCCCCCTCAAGGTAAATAACTCTTGGATGTTGGTTACAACCGAAAATGCATCCAATTACAATTTAGTCCTCTTTTCCAAACTGAATTATATTTCTTCCCCCTTTTCGAAAAAATACTAATACAAAATTTTCCTTTATATAAAAAAATTAAAGGTGCTCAAGATGGGTCAAACCTTCTACCACTCGCTCCTCATATGCCTTTGTGAAAAGGATAGTTTACCACCAATAATGGATGCTTCTAGAGTCACTTGAACCATCCAATGCAAAAATGAAGACATTTATTTGGAGGATTTTGATGCCAAGCACAAGATTTAAGTGAGTTTGTGTACACCATTGGAGAGAAGACCTCGATGAAGATAGCATGTAATGAATGGAGCTAAGCGATGCGTGTTAAACACCGAGGC
This sequence comes from Taxus wallichiana var. yunnanensis, assembly GCA_018340775.1. Taxonomy (NCBI): domain Eukaryota; kingdom Viridiplantae; phylum Streptophyta; class Pinopsida; order Cupressales; family Taxaceae; genus Taxus; species Taxus wallichiana. The sequence goes on along the minus strand of CM031236.1, from coordinate 627,931,876 downwards.
CAAGCGATGGGATCTATTGAAGCTCACTGTGTGCTTTAAAAGCCTTCGAGGGTCATGGAGGTGCCTGCTTGAGCCATGATTTGGGTAGTGTTGTGTAAGGGACTAAACTCCGTGTCAAGATCCAATAAAAGGGATGCTCGCCGAGAGGAAAATGAACCCGGATCGGGGATGAGATGGGCAGTCAAGAGCTTGGATCAAATGATATACATAGATAGAGATCAAATAGGATCGAAACAGATTTCTTACGAGCTAGGGGAGAGTGTGCGGGGGTTGTGAGGAGCATGGATCAAGGTACTCACCCGATCCGAGAAATATCTAACCACCATGTATTGCATGGGGCCGATCCATAACTTGAAGCAAAAATCCACTGCAAAAGAGGCCAATATTCATCAACAAATATTTGAGTTTAGAATGCAAAAGCATGGCACGCTTGCTTCAATATTGACGTTGAAGAGGGGTTCAATCGACCAAGATTTGAGTGGCGTTGCTTACAAATGTGGGTTGGAGGAGATTGCCGCAAGGTACTATCCGTTGCAATGTGCCAAAACAAGACCAAGACATGGAACCATAAAGCCAAAATTGATCCGGGCGCTCAATGTAGTTATCAATTTATTTGAATTTTGAATGTAGTATTAACACTTCTCTCAAACAAGATGAAAATAAACCCTATACAATAGTTTTGAAACTCAACAAACTTGCATTGTAAATTTTAGCAATGCAAAATCTCCTTGAATGCAAAATCAAAACTATGCAAATCTGCCCTCGAGGCTTGTCTTGTAAAGATGGATCCAAAAAAATCTGCAAACGTAATCCTTCATATAAATTTGTTGTACAAATTCTTAGGAAACCAGAAAAATAATTCTTCCAAAATGTTCGTGGGGATAGTAATCACAAACATGTGTACACACAAAACTAAGCTAAATAAACCCAATCTAAGCATGAACACAAAGAACACAATGAATTTGAAAACTGAGGATAGAGTGAACAAAATGGAGATCGGAAGGCGATGCAAATGAATGATGCTTGCCAAACGGGTTCACACGAGGTTCGCTCTGCTACACCGCCAACAGTTGCGAAGAAGTGTGAGCCGCAAGAACAAAGGGGTTGCACGAGGTTCGTGGTATCCTGCTAGCCTTTGTTTGCACATTTTGACATTACAACACATGAATGAGCACAAACAAAGGTAACGGGTTTGTTGCGAGGTCCGTGGTATCCACTTGCCCATTCCCTGAGTCTACTTGACGAACAAAAGCATGGGTGGAGTGAAAAACAGAGAGGCCTCTTTCAAAACCTTCTCTGATACCAAATGTGGGCTTTACCCCATATTCGGGAAGAGCGTAAGCTTGAAAATAAACAATTCAACATATCATACAATTTATGTGTTACATATATATAGGAGAGTATTTCTAACTCCTATAACAACTCCACAAACCTCTCACCCTAAATCTAGATGGGTTGTTCAACAACCTTTATTCTTTCCCCTATAATATCTCTTGCCTATTTATATTCTCACGTACAATCTAACTCACATACAAATATGCTCACTCAATATAGTAATAGCCCAAATATTGTTACTCACAAATGTGAGCACTACCTAATATTCCTAACACGCTTACGGTTCAAGTTGAGTGCAATGAACATCAAGTACATGAATGAGCTTTGCAAGTTTTAAGAACGCAAGCACACCATCCCAAATAGCTTATAAAATTATGAGTGAAAATCGATTTCAAGTGTGAGATGTTCAAACTTTAGGTTCAAAGGTTCTAGAGGTAAGAAAATGTACATACAACCTAACCCCACCACAAACCCTTAATGTGAAGAGGACTTGGGACTAAAACCATAGATGGGCCTCGGTTCACCAATTAGAAGTTAGAACCATCTTGGGTCACAAAGGATAAGTCTCGTTCATTATGGAGGTACTCAATTCAAGTCCACCCTTAAAAATACGATGACTTGTAGGGAGATTTCAGTGCAAAATACAATATCGGTACATTTGTGGATATGCCCAAGATACGACACGGGTGGTCCAAATATGTCAATATTTGAACCACCAAGGTCGTTTGTAAAGACGTATCCGGACCAAAACCGGATTTTCTATTTGTTGGCATGTGCGTCCCAACGCTCCGTGAGTTTCGTGACATGGACCCGCCTCTCGTGGATCCTAACTCTGGCGATCAGTAGTGGAAATTAACGCATGCGGGTTTTGGTCTAACGGCAATTGTGGTCCAACAAATGGTATTAGAAAACAGAGTCTCGAGTTCGAAACTCACCCAAGGGGTTGTTGGCATGTGTGTCCAACGCTCCCGTGAGTTTCGTGACATGGACTAACCACCTCTCGTGGATCCTAACTCTGACGATTGTAGCGGAGATTAATGCTGCGGGTTTTGGTCTAACGGCAATCATGGTCCAACACTATTTTCTTCAATATTAAAACATAAAGTGACAAAAACAAATTTAAAAACACTCTAAAACCCTAAAAATTCAAAAAGATGACATAAAACAACACAAAAACAAAGGCAAGACCCGAGGGACCACATGGGAGTAGAATTAGGGGTACTCCGAAGTCAAAAGTACACAAAATATAGATAAATTGCAACAAATAGAAAATCTGATTTTCTGCAGTAAATACCCAGCTAGGGCAGCGAACTGATTTTTATTTATATTTCTCAAAATACTTGCCCAAAACACATGAAAATTTGCAGGAAGCTTGCTATGATAATAAAGAACACTAGAACAATATTTTTGGAATTTTTCGAATCATATATGACTGCCAGAAAATTACAAAACCCTAGACAGCTAGAAAACCTCAAAAATTCATATCTTCTCAAATACTTATGATAAAATTCTAAAATTTTGGAAATAACATCTATTAATAATATGAATGAAATCCCAATCACCAGACCTAGAAAAAGCACTCTAAAAACCCTCCAAAAACCACTTTGTAAAATCCCAAAATGGGTCGCTCCACCTGAAAAGAGACCAAAAACCCTCCAAAATTCCTCCAAAATGGCGCCAAAACCTGCTCTAATCGCTGCAATAAAACAGATCCGAAACCCTTGATTTTTCTCCACAAAAGCCCAAAATTCCTCCAAAACCCTTCTCTAAAAACTCTGAAATTGATCTTTGAAAATCAGCCCTGAATTAGTTCCAAATTGACAAGCTAGGGTGGATCTTCCACCACCGAAGAATGCCTGCTAGCTAGGAATGGATCTCTCACCACCGAAGCTAGGGTTCCTGTGGGATCTTACTCCACAAGCTAGAAAAAGCAATCAACAGTTGCTCAATGGAAATCATAAGTGTGTATGCAAGAATGAGCTCTATCACTCCCCCAACCCTCCTTTTATAACTTTTCATTACCTTTTTCCAAGTTGAGAGCTCCATGTGGGACTAAAAGTGACTTAAGTGACCCCAATGAAGAAATAGAATAATAAAGTACCATAAGTCACCCCAACGAAGAAATAGAATAATAAAGTACCATAAGTCACCCCAACGAAAAATTATAACATTAAAGTGTTATGAGGTCCCCCTTAACGACAAAACATAACATCTAGTCCCACCAAGCCACTTAAACTCATGTCAATGCAAAATTATAACAAATAAGCAAGGTGGTAACCATACCCAATAGCCTCCAGAGTCTTTAGCCCCTTGGGTATGACCAAGGCTAAGACTAAAATTTGGCCCTTAGGCCCTCGGCGAAGGAAAGGGGACATTACAATGCGCTTCTAGTGAACCGCATAATGATCTTTGTGCTCTCGATTGAAAGCAATATGATCATGACGAATATGATGTATATCGAATACTAATTTTGATGTAATACTTCAATTTTTTAAAAATCATGTCACTTGTGACTTGTCATTTGATTCAGTTGGCATTATATAAAGTATCAGTAGTGTTTTGTGGTTATTTTGTTGTCAATATGCATACCATGTGGTTAATTCTAATTTATCAGGCTTGAATTTATACTTTTTTTGTATTTTTTGTCCTGTCATATCCAAAGCCATGGCTGGGGGAAAAAATTGTTGTATCAGTGTATCGGATTCTTCATATCTGTACCCATATCCGAACTGTGTCGGCTACTTAGCTGAAAATTCATAGCAGAAAGCTATCTGGTCATGTTCTCCAGATTTCTGAGGATGCAAGTGCAGAATACTAATTTCTAATAAGATGTTAAAAACTGATTTTGAGTTCAGCATGTTAAAAGCTTAGGTTCAAGCATCGAAGCCTTTGGATGAAAACCATTAACGAACCTTAACACACAACTCAGAAGCATAACGAATCGCACAGATTGCAAAGTTTATATTACTTATTAATAGTAGGTGATTTGCAAATTCTGCGTGAGAACAGATTTCACGTTTGAGATGCTCAGATTTGAAATTCACAGGTTCTAGGTGTAAGAAAATATAAATGAGACCTCAACACAAACACTTCATGCCAAGACTAATTGAGATCAAAATCCCAAATGGATCTCAGGTCATCATTGAGAACCCTCGTTGGTCACAAAAGATTATTATTATTAGTGTACTTTAAGTGTGGGTGGATTGGCAAGGCTCGAGTTACACCCAAGCTCGGTCATAAGGTTGAAACCTGAGGGTACAAAATTGGAACAACATATAAGGTAAACAGAAATAAATCCCCTTGTGTGCTTTCATAAGGGTAGTCTCGCGCTCGTGCACCAAATTGGCTGTCAGATTTTCCGCAACCTAATGAACAACCTTTACCTTTGCCTCTTTTTATGGGTAGGTCAAGTCTAATTTTGTTAATTCATGCAAAAATGTCAAAATACATAGTGGAATCTTGTACAGCCATGCTCAGCCGTGTTTTGAGTGTTGTTGGAATGTAAGTGCAGTATACTAACTACTAAGACTTATTATAGTCTGAGAATTGAATTTGAGATCAGCAAATTAAAATTTTAGAATTTTAAGATTTTGTGTAAAACCCTAAACCACAAGCCATAGCCAAGCCTCGGTACACCACTCAAAACCCTATGAAGTTAGAAACAATTTATTAGTTTATATTTATTAAGAGCAGTGCGTAATTTAAGAAAATCTACTGTAAAATTCATTGTAGAAATTTATATGTTCTTAGACCTACTTTGTCAGTAGTGCTTTGTTGCTTCATTGAGAGATCCTTCCCTCGCTTGGGTAACTGTACTTAGATGCTGTGGGTAACTGTACTTGGATGTTCTGGTTCAAGGGTTTCACTTTAAACCATTTTTGGTTTTCCTGTGTTACTTTGTATCTTTCCCTTCACTTTCGTATTCAGATTATCAGTTACTTTCATAACCTAAAGTAGGCTTATGTTAATTCTTCTCTGTTGTAACCGGTTATACTTTCAAGTTTCATTGACCTGCATTGGTCATTTGAGATCGATAATATAATTTATTTCTTTCTTTCTTATTTGTATAATTTCCTCTGGATCAACTGCATAAATTTATGTATTGTTTGAATAATTTCTTCTGGAAAAAAATTTTGTTCTTTGTATAAAACCCAAACCCATAGTTGGACCTTTATACACCAGTTAAAACCCTAGTAAATCATGAAATTGAAATTCTTATTGGTTTATACTAATTATGAAAAGCACGTAATGTACTAAAGCTGTAAAAACGTAGCATAAATTCATGTACCCTTTTAATATTGTCTTCCATATCAACTGCGTAAATTTATGCATTCTTTGAATGCTTTCTTCTGGATAGTTTATGTGGACGTTTTTTATGTTATAACCCTAAACATTACCCATAGGTGACCCTCAATTCTGATTCATGTTTACTCTGCTTCATCTCCGTGCTGAGGACCGTGTCATCTTCAGCTTCAACTCGTTTATTCTTCTTGCCCATTTCGCAGGTGCATGATGTCTATGTGATTTAAAACGCTAACTCTAGCGTGTGCAATTAAAACGCTAAACCCTAGCGTCAGCAATATAAACGCTAAACCCTTGTTACAAGGATTAATTACTATAAATTAATTATGAGTAATGTGTAATTTCTGTCGAGAAATCCATAGCAGAAATAAATGTGGCATTGATATATATTTTCTCTATATAACGATTTAGAATCTGTAGTGAGAAATGCATACCTGGTTTGAAACCTCTCTGTCATCAAATTTGTAAACAATGGCTTTGCTGCTCTTGAAAAATCTTTAGTTTCTGTAAATTTCAATACAATTGCAGTAGTTTAAGCGTGTTTAAAAAATCATAAGTAGCTGAAGGGAATGCAGAAATTATTTTTAAAAACTATGAACTGACTTAAAACAAAAAAACAGAGAACCTACGCCCCTACAAGCGAGAACGGCGAACGTTTTAAACCCGAATTTATATCATGCTTTCGGTTTGCCGCGGATGAGTCATATTTGTTTTTTTGGGATTGGTGGATATCTGCCACGTGTGGTCGCCGAATTGGATTTTGTACACGTCAGATGCCTGTGGTTCTATTGGGCTTAATCTTTAAATGAGGGCTTTTAGTTCCCTGTTTTTTTTTAATTTGCCCGTTACGACTTCGAATTAAATTTCCAAATTGATTTTAGCAATTGAGAAAATATGCTAGTACATCAAATGTTACGATAAAATAGCTCTAATGAAAAAAGATATTTATGAATTTTAAGAGATGCAACTAGCAAGTATAAATTCAAATTTAACAAGAGTATGAGGTTCCATGAAAGAATGAAAGTTTTTAATAATGTTTACTAGACTAAGCAGGTTTATGTATCTAAGAGTCGTAATTTTAATAGGATGTTCCAACCCAACAAAATTGCTAGGTCATTTTATCGTCGGTTGCCATATTAGTCGTGTGAAGAGTCTATTTCTTTTTTATGTTAGATCTTCTTATATGAATTTTGATCAAGAAATTCATGGTTTTGTCGACCATATTTTTCTCGAACAAGGTCATGTTATCTACTTTCAAGTTGTCCTCGTATTTGATTCAAAAAATCATAATAAGTTGTAAACTCCATGATATAGTATCATTGTGTCTCCACCACTCTCGCGTTACAAAAAAGGTATGTTCTCTTTTCCCACTCTTTTAAGACAATGTCCACATGTCGGTTTCACATCTAAGATGATATGAACCAGTCCTTAATTGATCCATCAACATTTTCACCTTCTATTTTTTTTTGCTCTTAAGCTAGCCTTTCTCCGTGATTTCGAATTGGATTAAATTCTTTGATATAATGTTCTTCCTTCCACCCAAGTTGTTTTGTCCGTGTGACTATCTTGAATTTCTCTCTCATGTACTTTCTTATTTCCTCACTAGTGTTTGGGCAATCTTGCATGTTAAAGCCCCATTTACTCGTACACTTCTTGTTTTGTCTCATATGTGTGTTCTTCATCTTGCCTAGATCTTCCTCTCTACCGCCATTCTAGGCCACCGATGACATTTCAAGCCTTGTGTCTTCTTTAAATAACTTAGTACTACGAAATCATCGTTGAAGCCAAGTCCATGTTTCAACTAATCAATTTCATATGGAACTAATGTTTCAATTATGAGGTTGTTTGTAATTAGGTGATTTTGAATTAATCTATTTTTGTTTCTTTCGATATTTGACACATTGTTGCCCCAAACCTCACACCCGTAAATAAATATTAGTATGATAAGCAATTTCACATTGAAGATGATGTGAACTAGTCCTCAACCGAGCCATCCGCATTTCCGCCTTCAATTTTATTTCTATACCTAATTAGTCCCTTTCTCCATGGTCCCAAGTTGGTTAAATTCCTTCGTATGATATTATTTCTTCCACCCAAGTTGTAGATTGAGTAAGGTGACACCCACTTTGACGACAATTTGGCCATTGTCATCAACAAAAGAATTTGTTGGAATCTCTTTGTAGGGCTCATCCATGTAAGTGTCAATATGGTACGAGGCTTGTTTCCTAGACATTAATGAAGTGCATGAGAATTGTATGTTAGACCAAAGGGTAAATTTTTCATTGAGAATTATATCTTACATTCAAATTCACAGGATCTTTATTGAATTTATTTCATTGGTATCTTTGCAGAAGAAACAAAGGTCCGTTGGTCGTAATATCATTCATGTCCAATCAATCAATAGATCGATGGGTGTCCAATCAATCAATAGATCAATGATCATGTTCGTGGTATTCTTCCTAGATATTTCTCCCCTATTGTCTAAGTAGCGTCAAGCACACTAATTTGGACTCGCCTCTAAAGAAATATTCTCCTTAGAGTGTAGTAATGGCATCAATAGTTGCTCCAAGGGAAGTGGCATCAATATCCTCCACTTGAAATTCTTTATTTAATTTGTTAAGCTCGCCCATAACATTGGAAAGCACAAACAAACAACAATGATGAACAAAAAATATTCTTGCTTTATCATGTCACATTATGTTTTCTCGTTTCCCCTCATAGGCGATATAATGTTCATCAATGCTACAAGACTTTGAATGACTTGTCCCTAGATAACTTGTTGAATCCATGAATCTGAAGCGAATGAAGTGTTTCAAGTTTGAGAATTTCCTACATTGCAGTAATGAGTTAACGAGTTCCATTTGTCAAATTTTGAACCCAATCCTACACTTTATTTGTCACTTTCTCAACAAATGCCAACTCCAAATGTAAACACAAAATCATGCACTTTAGACATTATTTAGTCTCGATTTCATATTACTATTTAGAGGGTTTTTGAGTGAAGAAAGTACTAATCAACCCCCTTCTTTTGCCATCTTGTTTTATTTTGTTTCCTCATTACCTACCTTTTACATCCAAATGCCCAGTCAGCTTTTGTCATCTTGCGTTATTTTAGCCTCAACCGAGGCACCCAGACTAGTACTAGGACGCCCTGGTCCCACTATGGGCATCCCGATCCTTTTTAACTTTCCCACCATCTTTTGGGCTCCTTCTAGCCATTTTAACTTCTTATCTTTTTGGTGGTCGACTATTTCGAGGTTAATTACGAAATTAGATCAAGAGAACCCTATAAATATAAAGTTATGAGACCATAATGAGGGACCAAACACTAGTCACTACTATCATCCATCTAGAGTTGCATCCATCTATTGCATTGGAGATCACTTGCATCCATATAGCTCCATCACAAAGCACAAGGCTAGGACATCTGCATCACACTTCATAGGGGAGGGATTCTATTCTATTTCATGCACACATTCTATTACATTTTCTACACGTAGTTATTGCTCGTTACTTCACAAAGTGTGACTAACACAAGAGCAACCTAGGGCATGTTCACACACACTTGCACATAGAACTACATCAGTCTGAGATGTAGTGCAACACTCAGTTAGTAAGTTTACCATTGTGGCAGCTGAGGTCAATCCGACCCCTTCATATGCATTTTTCTTTTTTAGGTTTAATGTTTGTTTTGGGGTTTTGCAAGTCTTTCCTTCATCTTGGATTATCAAAGTGGCATATGAAGCGATGATGGCAAATCTGATATGACACACAATGAAGGTTTCAAACCACTTCCCACCCTACAAAGATCGGGCCTAGAGCTTTTACATAGACCAAGGCACCCAATTTGCAAACCAAAGTGCCCACAGTGCCCCAGTCCATCTCCAGTGCTCTAGTCTAGTTAGATACTCCAAATCTATCCTTTCGAGGCTTCTTGCATTGTTCCTACTTCTAGATTTTCCAAATCACCTTTCAAACATTGTCTTACAAGCGTCTTCTATTCAACTGAGTTCCTTCCTCTTCCCTCTTGCACATTAGGGTTAGCTTTTCCTTTTGAATAGTTGTTTGGGTCATTTTTATACTTTTTTACTACATTTATTTACTACATTTATTTACTTTATTTACAGTTGTTCATAGCTTAGATTAACTATCCCCACATTCCACATTTTAATTAATTTTAGTTAATCATTATGGTGAACCCGACTCGATCATTCACACTTCTAGGTTCTTCATTCATTCTAGGGCTTACTTCATCTTTCTTTTAGTTTATTCCCGTCACCCGGAGCGGACATTTTGATCTCTCCAATATTTTGAGCTCCCTTCATCTAAGCGTCGTATTTCTAGCTCAATTACGATACAACTACATCTATGGCTAATAATCCTCTAGATCACTCCCATCGCGTCCCTTCATGAGATAGAGGTGTCTGATAGTGAAAATTCCTATGATGAAGACACCAATGTTGACCAAGACCAATTTAACGCTATTATTGACTTTCGCCAAGCATTGTGTGAAAACCCTACTCATCTCCCTCATGTCTTACATGCTTTAATCACCGCTAAGAGAGCTCGTGATGCTTCATTTCCGTCTTTGCTTCTTCTACTCCTATGGTATCTATTCCACCTACATATGTTTCTACTCCTCAGTCTCGTACTCCACCTATATATGTTTATGCTCCTCTCGTCTCTACTCCACCTATATATGTTTCGCCCTATGGTATCTACTCCACCTACATATGTTTTTGCTCATTTTACTACCGCTCCCACCGTTCACCATGGTGCTTCTCATATGCACCTTGGTTCTTCCTTGAATTCTCCAAATTTGACATCTTTATATCAAGACTTACAAACCCAAATTCGTCAACTTCAGTTAGCTACCTCACGCGTAGAACCATCTCTAGATTCTACAGTCTTGTTGCATACTCCTTTCGCCCCTACCATATCAACATATCCATTGCGCCTAATTTTGTCTCTCCTAAGTTACCTATCTTTAAAGGCCATGGGGACCCACAAGATCATCACTGAGCATTTCCCGTAGCATGCCTTGACTATGCGGATGACCATGCTCTGCTAGCTAAGCTTTTCCCTCGTAGTTTGCAAGACTATACAATGTGTTAGTTCTATGACTTACTCGTACATTCGGTAATCTCTTTCACACAGCTCGTTGACACCTTCCTCACGTATTTTTCTATCAATATCAGCTCTAAGATCTCCTGCGCTCAACTTGCACAACTCAAGCAAGGCTCTAATGAGCATTTATCCTATTATGTCTTGTGATACAAAAATAATTTAGCTAAGATGTCTAATGTACTTGAGGATTCCAAACTTCAGGATTTGTTCATTCAAAGTCTCTTACTACCTCTTCAAGAGTGTGTTCTCTTTGAAACCTCTTGTTTGTCTGATCAACTCTACCACACTCTCAAGCTTCATGAGACAAAACTCTTAACAATAGGCAAACTTAAATATCACGAGCAAGCATCATCATCCACCTACTTTTAAGGTAAGCCAACATTTAAGTCTTCTACAACTAAACCCATGGATGAAAAAAACTACTATAAACACAATCTCTACTCCAAAGGAACTTTGACCACAACCATATAGACATACTTTTACTAAGTTTAGTACACCTCCGAGCATTTTTCTACCGCAACTCATCGATAACCATCTTATTATCATACCATCTCCTCTAAAATTTGATCCATCTCGCCGAAAGGATGTAATTTTGATGAAAAATATTACTATGATTATCATCAATGCATAGGACATCCCACTAATTGTTGTTTCTGGCTACGACATCTCATTCAAGATTTTCTTGACAATGGTCAAATTGAGCTTCCAGAATTCGTGACATCTCCGCCTTACCAATGACAATCATAAGCTCAAGATCTTTAATAACCCTTTACCCAAACATAACACCAAAACAACATATTCGTCGACTAAATATGTCTCTCACACCGTGTGTCCTCCTCTTTATTTCCTAGTTGTTAACATCAAGCTTCACCACCAATCATTTCTTTCTCCCACAATGATTTTCATGCAAATTTCAATTATAATCATTTACACATCAATGCATCTATTGTCTCAACCTCCATTAACAACACTAAGGTTAATCCATCATGGCCCATTAGTGCATGCTCTATTTCACTTCTTAAGGTTATCGGTTATCCTCCATCACAAATTGAATACCCCTTCCACAAACCCTTTGGTGTTTTTAAGCCACTGTTACGGTTGGTCCCCTTACTATGCTTGAACCATTTCTCATTGGAAACACCGTTGAGGGATGTGACATGCTTCTTGGTCTTAATTGGATTCATTGCTCTCAATCTATTATTTCTATGTATCATTTGTACCTCAAGTTCATTCATAACAATTAGGTCATTTCTATTGATGGTGTCCTTCCATCTACTCTATGGTCGTCATCTCCTCACACAGTAGCTAGTACACCACCTACTTCTTCTACCACATCACATTCTATGTTGCTCAAATCACAATCTACCCCTAACTTACCTACTCGAGCATTGTCTATGCACCCACATCGTTCAACTAGTCCTACACATAGTTTTAGGCTCATTACTCAAACACCGCATCTCGGCATTGATAACCACCTCGCCTTATTCCATGTAGATCTTCATTACCGTCATGCTCGCCATCCTGTAGGTCTCCATCGCCAACACATTTTGTCATACCACATCCTTCTTCATATATTCATCCATCGCATGCACATAAGCTTTATTCACCCGCACATTGCTCGCCTACTATACTACCACTATTAGAGCATGGTCCTACATTTTCAACTCTTACATCAAAGGGATAAATTTTGCCCTTCATCATCAATGGATAGTTCATTCATTCACGCGCACTGGGGGCATAATAATTCACCTTCTCCCCCACCTCGCTTTAGCATAGTTACATTTTCATACATCCATTAAGCATAATCATCATACATTATAACGTCATCACCACTCTTGTACTTCAATTCACACTTGATTCTTTGAGGGCTTAATACTGAGATGAACCCCACACACTACACTATAAGCATTACACATTGCATTTCATTACACATCATGCAGCATACATCATACATTCTACATTTAGTTTACAACATTTTGGCATTTGCAGATATCATACTAGTATATCATTGCATCCTAATCCTCATTACATACTATATGCAAACACAAAATTATGCACTTTAGACATCATTTAGTCCCAGTCTCATACTACTATTTAGAAGGTTTTTGAGTGAATAAAGTACTAATTAACCCTCATCTTTTGGCCATCTTGTTTTATTTTATTTCATCATTACTAACCTCTTACACCCATATGCCCAATCAACTTCTGTCATCTTGTGTTATTTTAGCCTCACCGGGCGCCCAAATTAATCTTGGGTGCCCATGGGTACCTATTTCTACCGGGGAGCCCCGGTCCTTTTGCACTTTCTGCCACTTTTTGGGTTATTTCTAGTTGTTTGAGATCTTTATCTTTTTACAATCAAACATTTCGGTCGGTTTGGGTTTTGGTTGCGCATTCTTGGGTAAAGGCGGAGGAACAACCCGATAGGACAAAGGAGACTTAGAAGGTGTAGATATCGAGAAGCAAAGGTGAAAGTGGGGGTGTTGGTAAGAGTGAGGTTGAGGGAAATGAAGAAGGTGTAGGTAGAAGGGAAGGTAAAGGCGAGGATGTAGATTGTCTCACTTTTGATTTGCCTTGGTGAGGAGGTAGGTTAACTAAGGTTGAAGGGTGTGGGCCTAAAATTGATGGCAGAGGTGAAGGTGAGTAAGAAGGCATTGGAGATACTAGGGTATGAGCCCTAGAAGGTTGGGTCTTCCTTTTAGGTGTTGGAATAGATTTTGTGACGGGTGGGGACGAAGTTGACAAATCTAGCTTCATAGGGGGATGTGCTAGACTTGGTACCGGTAAGATCCCTAAGGTGGTGTTAGGTTTTGGTGCAGATAAATGCACTGAGTGAAAGGGGTACTAATGAAGAAGGGGCTAGAACCATGGGCTTAGGTGCAATAGTATTAGTTGCTTTGAATACCTTGGGGTAAATGGTCGAGGTATCCAGGGATAACATCTGCATTTGGGTGGAAACTAGGAGTCTAAGGCCCCCCTAGAGGGTAGATTAATTGACATACTCCATGCGATCAACCAAATGAGAGAATGGTTTTGGTTTAGATGAAGAGGATGATGCACTAGTGCTAATCCCCGTGATGAGCTTTGAGGTTTGTGAGACAGGGAAGGTCTTGGCCTCATATTCGGTAGGTAAGAGTGAGTTAAGAAGATCGATGGGATTTGTGAGGTCCTTTGGCGAGGTATCAAAATAGAGCGGGTAGATAAGATGGACTCCTCTATAGGTTGAGGAGAATGCAAGGTGAGTGATGTAAGCTCTTTTGTGGGTAGAGAAGCTAATAATGAGGGTTCCTTTATGGCTAAAATAACATGTGAAGTGGGTTCCTCTATGGATAAAGGAACTAGTAAGGTGGGCTCCTCTATGAGTAGGGGAGTCTACGTGAGAATTTCCTCAATAAATGTTAGAGGAGGATGCTCGATAGAAGGATCAGACACAAGTGAAGATTACATGAACCACATGGACATTGGTTTCTTCTTTAGATGTCTCACCAACATGATTTGATAAGGGAGGATGACTAGGAAACATTTTTCAAAAATGTCCAAGTTTGCATTAGCGAGGCACATTAGGGTTGTCATTGAGGATAAGATCACCATTATCTAACATTCCTTGGACAATGTTTTTGAAAGTTTTGCAATTTCCGTCACTATGGCCTCTCACACAGTGGTAATTACAAAATCATTCTCCTTATACCAAGTCGGTGTGGGGTGAGAAGGGTCAAAACCAGTTTGTGGTTTGATAGGAGGAAGAGTGATGGCCCCAACCTTTAATAACTTGTCCAATATAGAAGAATATGGCTCTTTGATGGGAGTGTAACTCCTCTATTCATATTTATATTGAAAATTTTGAACAAGTGAGAGATTAGCAGGAGGTTTGGGTTGATTGGATGGATGAGAAGGGCCAGCTTTGAACCACCGCATTGGCAGATCCTTTGGATTTGGAATAGTTGTTAGGTGGTTTGGAAGAAGAGTTGTTGGATTTGAAGGCAACATTCTTGTTATGTAGTTTAAGTTTCTCTTCTTCAAGGGCACAAATTTCAAGCTTCCTAGCCATAGTGAAAGCTTCGTCAAATGTACGAAACATTTAAACTTGAAGATTTGGGGAAATGTGTCAGTACATGCCCTAGTAAACAACTCTATGAGTTTAGACTATAGTAAAGAGAAGGAGATCTGATTGATTAGGCCCCACCAATGTGTGAAGAAATCAACGATAGACTCATCATCATATTGGTGAATAGAATATAAGTCCGTCATAGAGACATTCTTAGAGATATTGATTGAAAAGTGATCAAGGAAGGTCTAGGCCAATTGGTTGAAGGAAAAGACCGAGTGCCTAGCAAAGCACTATACCAATCTAAGGCGGGTCCCAACAAGGACATGGGAAATGTTCGAAGGAGTAAGGCATCATCATGGCCTATCAAATAACAAGTATGCTTAAACAAAAGCAAGTGTTGTTGGGGGTCCTCCTTACTGTTAAAACGGTTGAATTTGGGCAGCTCCCATTGCGCGAGATAGGGATGAATAGGTATAGATGGATGAATGGGTTCATTACAAATCTCATCATAGGTTAGGACGTTACGAGATCCAGAAACGAAGGCCTCAAGTGTTTGCATTTTTTATATCATCATTTGAATGAGATATATAGCGGGATTTGATTGGGAATAATCCACGAGGTATAAGGGGATTGATAAGATGAGTGGGTCGTAAAAGGCATACCAGTATGTGGTGGTGCCGAGTACATAAATTGAGGCATAGGTATGTAAGAAGTGGTAGAAGAGGAGGGAAAATACCTTGAGTATGAAGTGGAGGCGATAGGTTGTGTCTGAGGTAAGGTGTAGGTGGGGAGATCTTGTGAAAAGATCCTCGTAGTGACAAGAGGAAGAGTTTGGGGAATATAAACCACCAAACTCTGAAAGGGGGTAGAAGAGGTCGATGTAATCGGTGGTTGCGTAGGGATGGGTACATAAGGTATTGATGATGAAGGGACCCCTATAAGAGGGGTCGTGGATAAGGGTATGGCAGATGTCAAGGGGATGAAATATGTCGAAGGTGTAGAGGTCACTTGTGAAATAGGTGGTTGTGAGATGGGGTTGGTCAATGCTAGAGTAGTTTGGGTAGCTACATTAGCGTTTGTCGATATGGCAGAGGTGGTAGAAATAGGGGGCATGGAAGTAGGCATTCCATAAAGAGGTTGACTTGATGAGTCGCGAGTGGAAGAATTAGCAAGGTAATGTTGTAGGGCCTTGGTGTTATGATCAAGGAATCTAGTGAATTCCTCATCACCCTCGAGTACAATCACAGGTGCATTAGGATCCATTGGTGAAGAAATAGAAGGCGGTGAGGGGGTAGTAGGTAATGATATACAACTCATGTGAAAAGAAAGAGCTCGCGCTTGTTGGCAAGTCCAAACCATACGAGAGGATGAAAAATAGGTATTTTGGGTTTTGTGAAAGTGACAGAAACTCAGAAATATATTTTGAAAGAATTTGGTAGGTGAAAATAGGTTGATGTTTTTGACAAAAATTCAAAAACACAGTGATACTGCGAGTCGATGAATTGGTGTCGATTGGATGAAAGGACCGATATTGGTTGCTCAATCGATGTCGATGGGAAGGTAACTGATGCCGATTACTATGAAAATGAATAAATTTGAAATTTATGAGTTAGATCTGGTCAAAATAAGCCAAGAAAGAGGCTGTGTGTAGCAAATCTAATCTAACACACTCAGAGAACCAAAATTAACTGGTTGTGATGACTGAATGTGAAAAATAAAGAAAATTGATGAAGTACAAACTCACACCTCAAACAACATAAGACAAGAAAGAAATTTGAAAATCCATAAGCAAAAACTAGCAAACACGTTATCCTAGGAATCGATTTTAGTGTTGTGATGGCTTAAGCCTTAGGATTGACTATGAATATATAGAAGGGAATGGATGCAAGGTACCTAAAAGCCAACTATGGATGGTTTTAGGATTGTTTTAGTGGGGGAGTCCTCAATATACCTTTCAATACGTGAGGTCCAAGCTCTGATATGACAATCCAGACAGAACACTAGTCGGGGCCCACTATCAACGGGTTTTAAATCCTTGATAGCTTCTTCCTGGGATTTGGGGAATGTTTAAGAAGTTTGTTGTTTGTTTGAGTGATTTGGAAAAGAAGTGTGTGCAATAGTGAACTATGCTTAATTACCCAATCCTCAACCGGTCATGACCTTTGTTATATTGGATTGTTATTTAGACTATGTGAGCTAAATGCAAGAATACAAGGATGCAATGCAACAATTTTAAGCCCAAATCGAAAAATGAAATTGGATGAGAGCAATAATGAATAGGAAGAGAGTATTTCTTTCACTAATGCTAGCAAGATGAATTGAAGAAGGTTTTATTTTAATACACTAAAGGAAAGTTGTCTTTTAGAGCAAATAGAAGAAGGATAATATTACCAAAAGAGAGAGATTTAGTGAATATTTAGAAAGGAAACAAGCACAAAATACAATCCTATATGAATATAAAAGAACCCACAATGATGAGGGTCCTATTGAGCGTGCCAAAATGTTTCACCAATAAGTTATGTACATATAAGCAAAACATTTAAGGTAAGAGGTTGGGTACATGAGGAATACATGGAAGTTGTGAAGAGGTTGCACACCATTGAAGACTAGGCCGATCGAGAGCACTCCTTTTTGTCTGGGAAGAACTACCTGAGAAAGAATACAAAACCATAAGATAAAATTAAAAACATCAATTCGTGGATTGCACTAATGGGAGCTCGATCCAAGAAGTGGGGTACTTCCTAGAAGGCTATCAATCCACTTTTAAAACAAATTAATGTAAATAAATAACATGAAATAGAGAGTCCTATTGTAGTTATATAATTTAGGTATCTCACACAAACACAATAAATTAAATCTAATCTAAATAGTGAATACAACATCAAATTTAAAGTAGGTGGTGGGTTGTTAAGTTCTGCAGGTGTAATAGAGGGTGTTATAGAGGTATATGTGAAGTTGTGGGAGGTTTTGAGAGGTTTTGGGTAGGTAAATTAGCTCGTGGTCGAGGAAAATTGCAGGCACAAAGACTAATGCTGGTTGGGGAATCATATGTCGGTCCACCGGTTTTAGTCGATATCGGTTGGCTAACTGGTCATGGTAGGGGAAATTGGTTGCACAAAGTAGACAGGGGGTTGGTTCAGGCTCTTTGTGATTGCACAAAGTGTTGGAGAGGCTTAGGCAGGGTATTAGGATTTAGGTGAAGGCTCAACAAGGGTGAGAGAGGTGATTGGAAAGGCAGAGAGGTTCAGGTTGGTAGGGTATCGGGTAGATGGGTGACGGATGGTATTCGGGTGAGAAAGAAGCAATACAACAAAAGACAATAAGAGATCTAAAACCAAAGTTAAGAACTAACAAACTGGTTAAGATACATATATGAAGACTTGGAGATCGGTAGATGACGGTGGTTGATGGGCGTTCATGGGAGAAATGGGTTTGGATCTAGTGTCGCGGCAATGAAGCATGCGTGCTTCCCTGTGAATGATTTGAGGTTGTGGAGTAAGAGGTTGGTTGTTGGTGAAGAAATGGAGTGCTCTAGTGTTGTGTTTGGTCGTCGAATGCTCAATCAAATGCAAGAGTGCAAATGAAATCCAAAAGCCAACCAAAAGAGGGAACCTAGGGAAAGAGTTGGAAATCCTTATTAAAAGGAACCACTGACAATTCCTTGGTAGGCGCCGACCGAGGAATAACCAATGTCGATTAGGGAGAAATAGTCAAATTTACTCAAAATAGCTTGTTTCTTCCCTTTTTGGCGTGGGTCAAGATTTGATTATGGGCTAGGAGTCTTGGTTCACATTTAAACACACGGGAATTGATGGAAGAAGTGGTTAATAATAAGTATTAGGTTTTGAAAGAGTCTTAGTTAGTTAAGTGAAGTGATGACTCAATGCTAGGAGTGATGACCTAGTCTCAGTTAGTTAAATGCCCCTAGAATGGGTCCAAGGTGAGGTGGAGAGGTGAGGTGGTAATTAACCTATTATTGATAATTAGATTAATTAATTAATTAAAATGTGTGAAAGGGTTATGGTAAGGGGTATGTTAGTTGAAAGGGGATTAGAGGGTTGTGACCCAATTTTAGGTGTCTACACTGCACATACACAATTTCAAATTCCAGATTTAGAGAGAACATTTCTATATTCATAAGAGCTCTTTCACCCATTTTGCACACCCATATCATCTTTGTACTTCTCTATGTACCTAAGTACTTGTCCTTATATGTGATTTTAGAAATCCTTATCTCAATTTATCATAGTTGAAAGTATTAAAAGATTTATTCTGGATTTGTATGATTAACATTTATTAATTTATTTAAAATAATCAACCTATAACATTATTTTACATTTCCTAATTCACTCCTTAAGTATTTAACGGCTTAGGATTTTATATAAACATTTGACAAGCCCATCCTTTGTTCAAATATATCACTCTCAAACCCTAACTATCATGGGGTTTTTCCTTCATTGGTACACGATCCTTCTCTTAGGTCTAGGAGTTATTGTTTTGTGTGTCATTATGACTTATCCTCCTATATTTTATAATATTTTTCTCAAACCTATGGGTTCTTGTCCTCGCTTATAGTATGGACTACTATCCCTTTAATCATGTATATGACCATACAACGTATGAGGGCGGGGAAACACTTTTCAATTTTGTTTGCCTTCTTTCTCACTCTCCAATAACTCCTACTTGTTAGGAAATAAGGGATAAAATATGCGGAATAATCCCTCATAGAATTGCAATAGTAGAAACTAATATGCAAAAAATATTATAGATCTAAAATAAAAGTACAGAATAAAATAGCACAACACAAAGACAATATCTAACGTGGTCCACCAAGAATCACTTCCCGAGATTTTATTACAAGCCACCACTCTCTCAATCAATACCCGGATTTGTTTGGAGTTATGCTCAAAAACTCTACAGAATTCACACCCAAATTCAAAAGACATCTGCAATGTTACATTAACCCTACCATATGCACAAACCACACAAGTAGACAATTGCTCAAGCAGTTTTACAAAATTGTGGGTATCAAAACCATGGGCCAAAATCGCCCCATAAACCTATGGGTCAAAAAATCTCACCCATATGAGAAAATCATGTTTCCCGGTATATCGAGCACGTTTTAAAGCCAATTTTTTTTACAATACTCTTAGTGTACAGTCTTCAACACTTTCTCACATGAAAACAGGCTCCTGACAACCTAACAATCTCCCACTTGGAGGCTAGTTTTCCTCTCGAGCAAGTTTCCCAACCCTTCACTAGTTTCCGTGAAGACCAACCAAAGTTGAACAAAACTTCAGTTTTTCCCTTGTGACCACCTTGGTTATCATGTCTACAAGATTTTGACTGGTATGAATCTTCTCCAGCTTCAACTTATCTTCCGCCAAAGTTGTCCTGATGAAATGGTACCTTAATTGTATATGCTTCGTCCTATAGTGGAAAGCAAAGTTCTTAGCTAGGTGTATAACACTCTGACTATCACTATGTAGCTTTCCTTCCTCTTGCTTATGCCCCAACTCCTCAAGCAATTGTTGTAACCAAATCATTTCTTTGCTTGCCTCTGTGGCAGCAACATACTCAGCCTCTGTGGTTGACAAAGCCACCAGCTTTTGTAGTCGTGAAATCCACGACTCACTTTCTTGTCCACCTACATTTTAAACATAACTTGTCATGCTCCTCCTGATGTCTACATCTCTAACCATATCTGAATCTACATAACCACACAAAGTGGTGTCTGATCCACTATAGCACAAAATTGTCCCCATGGTCCCTCTCAAATACCAAAGGATCCACTTTCTTTGCTGCCATGATCTCTACTGGATCACTCATAAATCTACTCACCGCTCCCACTACATTTGGCAATATCACCAGTGCACACCATGACATACATCAAACTCGCCAACCGTTGATGAGTAAGATACCTTGGACATCCGGTTTCTCTCTGCTCTGTCTTAGGACACTGTTGCTTTAATAACTTGAAATGGCCTCGCCAAAGGAGTCCTAACTGGTTTAGCATCCTACATATTAAACCTCTCCAAGACCACCTTAATGTACTCTTCCTGAGATAAAGTCAACTTCTGTTCCTTCCTATCCTGAGATATCCTCATACCAAGGATTTTTTTGGCTGCCCCCAAATCCTTCATGGAAAAGGATTCACTTAGTTGCTTCTTGAGTACTTTTATTTCCTACATGGTTTTACACTGCAACCAACATATCATCCACATACAAACACAGATAATACAACTTTCATCCTCAAATTTATTTGTATACACGCAATGGTCGAATGACATCTAATATAACCTTGTTCCATCATAAAGCTATCAAATTCTTATACCATTAACGTGGAGCTTGTTTCAAGCCATACAAACTCTTCTTTAGTTTGCACACCATCTCCTCTTTACCTTTGACCTCATAGCCCTCTAGACTACTGCATATATAGATCCTCCTCCAAATCACCATGGAGAAATGCAGTCTTTACATCAAACTGCTCTAAGTGCAAGTCTTATGTTGTAACTATTCCAAGAACAATTCTAATAGAAGTCATTTTTACTACAGGAGAAAAAATCTCATCAAAATCTATACCTTTTTTCTGTGCAAACCCCTTGACCACCAACCGGGCCTTGTATCTTTTCTTTCCTCCTTCTTCCTCTTTGACTCTGAACACCCACTTATTTTGTAATGCTCTTTTGCCTTCGAGTAGCTTCACCAAATCCTATGTGCAGGTTCTCCATGAGAGCCTCGATGCTCCTCATCCATGGTTTGCTCCCACTTCTTCTTGGCATCTACCTTCATTACTTCATCAAAGCTCTTTGGCTCTCCACTATCGGTGAGTAATAAATAATAACGAGAAGGAGAAAAATGTTCGTGGTCTTTTCTTACCCTAGAAGACCTCCTCAATATAGGAGTTTGGGGTTCCTTTTGAGGAGGTTCTTGAATGAATTCATGTGTCACTTTCCCATCCGGAAGATCCTCTACTGTTGCATATTCTTTCTTGAATTATTCCCTATTTTCCTATGCAACTACTACTTATACATGAATTTCTCATTAAAGACCACATCCCTAGATCGAATGATTTTCTTGTCCTTAATACTCCAACATTTATATCCAAATTCATCACCACCATAACCAATGAAAGTACATTTTTCTGATTTAGCCTCTAGTTTGGTCCTATCATCCTTGTCTATATGGAAAAACACCTCACATCTAAAGACTCTAAGAAATGAATAATCAACTTTCTTACCATACCAAGCCTCCTCAGGTATGCCTCCATCCAAGGCATAAAAGGGTCCTCTGTTTATCAAGTACATAGTTGTGCTCACCGCTTATGCCCAAAAAGAAAGAGGTAGTCCTGCATGTAACCTCATGCTCCTAGCACGTTCCATTATTGTTCTGTTCATCCTTTCTAACACCCCATTTTTTGTGGAGTTCCTGGAACCATCTTTTTCCCCGTGGATTCCATTCTTAGAACAATAATCATCAAATTCATTTCTGAAATATTCCCTCCATTATCTCGACTTGATACATTTTATCTTAAGACTTCTTTCATTCTTTACAAAGGCTTTCCATTTAACAAAAGTTTCAAATACATCGATTTGTTTCTAATCCAATAAACCCAAACTTTCCTTATTGCATCATCAATAAAAGTAACATAATAACTTGAACCCCCAAGAGATGATACTTGAGCCGACCCCCATACATCAGAATGCACCAGCTCTAACTTACTCTCTTTCTTTGTAGGTCCAACCTTGAGAAACCTTACTCGCTTATGTTTCCCATATATGCAGTACTCACAGAACTCTAGACCTATTTCTTGTATATCCATGAAAATCCTTCTTTATGATCTCCATGCCCTTATGGCTCATATGACCAAGCCTATAGTGCCACAAAGTTGTATATCTATTTCTGAAGCCACAAGATTACAAACATTAGTGCTATTTGTGGTTAAATACAAGGTTCCAACCTTCTTACCTCTTGCCACCACAAGAGCACCATTGGTAATCTTCCAAGAGTCTGCTGTATATATCATAGTACAACCATCACTTTCCAACTGCACTGCCGATATCAAATTTTGTCTTAATGTAGGCACATGTCTGACATTCTTTAATAGCCAAGTATTCCCATTCTCGCATCTTGACCCGAATAGAAATTTTTCCAACTATGTTGTAAGACTCATCATCACCAAGAAAAATATGCCCAAAACCTCCTTGAACATAATCAACAAAAGAATTTCTATGTGGAGTAGCATGTAAAGAAGCCCCGAATCTAAAACCCAACATTCGGTAATATTGTGGAAAGAAAGAATAAAAGCATCATGACATACATTACCCATTGCCACATTTGCCTCCTTGTTGTCTTCCTGTTGTTTCTTCTTGTCCTAAAGTTCCCAACAGTCCTTCTTTGCATGCCCAGACTTTCCACAATGCCAACATACTATCTTGCTTTTGGATTTTGACCTTGCCCGATCCTTTGATTTTCCATGACTTCCTTTATTCTTCTGTCTCCATCTAGTTTCCATTATCAAAGCATTCCCTAAACTAGAAGATTCCCTAGAGATTTTTCTTCACATTTCCTCGCTTAGAATCACCCCTACAACATCCTCAAACTTCAACTTTGAGTTAGTTGGAACTGAGTTGCTTACCACCATTACCAGGTTATTCCAACTCTCAGGTAAAGAGCATAGAACTAATAAAGCCCTAACTTATTCATCAAATTCTATTATAACCAAAGCTAACATATTTATAACTATATTAGAATCATTTAAATGATCTCACTCTTGAACCATTCTCGACATCTTCATATTAAAAAAATGTTTTCATTAAAAATATCGATTAGAGGCAAAGGGTTTTTCATACAACTTCCCTAATGTATCCATCAGTTCTTTTGTAGTCTTTTCCTTCGAAACATTAAATAATACCGAAGATGTAAGACACAACCGGATTGTCCCAAGTGCCTTCCTATCCAACAAATCCCATTCTACATCCATCATGCTCGAGGGTTTGTTCACCTTCTCAAACAATGGAATATAAAGATCCTTCTGATAAAGGTAATATTCCATCTGCATCTTCCAAAGACTGAAATTCTACCCATTGAATTTATCAACCTTTGATCTTCCATCATCTACCATAGCTCCCACTCAAGATAAAACTTTCCCTACGATTCAACACTTCAACAAACCAAACCAGGCTCTGATACCAATTGTTAGGAAATAAGGGATAAAATATGCGGAATAATCCCTCATAGAATCGTAACAGTAGAAACTAATATGCAAAAATATTACATATCTCAAATAAAAGTGCAAAATAAAATAACACAACGCAAAGAGACAATATTTAACGTGGTTCACCCAATTTGAGCTACATCCAGTAAGAATCATTTGCTCAGATTTTATTACAAGCCACCGCTCTCTCAATACAATACCCAGATCTGTTTCAAACTATGCTCAACAAACTCTATAGAATTCACACCCGAATTCAAAACACATCTACAATGTTACATTAACCCTACCATATGCATAAAACCACATAAGTAGACAACTACTTAAGTAGTTTTACAAAACCGTGGGTATCAAAACCATGGGCCAAAACCGTCCCATAAACGTATGAGTCAAAAAATCCACCCATATGAGAAAAGCACG
This sequence comes from Taxus wallichiana var. yunnanensis, assembly GCA_018340775.1. Classification (NCBI taxonomy): domain Eukaryota; kingdom Viridiplantae; phylum Streptophyta; class Pinopsida; order Cupressales; family Taxaceae; genus Taxus; species Taxus wallichiana. The sequence continues at coordinate 627,907,430 of CM031236.1, read as the reverse complement.
TTTCCTGGTATATCGGGCACGTTTTAAGGCCAAATTTTTTTACAATACTCTTAGTGTATAGTCTTCAACACTTTCTCACATGAAAACATGCTCCACAACCTAACACTACTTCCTTTGGTTTTGAGGAATTTGATGAACATCAAGATACTATAGTTTCCAATACTCATGGCAATTTAGATAATACTACCGATATTTTACTCGTGTTATCTTTACTATTATTATTGAACATCCTTAAGGCGAGGGCTCCCATCATGACTTTAATACTCATACACAAGGCCTTCTTGAAGACGTGGAATTTATTTCACAATTTTTAAAATATAATCCTCATCATATTAATTCTACTTTATATATTTCTCTGGGAGCAACTCAAGCATACCGCAACGTCCTCAACTCCTAAGTTTATTCTCACATCTTCTACTAGGGATACATATATTATTCATACATTTGTACTACCAGTATCTGTGGGGGAAACTAGTGCCCCACATTGTGTATATTTTTATGTCCACTTTTATTACTACATTTTCTCTATATACCCACAGTGATTTGCATGTTTCTTCTTTTAGCACATAAACTCTCGAAATCCTTTTTTTGGAAAATGGTAAAAGGTGGGGGTTTTGAAAGGACCCTTAACATTGTACAATAAGCCCTTGAGGCTAGATAAAGCATTAAAACAGTACAAAGAAACAACCCCGAACATCAAAAAGGGGGACACAAGAAAAAATAAGAAAATAAAATAAAAGACTGTAACAGAATGACCATTGTTGAGATCATATTACCTAGAAAAATCCCGTACCTGGGATCTTAGAAAATAAGCATTCTTTTTGCATTTAATGACTGTCCATCATTACTACTATTAGGATCTACATTTTCATTTGAGTAAGTTAGAAGTTGAACCTCAGAGGAAGCCAAAGTACCAACGTTTGGTGTCACAATAGTGAAATTGGTATTAGCGTTGATAACAAATGGCGCGACAAAAATCATCATCGAACTCCGATCCATCCCAACAACTTTTGCATCCACAGAAAATGACATACTAGAGGAGGAAGTCATAACAACGACCAATTCTATCTTTCCATCCTCCCTCATAGGAGGGGAAAGATGAGGAACCGACTGTAGGATGTTTTGATGCTCTTCACTATCCTCCACCGGTTTATCAGAACAAGTAGCCAATTCACCCTCAACCACCATAAGGCTTGGGTTAGAATCCTTCCACCAGGAGATTTTCTCCTTGAAATGTTGCTTACATTTTTGGCAATTTGAAGCAATATGCCCTACGGAAAAACACTTCCTGCAACGAAAGAGCAAGCCTTTGTAGTCGATAGGCTATGACCAAACCCTATTCAAAATTTTTAGATTAATGGAAGCTAGAAGATCCAAGGATGTATCCAGATCCACAAGAATTCTTGCATAGGTAGTGTGAGAGAAAGATTCCGTTTTGGAATCAATAGATAAACACTTGCCCAAAGCATTTCCAATGTCCATTAGACATTCTACCTCCAAGAACTACAGTGGGAGATGAGGTAATCACACCCAAACCAGTTTGACTTTGAAAGTCTTCGTGAGGGGTTGAAGGTCGAAACTATAGTTTCATCAATAAATGATGATGTTGTAGTTCCCACAGATTGGAAACGATAGAGTCTCTGTCTTTAGGTGAACTCAATATCATAATAAAAACCCCTAAGCACAGGGATAAATGTCAAGCTTAAGCTGAAATGAGGGGGCATCGGGAAGAAAAGATCCACGAATAGAGTAGGGGAAAGTCAGGCCAAAGGCCATTGAAACAAAAAATTAGACCATTATTACAAAATAAGTCACCAAAAGTGACTATAGGAATAGAAGAAGCCGAAGAGAGAGGCATAGAAGTTAGCACAACAAAGGAAGTGACATGAAAGAAAGAGGGCTTCCCCCCATCATTCCTACCTCCCACGCATAGAGGACTGCCACCAAAACCATTGCCATCACAGTCAATATGTTTCTCAGAAGATGAGCCGCCGCCACCCAAGATGCTAGAAAAAGTTGATCTTGGGTCTATATTCCTAACGCAGCTATTTTTGTCATGCGTAGCGCAAGGAGAAGATAGCAAATCGTGAGAGCTCACGTCACTACAACCATTTCCACCATAAGCAAAAGCTGAGCAAGGGTTCGAGAAAATTTGTTTAGGGCTCGACATGGTCTCTCCAAAGTGTGGTACAAACATAATTACTGTTAAGTTACTTCTTTAACTCTTGAAACCCTTGTTCATAGTTTACAAGCTCAAATATTTCAATTACAACAAGGTACCTCTAATTTTTCTCATATCATGGGTTCTATTCAATGCTTGAAAAAATTCCTCTTGAAGTGGATTGATATCCATTGAATACTAGTTTTATTGCTTCCCTTTTTTATGGTAAAGGTGACCCTAAAGAACGCCTTTGTGTTTTCCATGTCATTTGTTTGGATTATGCTTACAATGAACCATTACTTACCGAGCTCTTTCCTTAAAGCCTTAAGGAGTTTTATTTACAATGGTTGTATGATCTTATCATTCACTCACTTTGGGATTTTTCCCTCCAGCTAATCAATTCGTTGCAAAATTCTCTATCAATGTTGGGGCAAAATTTCTTATGCTCAAATTTCTAAGATGCAATGATTTCCTAATGAATTCATCAATGATTATATTTCGTGTTATAATACCAAGATTACAAACATGAACAATATTTTATCCAATAGTGAGCTTCAAGATCTATTCACTCAAAGTCTTATTGTCCCTTTGTAAAAATTAATTATATTTGACAAGTTATGCTCATTTGATCATTTATGCAATACATTAAAATATCACAAAGCTAAGATGCTCATCATGAATAAGCTCAAATATGTTTCTAATGCTCGTGACCCATATAATTATAAGTTTCAATGCAATCCCACATTCAAAGTCAAACCTAATGACAACAAGATTAATGTTAAAGATAATGTTAATGTTGCATCTTAACCCAAAAAGCTTATGTCACAAGCTCCTCGATGACAATTCACAAAATTTTCTTATATACCTCACCTAATTCTTAAACAATTACTCGAGTGTAATCTTGTATCTCTCCCTCCACCTCTCAAAGTCATTGTAAGTAAGCCTCGCATAAAATTTTATATGCTAATGCCTATTGCGTTATCATATATGTGTCGATCATTCTAATAATCAATGTGTTAAAATTCATCATGTTATGCAAGATCTCGTTGATGTTAAATGTTATTGAATGAAACATTTCATTGAACAATCCACGTGTACTAATGATAATGTGAAACTCAAAACATTTAATGACCCACTTCCTAACCACAACACTACTAAATCTAAATCGAATCACACCATGCTCACCTTATTGTACTCCCCCTCCCTCTTATTATCATGCATTGGATATTTTGACTAGTACCATTACTATTGTGCCACCTTCACAACCAATTATTACTTTTGATGATATTGATATGGTTCATGATCTTGTTTTTGATACACTACACATTCATGCTTTTGTTGATCAATATCCTACACATAGTGTTTTGTAAGATACTAGTGCAAGACATAACATGTACACTTTTAAGTTGCTTGGTTCTCTTGGATATACTAAAAATAAGTAACATTTGATACTTAGACCAAATTTGTAGGCACCATAATTCTATCATTGCACTAATCAATTAATTTTTCCATCTCATTTCAAATCCCATGAAAATCCCATAAGTGATTAATAACTAATTAATCAATGATTAGATAATCTAATCACTTCTTGTTCGCCAACCACGTCATCCATGCCACATCATCAACCACATCAACCTTCCACTATCCCCCATGCCCCCACCATCTAATAAAACAATCTTGTCAATTACCTATGTCCCCCACTATCAAATAAAATAATCCAATTAATTGTCATTTCAAAAATGCTTACTATTCATCCACTATGCATCACCCACATTCCCTCCATTTTCAAAGATGCCTCACTATTCACCACCCACAATCCCTCCATTTTCAAATATTCCCCACCATTCACCACTTACCTCCCACCATTTTCAAAATTTGTCATTATTCATGCACTATTCATCACTACTCACCTACCTAGATTCTAACTATTCTTAAGAGAAATTAATTAGCCTCATTCAATAAGCATATCTCGAAACCCTATAAATACACTCTTTACCTTCAATGTAACACAAAATTCACGAACATAACTCGATCATGTCTTTTTTCCCTTTGTTTTCTCTCTTAGCCCTTTGTTCTCGAATCCCTCATCTCCATCTTACAAAGTAACACAACACTTTCAGACTAGTCTTGCACAATGGAATACACTTTGGGACAATTGCATCTAAAATAATCAACGAGAAAATCCACTCAATGGTCCTAATTGAGGTGTATGGTAAGAATCAACGTGTTTGATTTCCTTTATGATGTATTTATTCAGTTCTAGTTTGCATTATTGATCTTCATTATCATTTTACTTTGATAAATGTTTTTATCCCTTAAAAGGGTTAGGGATTTGATTGAGGTAAATCTCCTTCAACAAAAAATCTAACATGTTTCTCTATCTTGTGATTTATATATTTAGATTTAAATTATGGAGATGCTTAACCTACTTTAGTCATTAGAAGAATCTAATGAATTCCCTCTCTTGTTGAGTGACAACATCGTAAGCCCGCTTTTATTTAGGAAGTTGATTTTATTAACACATCATGTAGGGTGGCTTAATATCCAAGTATACATTTTGGCAGCCACAAAGTGGGACATATTTTGGTTGTGGGTTATTTTTATTTCATTTATAAATCTAATGTTTAATTGGTTTTGCAAGCTATTCTACTTGTTATGCGTGTTTGTGGATCTCGTGCATAACGAGGGTGTTTACAATATTTTCCATAGTTAATTTTTTCCTAGAGTGTTTGTTGGTCTCCTAACATGTCTCATAGAATCCAAAATAGGTAAAAAAACCATAGTATTGATTGTAAACATGCATATTGTTTGGCATTTATGTTTTAGTGTTGTTTATTTGGACTAACCTCCATTTTATATTTTTAAATTGGCGTGTCGTATATCTTTACGACGGTCTAAGTACTATCAATCCTCCCTTTGTACCATGAATTCTAGATGCTACTACTTTTAATATGTTATCCTAATCTGCACTCCAGGCTTGGTTCAACTTAGCAAGTCATGTTTTTGTATTTATGATTTCATGCTAATATAACATTATGCATTTTTCAAATAGTTATTTTATATGGTTCATTCAAACTTCACTAGAAAAAATATCTTCCAATCCACCTTACTCGAGTAAGTGACCAAGAGATCCTCCCAGGAGCCTAAACATCACATATGTTTGCATAGATTTGGTCGACCGTCAACACCAATGATAAATTCCCCTCAAAAAGTGGTAAACATCCCATTGGTTGTTGACGGTCGACCTATCAAACATATGTGATCCTCCCTACTTTTTTATTGATGTTTAAGATTGAATTGCATTCAATATATCATTCGACATGTTTATTACTTAAACGTGGTATTGAATCTTCCTCGACTTAGAGTTTGCTTATGTCTTGGTCGATTTTTTTCTCTACTCACTCCAGGGCATATAATCCAAAGCTCTCCTCTGTATTCGAACTCAAAAACTCGGTATCCAACTTATATCTACATCAATTTCACCCCTTACACCATCAATAGACCTCATTTTAGCTCAACATCGACGTCTCAAATAACTCGGACTCTCGTATTATATCTCATCCTACCTACGCAAACATTAATGCAGACCTTGTTTTGGCTCGTTAGACTTGTGAATTCTCGCCATTGGGTTCAAGCATAAGAGCTATGGTGGTCCTTCCTCCCAAGCTTCCTTATGAAGATTGAAGACTTAGAGACATAGGAGAACTTTTCTCGGTGTTCTCACTTGTGAAGATTGAATTGAACACAATGACAAAGTTGCTTTCAATTCCCTCTTTTACTTCCTCTTTGTATTTTTTTCCTTATTTCATGTAGGCTCCCATGCCTTCTACAAATTCTTTCATTCAATGTAGGTATGACAATTAATGTTTTATTTAGAGATAAAGTTTTGTAATGTTTTAAAAAATATTAGATATAATGTCTCGTGCATTCGTTAATATTATATTGTGATCTTTTTGAAAATTAAACTAATACTATTGATTTATGTTTTTAGATTAATTATGTTTAGTCTTCTACAATTAGCGATAATAATCATCATAATAATAACACCCGTTTTTTATTGTTTATAATTTTGAAAAATTCCTATCTATAAATACTTTGCAAAATCATCTCAAGTTTTATTTGGTCCACAAGTTGTATTCCACGCTTGTCTTTGTAGTTTTAACAAGGTTTCTCCACAAACTCTCCACGAGCCCTTCACAAACTTTCTATTAAATTCTCCCACGAACTCTATTGCAGAGTTCCCTATAACTTACTTGCAATATCTCATTACAATCTCTTCTACGAGATACCATTTTGAAATCTTTATAAACTCTTGTTATGAACTCCACACAACTCAGGTCATGACTTTTTTATTAGTTCTCCCACAAGCTCACAATTTCCCGAAACGAGCTCTCATGGTCTTTCCATGAGCTCTCTCCTATGATATCCCAATACAATTCTTTTTACAAGTTCTTCATAATTCAATCATGTGTTCTTCATGAGCTCACAAAATCCTTTCGTAGCTTCCCCACGGGCTCACAAGCTTTGTGATAAACTAGTTCATCGATTATCAACATAATTATCACAAAATCTCTCATCCACGAGCTTTTCACAAGATCTATCCTCACGAGATCTTTGAAATTTCTTCACGAATTCTCGACAAGATCATCACGAGATCCCTATAGATATTCACCAAGCCACTTACGAGCTCACCCACAAGACTCCACCATAAATTCTACTAGTTTTCCCATGAGCTCTTTCACGAGTTCACAATAACTCACCCGCAAGCTCATAAGCTCTATCCTCGCACTCTACTAACTCTCCACAATCTCTACCATGAGCTCATAATAACTCACATGCAAGCTCACATGCTCCCTTTACCATAAAGTCTTTTAGTTCTCCCATTATCTCTCTCATGAGACCTACTAGATATACTGACAAGCTCTCCAAAACATTTTTAGGAGTTCTTCACGAGCTCTCCTATGCCATCACCATACAACCCCTCTTCACAAGATCTTATCATATGTTACCATTATTCAATCCCACATGACTAATCCCAATGCAGACCACCCATAAAGACTTCCTTTCAAACCAATCATCACCCTACCTGGTATTAACCCTTATCAAAGTGACATCGATATGTGATTATGCTTATTGATTTATTGGTCTAACCATATTGTTCCACTTACTATAGATCAATTAAACACCGAATGAGAATTTTGAAATTATTGAATCTTATTGGATTGATTGAGCACAACTCTTGAGAAAATCAATCTATGATATCATTTTGGTCTCATGTTGTAAATAATGTTTTATGATTATAGGAAATTTGTAATTATTTGTATCATTTGTTTTGTTTTGTTTTAATCATGCTTACTTGCTAATCCTTTTATGCGGGATTTCTTAAATCTTCTCCAACTCTTTTTAACAACTTACCCAACCATGTTTCCAAGATTAAACTTTGCAAAACTATTGACATCTTGCTTACAAGTTTGTTTTCCAAAGTATTTTGGAAGTAACAACACAAACATTACGTCGAGCTTTTGTTGGCGATATTTACCTTGCATATTGTGATTTATTTTATGTTAATATCAATTAGTACTTATAGTTTGTATTTTTCTTTCATTATTATTGTTGTGCACATCAAAAAGAAAAAGCTTCATAATGGTGTTCGGTATTTGTGAGGCCTATGGGATACAATTACGGGTAAAGTCGTCGCATTGGACTACTACATCTATTACCTAACATAGTCGTAACAACGTCTAGGAATCATCCTTATAAATCGTTAAGGAGTAATAAGAATGTCATAACACATCCATTTCCCCATCTCCCTACCACTTAGATCATTATGCATAAACCCTGAAGAGGTGGAACACCATCGACTTACACGCACAAAGGATACCATATGAATGAGATGTCATTGATTGGGTGAGTTGCTTTCACGTGCTACTTAGGTACTGTTATCCAAAATTACCCCCTAGATTATTTTGGCTTTAACGGCTTTAAAAATGAACTTAGCCATTTTTACAGTGTCCGAGACAGGTCAAACGGCCGTCAAATTGCACTTCCTAAATGCACTGGCCATTAGCATTTGAAAACCTGTAAGATAATTCAAGTTTAAAACATTAGCGGGTTTTATGTTTTAAAGCCACGGACAAAGGAGCTCGGTCAAAGACTTAGGCGGGTTTTGCTTAAACTCGTGGAACATTGAAAAGCCGCGATGCAAAGGAAGCAAAGAGGACAACCGACGGCCATTTAAAAGACAAAAATTTCTAAGTCCCGCTCTTAGAAGTTGCGAAGCAAGGAGCTACGTGGCGCCATTTTATTAGCTCACCTTTTGCAAATCTGACAAATGCGAAGGCCTCACAATGTCCCAGTCATATCTAAGCACGAAGTAGCAAGTTTATAGGTTCGACACTGTGGGAACGTGGAGCTTTCTCATTCACTCGTGTTTCACAATTTTCAGTAGAAACTATTAAAATACTGACAACACATCAAAGCATGGAGCTTTCATATTGGCTTGTGCTTCGAGTTTGTCATATAAACTATTTAAAATATAAAAATGTATTAAGGCGTGGAGCTTCCTTTGGCTAAGGGTTCGCAGATATAAGAGGCTGAAGACTATTAAAGGGACGGACATGCAAAGTGCGCTATTGGTTCGCATTTTGCAATTGTCATTCGAGGGGCAAAGTGAGAAGAAATGTGGATCTTCCTCATTGGCTCGCGGTTCTAAGGGTCTGATAGGGTCTGAAATGTGAAGGAGCGTGGAGCCTTTTTATAGGTCCACGTGTCACAAAGACTTTCAAAGGCAAAGGACAACCTGACATCCCGAAGGAATGTGGCCCAAAGTTCTATTGGCCCATATTTTCATAAAGGTAACCCATAAAAGGTAAAAGAAAGGACAGATGGCAAGCGGAGATGTAAAACCTGATATTGCGACCCAATGAGGGGATGACACTTGGTAAAAGGTGAAGCAGACACATGTGACAAAGGTTGATCTCCGAACCAATTAAAGGATTCCACATGTCAAATTCACGTGCCTCTCGATAGGAAAATATTCAAATGACCATATCTTTCGACCTTGAGCTCCAAATCAAACAAAATTTATAACATTGGAAATCTCTCATCAAGCTCTTCGATTTGGCATCATAAAAGTCTGATTTTTGTGGCTTTTGGTGGGTCAAAATGGCAAACATGGATTTTGGAGATAAAATAAGGTTGTTTGGGAACACAAAGGATTAAATCAGGTAGCTCAACCACCAAACTTGATGAAGCATGGCTCTATTTGCTTATACAGGATGAAATAGACTAGATGATGGCCCTGTAAGGTGCCCATGTGCTTGGAAGAAAGTTTTAATGTGGTTTGTTGGTGGTTGTAAGTTAGAAAATTCATCCCTTCTCTCTTCTATGTCTTCTTTCTTTCTAGCTCAGGCTATATATGTAGAAGGGGCTTTAATTTTGTAAGAGAGGATAATTTGAGTAACAAAACTTTGTTATTTTGGTTTTGTGAAGCTAATGTGCTGCAAGCCTTCATAGTGAACTCCTTGCATGGTGATCCAGGCCTTTCATTTGTAAGAGTTTGAACTGTGCATATCAATGAAGCAATAGATGCAAGTTTGTGGATGTATCTTCCTTGTTGTGTTTATTTGCATTCTTCTTGCCTCTTCAATCTTATTGTAGGTGTAGTGTGTCTATTCTATGCTCTTGCAGGTTCATTATTGTTGTGTTTCCTTGGAAATGTTGTTGTGAATGTTGTTGTTAGATTGTGGAGAACTATTATCATCCCTTCTAACCTACATTTTATTCCCATTTTCACACATTGGAGAGTTATTCTCATTCTCTTTTCTTGGTGCATCACCCATGTAGTGTAGATTTACTTCGTTTTTAAGTTCTTTCTCTCTCCTGGTCCTTGGAAATTATAGGATAGAGATAGTCAGTATTTTTATTTCATTAGAGTTAGCTTGCATTAGATTAGGTTAAGGAACCAACCTTCTCTCGGAGGTCTGTCTCGGTTCACGTCCCAAAACCGAGAGATAGTCCCATGTTGCCTCGGGGTTATTGGTCATTCATGATCATATCCAGGGTACAATTTTGAGCTCCAACAGTTTACGCACGCTCGGTGGGACAAATATTCAAAGCTATATATTTCATAGGTGTGTACTTTGGTCTACATCTTCACTTCATCAAGTTTGATGTGCTCTTGGCGAGATTTCGACTTTGGAGATATCTGCGACTCCACTGATTCAAGCAACCCCGTATCTCAGTTGTAGACCTTTCCATTTATTCTTCCATTCATTTTAATGTTTCCATTTTAGTCATGGCTCTCCAAAGAGATTTTCCATTCCCTCATTTCAGTTCCAGTCCACTTCATTTGCAGCAGTTGGATGTTATCCTAAAGGTGGCCTTGAAATTTTTTCCCTTTTCTATGGAAATGGAGATCAATCCCCTATTGATCATATTCAAGATATTTCCAACCATTGTGTCATTCATGATGTCACAGAGGAGAATGTTTGCCTTAGACTTTTGGTTTCATCTTTCAAAGGAAAAGCAAAATATTGGTACAACAGTTTGGCTCCACAATCCATTTCCACATGGAATCAACTAGGAGAACAACTTCACAACCGGTTCAAGGAGAATGCAAATGTCATTTGTCTCATGGAACATCTCAGAAAGATACAACGGGCTTCAATGGAGTTTATTCTTGATTTCAACATCATATTTACAAGGACATGACACGAATTCCTTAAGAATTCAAACCCCCACAAGGTATGGCATTCTTGTATTATTTGAGGTCCTTTGATGCTGATTTAGTCTGTATTGATCCAATCCCTATGGGGCAATAATCTTCCTCAAGATTTTTCCATTACATCCCAAGTTGAGAAGATTCTCATTCAGGATGGAAAAAGAAAACCCATCCCCATTGTTGCAATTATTCCTTCACCACCTCAAATTCTTCCTTCTCCTTGTGCAAATAATGAAAAATCCATCATTCCTTGCCAAAATTAGGAAGCTCCTTTGCTTCCTTATCCTTCATTAGATGTTTCACAAGTTTTTCATGCCCAAAACATTCCCCAAACTTTGCAAAAAACTCTCCCATCTCCACCTAGGGCACTACCCAACTTCTCTAAACCATGCACTAATGTTTTTAGAGGTTGTGGTATTTCACATGTTGTCCCTACCTTCTATCCAACACTCACTAAACCAAGTTATCCTACAAGGTTGATAGAAAGGGAGGCCTCTATGCTTTTGGAGAGAAGGAGCAAAAAGAAAACCGACAGTAAGGCAGGGGGCATGTTTTGGAGGGTCATTTGGATTCTCTAATTGATCAAATCAGGACTTGTGTGCATCAAACATCTCTTCCCAGACATGAAACAAATCAACAGTCCCTTATTTATACCTCTTCTCCAACCAATTCAAATAATTTTGTATTTGTTGAAGATTGGTCTAATTCAGATTGGGAGGATGAGATGGTTCAAATTGTGCAAGAAAAGGAGCCGAACATCAAATCAGAGCACGAAGATTTGAAGGACAATCAAATTGGCGGGGTTGGGGAAGAGGAGAAAGTGTTTTTGAACACTATTGGCACCCAAGGCCTTGAGGAAGAGTTTATTGAAAGTGAGCAAGATGTCTTCAAGGAATGCAATGATCCTCATTGCTCTGCATGTCTAGAGCTTGCTGCACTTTTGATGGAGGATCAAGATGGAACAAAGAATGGGGAAAGCCATGGAAAAACAAGTGCAAAATTAGCAGCCATGAAAATGGAAACAAAGTTGTTTGTTGAGGAGACAATACCAATTCCAAATCAACATACAAACAACCACATTCAAGAAGAAATTCGGAAGATGATTCCATTCATGGAGTTGAGCCTCAAGGAAGTGGGAAAACCACAAGGATTAGCCTTTTAGCTCCCAATGCCCCATGCCCAATCAGATACCTAGGTAGCTTAGAGCCAAAATTAGAGTTACAACAAGTCATACTCATTTCAGAGCATGAGGATGATCTTCAATGCACCAAAGGTCGAATAACTAATCGGTTTGCTATGTTCTACATCAAAATCTCAAGCAATTAGCTTGAAGGGCGACTAAGGTAGCCCCAATTCAGCTTGAGCAGTGTTTAATGGAGAATCAGATAGTTAGAGCAGTTTCAAAACATCATTTAGAGCTCCATAGATCAACTGCAAGCTTCCAGACCTTCCCAAGTTCATTTCATGCTTCAATACGGCCCCAGGGTAAGAAATCTCAAAGTTGCAGATCAATTTTTAAGTTTTGGCTTGACTCCATGCCCAATAGAATGCATAAAGGCTATTGATGTAATCTAGCAGAAGATTACCCCGAGAGGTCACCAAATTGTTATCCAAAATTACCCCTGGTTATTTTGGCTTTAACAACTTTAAAAATGGACTTAGCCATTTTTACAGGTTTATGATGGTCAAACGATCATCAAATTGCACTTCCCAAATGCACTTTGCGTTGGCATTCAAAACTTGCGTGATATTCAAGTTGAAAACATTGGCGGGTTTTATGTTTTAAAGCCACTTTGGACAAAGGAGCTCGGCCAAAGGAGCTTGGTTGAAGACTTAGGCAAGTTTTGCTTAAACCCGCAACACATTGAAAAGCCGCGATACAAAGGAAGCAAAGAGGACAACTGACGACCATTTAAAAGCTAAAAAGTTTCTAAGTCCCACACTTAGAAGTTGCGAAGGAGCTACGTGGTGCCATTTTATTAGCTTGCATTTCACAAATCGACAATTCGAAGGCTCATCCAATCATATCTAAGCACGAAGTAGCGGTCGACATGTTCTCGACACCGTGTGGAACGTGGAGCTTTCTCATTCACTCATGTTTCACAATTGTTAATAAAACTATTAAAATATCGACAACAATCAAAGCATGGAGCTTTCCTATTGGCTCGCGCTTCACGTTTGTTAGAGGAGACTATTTAAAGTTTGACAACGCATTAAGGTGTGGAGCTTCCTCATTGTACACGGTTCATAGATGTCGAGGTTGAAGACTATTAAAAGGGCTGACATGCAAAGTACGTGGAGTCTTTCTATTGGCTCGCATTTCAAAATTGTCGAGTCGGGGAAAATTTTGAAGAAACATGGAGCTTCCTCATTGGTTCGCGGTTCTAAGGGTCGATAGGGTATGAAATGCGAAGGAGCGGGAGCCATTTTATTGGTCCACGTGTCATAGAAACTTTCAAAGGAAAAGGACAACTTTGACATCCCAAGGAACATATCAAAGTTCTATTGGCCCATATTTTCATAAAGGTAGCCCACAAAAGGTAAAAGAAAGGACAAATGGCGAGCGGAGATGTAAAACCCAATATTGTGACCCAATGAGGGGATGAAACTTGGAAAAACGTGAAACAAACACATGTGACAGAGGCCGATACCTGAACCAATTAAAGGTTGCCACGTGTCAAATTCTTTTGCCTCCCTATAGGCAAATCTTCAAATGGTCATATCTTTCAACCCCGAGCTCCAAATCAGACAAAATTTATACTGTTGGAAAGATCTCATCAAGCTCTTCAATTTGAAATCATAAAAATATGATTTTGGTGGCTTTTGGTGGGTCAAAATGGAAAACACAACTTTTGGAGGTAGAAGAAGGTTGTTTGGGCACGCAAAGATTAAATCAGGTAGCTCAACCACCAGACTTGATGAAGCATGGCTCTATTTGCTTCTACAGAAGAAATAGACTAGATGATGGCCCTATAAGGTGCCCATGTGCTTGACAGAAGGTTTTAATGTGGTCTGTTAGTGGTGGAAGTTAGAAAAGTTGTCCCTTCTTTCTTCTCTGTCTTCTTTCTTTCTAGCTCAAGTTATATATATATATATATATATATATATATATATATATATATATATATATATATAAGGGAATTTCATTTTATAAGAGAGGATAATTTGAGTAGCAAAAACTCTATCATTTTGGTTTTGTGAAGCTAATGTGCTACAGGCCTTCATAGTGGACTCTTTGCATGGTGATCCATGCCTTTCATCGAGTTTGAACTATGCATATCAATGAAGCAATAGATGCAAGTTTGTGGATGTATATTCCCTTGTGTTTATTTGCATTCTTCTTTCCTCTTCAATCTTATTGTAGGTGTAGTGTGTCTATTCTATGCTCTTGCAGGTTCATTATTATTGTGTTTCTTTGGAAATATTATTGTGAATGCTAATGTTAGATTGTGGAGAACTGTTATCATCCCTTCTAACCTGCATTTTATTCCCATTTTCACACATTGGAGAGTTATTCTCATTCCCTTTTCTTGGTGCATCACCTATGTAGTGTAGATTTACTTCATTTTTATGCTCTTTCTCTCTCCCTGGTCCCTTGGAAATTATAGGATAGAGATAGTTAGTAGTTTTCTTTCATTAGAGTTAGCTTGCATTAGAGTAGGTTGAGGAACCAACCTTCTCTCAGTGGTCTGTCTCGGTTCGCAGTCGCACAACCGAGAGACAGTCCCCATGTTGCCTCGAATTCTTGGTCATTCATGATCATATCTAGGGAGCAATTTTGAGCTCCAGCCGTACCATGTACCACTCTTCTCTCATGTGTGTTAATACGTCTCTCACACATAAAGGTGTATATTGAGTGTGGGCTTCTTCCATGCACCGAAAGTTAATTATAAGGGTGTGTATTGTAAGCTAGGAAAAATGCACTACTAACAAGGAAGTAAAATACCAAAATCATACCTCCTCCTTCGCGTTAAAGTAAACCTCGTAATGGGCTAGGAAACTTGGATTGAGCCCGATTGTGTGATATGTAGGTGCTTTTCTTCAAGACAGAGCAAGCCCTTTGCAACAACGATCCTCTTACTTTGCACTAGATGGAAAAAGGATTATGAGGCTATTTGGGCATTAGGACGAGGCAGAAGGATGTTATTTGCTCAAAGGATGCAAGAACTTAGATATGGCATTCAAGCTTATTCTTCGTGTCCTTAGAGGGAAGGGGTAAGGTTGTATTTATGGCCTAGGGAGAGTGATTAACTTAGAGTAATTTAAGTAATCATGGTTTAAAAATGTGGGCAAGATTAGGTGAGTGGGGACCACGAAGAATGCACGAGGATTTGATTTTGGATTTTTAATTCATAAGTGGAGGATTTTAGGTGAGTGGGGACCACGAAGAGTGGGTGAGGATTTGAATTTGAATTTTTAATTCAATAGTAGAAAAACATGGAGAATAATGACATGTGGTGAGGATTGGGTTATTTTTTAGATTTTTAAATGGATAATTAATCAAATTATATTTGACTAATTCGAAGTGTATTTTTGTGGGAAATGAGGAAGGGGAATTGATTGATTTAGGACAGATGTGAAATTAGGGTGTCTACACATATATCAAGAGGTTTAATATACTTGGTCTACAATATATAGAAAGGCATATCATCTTTGTAGTGATAAGAACCAACTCATCCATCTCCACAACATTTGCATTTACATTGTTATTTACATACTCAATTCTTTTGATATTGTGTTGAATTTAAGGATTTTTCAAAAATAAAATTAAAAAAACCAAACAAACAAAAAATATATAATGGCACCCATTAGACACAATTCGTCCTTTTATACGGTTTGCCCATCATTCCATCCTAAGCAATGATGAGGATGATTATAGCCTTATTGATCAAAGCAAGTATGATAATGATGCATATAACCTTATAAACCACAATGAATATGAAGAAAGTGGAGATCATAAAGCTAACTTGAATTGGCATGTAAATGATTATCATTGTGTACTATATGTCTATCCTCCATAACCTCAAGACCAAAATCAATTCTCAATTGACCATTGTCACCAAATGAGCCATAGTAAAACACTAGTACTCAACTTATTTTGGGCGTAAGTAAGTTGATATTGTGAAGTTCAACAAAATTTTCGTAGTGTACCTCTTTACGATTATCCATTGTGGATATTTCCTAAATAGCATATATTTTCCTTAATTTCTCCAACTACTCTTCCATTCAAGCATATATACAACCAAAATGATTTCTACGACCCATTACATAAGCGTCCATCTATGCATTAAATGTTCTAGAAGCTTTATGAAGAAAACTTCATACAAGGAATGATAAAGATCTTTTTATCACCCAAATATTTGGAGTCATAGATTCTGTACCCAAATGAATTCTAGAAAACTATAATTCCAAATCTTCGACCATAATTCAACCCATTCAAGGGAGATTCGGTCCATTATTTCCTATCATTCCATTAACCTAAAAAGTAATGGTCATAACAACAAAACTAAAATGTTGAAGTTTTTCCAACGCCATTAATATATATGCACCTCATGTGCAAGCCCTAATAGATAAAAAACATTGTACACATCAACATATCACACGATGTTTCCTTGGGTGCTAACTTGAGACATTGAGAGACTACTGAGCCTTTCCATGTCAGTTAATAGAAAGGATAAACAACTCAACCATTAGTGGTCTTGTCAAGCTTTCTTACACACATACATCATTATCTAGATCTATGTTATTATAGTAATAATACATATATGCATTTAGCCTCTTTGGAGAGAACACAAAGGAGAATCAAAATATCATCTTCATTTACTAATGTGGTCGAAATATAATAACTCTTGCAATTGTTTATAAAGTTTCCAAGCCCCAACAATAACAACTTATATAGTTCAAAATATATAGAATATCATAGGTCCTAACATATTGTATAATCAACAACTTGAATAAAAGCTCTTACAAATGAGGTGTGGTGATACTTATATAGGACTAAACTTACGACCCTAACTATAATTCATATACAAGTTACATGTAAAATACAAGCTTAAGACGTGTGCTAAATGAAGTTGTCTCCAAGATTCATGCCCCCTTATCCACTTCAAGATTCACACTAAACTTATCCTTCTTAATTCACCCTATGAGATTGATAGATCTATTTCGCATTGTGTAATTTGATTTCAATTCCTACCTTTACGTACATGTGTATCCCTTTGCATAGATTTCTCTTTAAACCTTGTACAATGATACTACACATACTCCTGTACATATTTCCTTATACCGAAATTTCCCCTATGCATCCTCACACCCTTACTTGTTACAGTAGAAGACCTTATGCCTTAGCCGAAATTCGGGGCAACATGTTTGGTGCATCTTTTTTCAAGGTACGTGTTTTATTGATTGGATAACTCATATGGATATTCCCTGGCGTGCCCAATTATGACATGTCTCTCGGCCAATTTGAATCGATTAAACATATTTCTTGGCTATGTGTGTGTCCTCATCTAGATTGGAAGCGATTTCTTCTTTCTTCAAAACCTTTAGATCTAAGCCCTATTCTTGGAACATCACCTTACTTGGGGGGTTTTCCTTGCTTCCTGAAAAATTCAAACAAATTTGGTACATATTTTGCATTGAATTTCTCATTTAACTTTGGAAAGACATAAAGTATGCATTTTTAATGATAAACATTTAGATAAAGGATTTTCCTATTTCTAATGTAATCTTTGTTATATAATGTAACCTTACAGATCCAAATTCAAGTAAAGAATGTGGATTTGGAGATGGAGCACCTTTAACCTAATTGGCCATTGGCGAAATTCCCATGCAATTTTAACATAGTTCCTTCTTATTCACCTAGGCTTCCCCTAAGAGGGGCCATCGACGTGATGGACATGAGAGAGGTTCACTGTAAATATCTTAGCCGTTTTGTTTTTTCCACTTGTCATTACTAACTTTCACCTTCCTGGGTGGGTGTAGAGTGTGGTGTTTTCCTCGAGATGAGGGCTATGGACCTAGGGATTGGGACAGCAGAGCAAAACTCCTTGCTTAGATTTTCCTCTCTCCCCCAAAGAGGTAGATGTAGAAAATGTACAACAAGAAGGTTGGACCAACAACATAAGTCCCAACACATCCTCCCAACGATTGCTTTGAGGAGACAAACCTAATAGCCAACTACCTCCTCCTCCTCCCTCGACAAGGCTATTTACGCCAATGGCCTAATATAAGTGGGGCTTATCTATTTATAGAGTTTTTTTTGTACATGGAACTTGGTTAAGGACATTTGGTTATTTATAGTTTAAGTGATTTTGGTGGCCTTGGGCCTCTGTCTTATGTCTCATGCTTCTATCTTGATTTGACTCTTAGTTAACATTACTTGGGTTGTGGCTTCATACCATTCCCCTTTTTTACTTGGGCATATAATTATATTTTTAAATCCTTTGAAATATAATTGTCTTCTTTCAATAAAAAAACTTTAGAATACTATAATCTTAATATTGAGTCAATTTACATGGGAAGGAAGTTGTAGGAGAAAGAGTTTAAGAGATATGACTATGAGTGAGGTTCCATAACTTAGAGAAGTTTGTGGTGTAATTTATAATTTGTGAGGTTAACAAGGGTAAAAATTGAACAATATGATGATGACTTTTAATGTCCAAAATTTGCATCCATACTTCATTTAAATTGCATTATCAACAAATTAATTGTTCTAAGGAGGAGTTGGTGCAAGAATAATATATTGACTTGATAATATTTGAGAAGATTGTTTTACGACCTTCTCAATTATTTTTGTTTTATAACCTTGAAATTTGTGTTTGGTTTACGTTACAATATTTTAGTGAAATTTTGAAATCATTGGTAATCATAGACAAGAGGTTGAGTTATTTGTAAACACTTAGAAGGAATCCAAAACATAAGATTTTATTCATTGAAATAGGTACTTCCCTCTTGAACCATCGACTATAATTTGGGTGCTAAATTAGTCATAGAAAAAATAGTACATGAAGACCCATTGCTCAAACAAAATGATAGTGTGGAAAGAGTAGAGACTCATCATTGGATCAAAATAATAGTGTGAACAAAGCTAAGCATGAGGAAGACTAGATGAGTAAATAGGATGTTAACCAACAAGAACATCCAAATATTAATGAGGAAATAAAAAGTTGTGTTGAGAAGAATTTTAGGCAAATCATGTGGCAAAAGCAACTTTGGTTGTGTAATATAATTTAATCTCACTCGTGATCATAACCAAAAAAATCCTACATGGGAGTACAGTTTAAATGAAGGGTGAAAGTGTTGATAGCTCAACGGAAAAATAACCTATATTATCTGAGGTGTGAAACTTGCAAAGTTATGAACACCTAAAAAATATTATGAAAAGTGAACATTAATGTTTTGTACTTTGGGTTGTTCGGGATGGAGGAGTATCACTCTTTGAAGTGCTCGACTTATAACAATATTTCAATCGGGGGCATTGATAATTGAAAGTTGTCACTCTAATATGAACAAGTGATTTTAACTAAAACAACAAATTTGCTAATCAAGATTTATAGTAGGACTTAGACTTATTGACTCACTTGACATGAGCTCCAATGATCTTCGGTATCTGGAATGAGTCCACCATGCTTTTATAGATAAGATTTCAAATCGGAGAGAATCTTATCTAGCTTTATTTAGCAAAAGTAGGATGACAACAAGGGTACACGCCACCCATGTAACATCATAGCTATTATGGACTATACTGTACATTGGGACCAATATCATCATCATCATCTGATGAACTAGAAGATTCTTCTTGTCTGTCGGCAAAGTATAGGCCACGAGTATTATGCTCAAACCATAATCTTGATAAGAATGTCGTCCCATCTTCATTCCTATTAAGATGTCTTCTAGTAGGAAAAGATATTGATCTAGAATCCTCAGAAATGACCAGGAGCTGGAGGATGCACATTCATGGTGTGATGGAGAATAATCCTTCTCCAAAGTTGGCCATTGGGATTCGCATGATGTCCCTGAAAAACATTAGTCTTCAAATAATAGTGTACTTTTACATACCAATTTATTTTACAATTTATCAAAATATTTCTGGCAGTGTCAGGAGAAACATTTAATAATGGACTGTCAAAATTTTAGTAGGCAAATACTTTAAAAGAAAATATTTAAAGTGATTAGCAATGTATTGCCTATCACCAGGAGTGCTTGGCCGATTCCAAATATCATTTTCTAATGGATGTCCTTCTGGCCAGAGTCTAGAAAACTCAAATCTCCACAAAGTATTTGGCCTGGGAATCAATTGCCTTAATCTTAAACCTTCAATTGGCATATTATCATTAGCAGGTTCAACATATCTGGAATGTCTCCATTGCCAATGTAATGTGTAGAAAACCATAGGATCTTTATTGTATGAAACTCAGAAGTAGGTAACTTATGGATCTACAAATCTGCAGGCAACCTCTGTCATCTGATAAGGTGATACTGAAATAATTCCTCTGGATAAGAAGCAAATGTTGTGCTTCCCAAGACATTGTATTGTCACACCTTTTCTTTGATTCTAAATAATTTTGACAAGTTCTAGTATCCCATATGCTTTCTACAAATTCATGAAAGATTTGAGTAACATTCACATTCTGGTAATTTAATTCTCTCTACTTGCAAAATCAGCAAGAGAATTTTCTTTTCCTTTTATATGTTCGACATCAAAACTGAAATTGTCGAACCACATTCCCCATCTCTGCATTCTATTGAATGCAGTCTTATTTTCCGATCACCATTATTCATTCTGGCTTTGAAATCTTTAGATCCGATCTCAAAATAAAATGTTCATTTTGAATAAAAATAAGAAAGCTTTAATGGCTTTCTTTGCAGCAAGAATTTCTTTATGAGTTGAATGATATTTCAACTCAGAACCTTGAAAAGAACCAGAAGCATATCTACATACCTTTTCTTTTCCATTTTCTATTTTCTTTTTTAAGAAGGCACCCCAATAATTCTCACTTGCATCTGTTCAATAATATTTTTAATCCTTGCCCTGGCAAGGACATAACAGGCAGGTTTAAAACCTGTTTCTTGATTCTTTTACAAGCCTGTGTCATTTCTTCAGACCAGGCAGGAGCATTCTTCTTCAATCTTTTATTTAAAAGAATCCTATCAGCAACAATATTCTTGTAGAATCCTGCAACATAATTAACACATCCAAGAAATCTCTTGCAATTGCTCTTTTTCTCTAATTTCATCAGAAATTCTTGGATTTTAGATACAATATGTTTCTGCATTTCAATGGATCCATCTTTTATCTTTATACCTAGAAAATCCATTTCATCTTTGAATATTTCCATCTTTGTAGGAGATAGACATAGACCATTTTTATATACTGTCTCATAAAATTTTTCTAGGTGTTCAATATGATCTTTTGGTGATTTAGAAAATATCAGTATATCATCAATATATACTAATAAAAATTCAAAAGATCACCAAATATAGAATCCATTTTCTTTTGAAAATAGAAGGTGTTGTCTTAAGACCAAAAGGGAGTACCTTCCATTCATATTGTCCTCCTAGAACAACAAATGCAGTTTTATATGTATCTTCAGGTTTAAGAAAGATTTTCCAAAATCCACTCTTAAGATCAAACTTGTTGTAGACCTTTGATCCTTTGATTCTTGCCAAGCAAATCATCTTTAGCAGGAATAGGGTGTTGTACTGCTGAAACAAATTTATTTAAAGGCTTGTAATCAACTACAAGTCTTTTCTTCTGTCGGATCTACTCTCACTTCTCTTTATTGACGTAGAAGGCACACATGCCCATGGAGAATTTGATTCTTGAATGAAACCTCCTTGCAATAATTTTTTAATTTCTTCATGGCATTCTTTTCTTTCAGAGGGATCATTCCTCTGTGATGTGCTTTGAATTTGGGCACAATTTCATTGCCTTTTTCATCTTTCAAAAGCTGTAAATCAAGAGAGAAAGATATGCTTTCTTCTAGAAATGAAAGCATGTGGATTATCAGAGCAAAGATCTTTTTGATCTTTGAAACAATATCATCTATATTAGATTTACATAAAGAGCTATGGATTTATGTATCCATTCATGGTTAGGCTCTTTTTATGTTCTGGTAGAGGAACTATAGTCTGGAAAAGTATATTTCTAGGAATTTTTACATCAGGATTGAATAAGAGATATAATCCTTACTAAGACTAAAGGTTCCACAATCTTGTAAAGAATCTACACCTATTAGGCAATCATAGGATAACATATCATGCTTGTAGAATTTCAGAGTTCTTGTATATCCTTCTATCCTAATAGGGATATAGGCCACATATCTAGAGACAACTTCTTTTTTATCAAAATGAATTTTCAAGTAGGTCTCATTCCAATCTCTGGAGGTATGGCTCTAGATCTTAACATGCTAATGTCTGCACCAGTATCTATCATGGCATCTAATGAATAGGGCTTTATATTTGGGAATGCAAATGATGATAGATATGAAAGGATTTTGGGCACTTTAATGGTGCATACCTCTAATTTGGATCTTCTGCTGAGACACCTTCTTGTGCATCTTGAAGAAGGATTTGCTGATAAGCTTCTTCAAGATCTTCATCAGCTTCTACTTCTTTCTTTTCTCTTTCTTCTTCTTCAATGAGTCTTTTATACTCATTGGTGGCTTTTGCTATTACTTTCTGGAGAAACTCAATTCTATTTCTTCTCCAGTGTTTTTAATGTTTCGGGTCGAATCATTACATCTGTAATTAGGTATTTCTCGAATAGGTTCCTGATATTCTTCTTTTCTTTTTCTTCAGGGAAAAGAAATGGAAAACTTCTTTGTGGAAGAGTTCCTCTTCCTCCTCTTCCTCCTCGTCCTCTCCTCCTCTGTAAGGAGTTTGGTGTTTCCGAATCCTTCCTTGAAAAGGAGGCCTTGATCAGGACTGGAGAATATGGCCTTTCTTGGAAATATAATTTTTCTTCTTCTTCTTCTTCTTCTCTAATCTTTCTTTCTTGTTCAATCTTGATTGCTTGATAATATTTGCTTTCAAGTTCTCAAACTTTATTTGAAAGAAAGATCTTTCTTGTAGTATCCCAAGGGGGACAATCTTCATATTCACTTTGTCTGAGTTGTAACTGCTTAAGAAGAAGTTCAGAAGACAATGGCATCATTGGATGCGGAAACTAGCATTCATATTTACACATACCACCATATTGACAAATGATGGTAAAGAATCATATCCAGAATTAGTTAGTACTATCACTATCTGAATCTGAATGATGTATAATATTTATCTGAAAATCCTCACCTAAGAGACTGATAAGAGATGTCTGAAGAATAACTATCAGAATCACTAATCAGCAATAATCTTCTTCTATAATACCCTTGGCAGCAAGAGTATTTACTTTAGCTTTTCCTTTCTCTGAATTCTTCTGAGGACATTCAGTAGCATAATGCTTTCCTTTACATATAAAACATGTAGGAACAAATCTTTTTCTTTTCCTACATACTACTTTTTTCTGAAAACAAATTTTCTATATGGTTTTTATATACAAAAGAATAATTATATTTCTTATTTCTTACTATATTTCTTATACTCCTTCGACCCTTCCCTTTAAAAAAGAAGAACAATCTGTACATACCTTCTTTTTGGGAGATTTCTGAGTATCACAACCAAAAGGATCAGCTTCAAACATTTGGCAAAATTTATGGCCTAAGGCTTTTTCAGCCTTAATGGCTTCTTTTCTCTCCTACTTTTCTCTGCAAAGCCTTGCATTAGTTTCATCAATAATCTGATTAATAGCACCAAAGCTCAATTCATCTGGATTTTTCCCATGCATGGCTTTTTTATATTCTGTAGCAAAATATGCAGAAAAGATTCTACATATCTTAACCTCATGGTAGGATCATTTATATTACCAGAATTATAATACAGCTTTTGCATATAACATTGATATTCTTTTATGCTACTCATGTCACACAATCTAGCTCTTAAAAACAAAGTAGTATTCTGAAACTTATTATTATTCACATCACCAATAAATTCTTTATAATGGCAGGTTTAATCCCATATATCCACTTTGTAGAATTCTTCTTTATGTGGGTTAGAATCCCACCATTCTTTTATAATACCAACAAATCCATTAGCAATTGCTTCAGCTATGGCATGTGGATCTTTTCTATACAAGATAACTGTGCATTTCCCCAACCTATCATTCCATGGACCATTTCTTTTATTTCTTCTATGGAATGACATTCTATTTATACCAATTAGGCTGGAGTGTCTGAGTCCTAGCCATACCTTGTAATGGCTCAGGCTTTGTATTAGATGATTCTCCAAGAATCATTCCTTCAGCTTCTTCTGGCTTGATTTTCACCATACCAATGGACTTCTTATCATCTTTGACTGTGAATGGAATAGAGGACTATATAGGGATAGAATATCTTTATGTTGGGAAGAGGTTCCAGCAAACTCGAAACTTCTTTCCAAGATACAACTTTTGACCAATCTATATTTTCTTCTTCGATTCTTGGTATTTTCTAAATCTGCTTCAATTTGAGGAACTAAGACTATAGCATTAGACTCACAAATTCTTGATAGTGTCAATTTTATGACTTATTTGTTCGATGGGACTCATGGATTTGATGCAGACTAACTCGACAAGTTTATGTGTGGTTCCTAATTTGGAAGACACATCACTCTTTATACTTACAGTATGATCTACAAGGGGCTGAACAATATCTACAACATTTTGAGTTATGACTTTAGGAATATCTGTACAGGTAGACACAATAGCAGCAGTATTTTCTACATGCTTCTCTACTCTTTTTACAATAAAATTACATCATCAATTTTTGAATTTAACAATTTTAAAGCACCAGATACATCCCCTTTTTGATTAAGCTCTATAGCTTTAGGGTCTTTTCCATTTCAGCAAGTAATATAGACTCCTGTGACTAAAGTCCTATCATGGACATTTTTACAGCTTTATTTGTCCAATTTAACATTTTTGATGACTCAGATGGATCTATTTGTCTATCTACAGATCTTTGATACTTAAAACTTTTTTCGGGTCTAATCTAGAGAAAAACTTCAGATCGTCCCAATGATGGAAAAGAAGAAGAACTAGGAGATGCTTTAGATGCCATACTAATGGTTGGACCATTAGATGGAACATACTTTTGCTTTATTAATTGTTCACAATCATTACACCATAGATAATCAGTGTTAGGATCATGTACTAGACTATTATGACTGCATAAATATACTTGTTCTTTTAGCAGAGGCTTTTGATGATGACTCTCCTAAGAGAAAACATAGAACTATCAGATTTTACAGAACTATTTCTAGGAAACTAGACAAAGAACTTTTACTTCTAAAAGATAAAGTTACATTATTTTTAGATTCCACTACTGTATTCATTTTCTAATTTTGGTCCATAGTATTTCATTCAAAACTTTTTGACAACGTCCATTCCTTAGGTACTTTGATCTGTGACCATGAAATTAACTCTGGCTCAATCTTTTGACTTTCAACATTAACGTGACTCACCACGCTGCTGCCCTTGGAGATACCATGTTTTACAACGGGATACATGGTATTGACAAGACGGTAAATGACTTTATAATGATTAGATAATGGACAGGCACCGGGTTTCATATTTAAACCAGTAGTAGCTAGATGAAGCTTAAGGACTTCTTTCAACAGATCATCTTTGGTCAGACTAACAGGATAGTTAGGATAGACCTCAAAGGAAATAGGACCATTATGAAGACCAGTTTGTATTGCAGCAAGTAAGAATCTTTAAAATTATCAAATCTAAGATCCATTAAACAAAGAAAGACAGAGGCATTTAAACCACGACAGAACAGAGGGTTATTCCTATCTGAACACAACCTATATGTGCAAACTTATATGTACTTTGTTTCTTTAGAGACTTAATATCACTAGGATCTATTAATGGAATATTATATTCACAGAGAAGATGTTTGGGAGACTTGTATTACTGACTCACGGGTTTTGAAGGTAGTAGCAGCTATCAAATGAAAAGTAGATAATTTAGCATAAACCTGATCATACGGGATCTTTGGTAACTTCCAAGCAGGTAAAGGATCAGACTCTTCTTGAACATCAATAGCAGAATTTACAAGGAAAACTTCAGAGAGACTTACAAGATCTTGTTCAAAATCTCCAGATGAAAGATTATCACGACCTTCGATGCCATTTTAAATGCACATTCTTAGAAGCAACTTTCCAAGCAGGACTTACGGTATCGGGCTTCAACCTAGACTGCGCACAACCACGGTGACTTACTTGCGGGAGCCTCGCCTCTTAGCCTGGCTTACGGTGTATTAACTTGCTTCACAGATAGAATCAAAAGATACACAATAAAACTTTCAAAATGAAAACCAAGAACAATACTTGCAATATTTCATTAATATCAAAAGATCCTTTACAACTCTGTAGAAATAGAACCAAATACTAAATATAGTAAGAAATTCAAGAAATATAATGATTCTTTTGCATATAAGAGACCATATAGAAAATTTGTGTTTAGAAAAAGCAATATGTAGGAAGGAGAAATTTTTTTGTTCCTACATGTTTTATATGTAAAGGAAAGCATTATGCTACTAATGTCCTTAGAAGAATTCAGAGAAAGGAAAAGCTAAAGTCAATACTCTTGCTGCCAAGGGTATTACAGAAGAAGATTATTGTCTGATTGATGATTCTGATAGTTATTCTTCAGACATCTCTTATCAGTCTCTTAATGAGGATTTTCAGATAAATATTGTACAACATTCTGATTCAGATAGTGATAGTACTAACTCTGGATATGATTCTTTACCATCATTTGTCAACATGGTGGTCTCTGTAAATATGAATGCCAGTTTCGCATCCATTGATGCCATTGTCTTCTGAACTTCTTCTTAAGCAGCTACAACTCAGACAAAGTGAGTATGAAGATTGTCCCCCTGGGATACTACAAGGAAGATCTTTCTTTCAAATAAAGTTCGAGAGCTAGAAATTAAATATTATCAGCAATCAAGAATTGAACAAGAAAGAAAGATTAGAGAAGAAGAAGAAAAAGAAGAATTATATTTCCAAGAAAAGTCATACTCTCCAGTCCCGGTAAGGCCTCCATTCCAAGGAAGGATTAGGCAAACATCAAACTCCTTACAGAGGAAGAGGATGAGGAGAAAGAGGTGGAAGAGGAGCCATTCCACAAAGAAGTTTTCCATTCCTTTTCCCTGAAGAAAAGGAAACAAAACAATATGAGGAACCTGTTCCAGAAATACCTAGCTCAGATGTAATGATTCTTGACCCAAAAATTAAAGGTCTGGAGAAGAAATAAAATTGAGTTTCTCCAGAAAGTAATAGCAAAGCCACCAATGAGTATAAAAGACTCATTGAAGAAGAAGAAAGAGACAAGAAAGAAGCAGAAGCTGATAAAGATCTTGAAGAAGCATATTAGCAGATCCTTCTGCAAGATGCACAAGAAGGTATTTCAACGATAAAATCCAAATTCAGAGGTATGCACCATTAGATGTGCCCAAAATCCTTTCATATCTATCATCATCTGCATTCCAAATATTAAGCCCTATTCATTAGATGCTATGATAGATACTGGTGCAGATATTAGCATGTTAAGATCTAGAGCCATACCTCCTGACTGCTGGAATGAAACCTATTTGAAAATTCATTTTGATAAAAAGAAGTTGTCTCTAGATATGTGGCTTATATCCCTATTAGGATAGAAGGATATACTAGAACTCTAAAATTCTACCAGCATGACATGTTATCCTATGACTTCCTAATAGGTGTAGATTCTCTACAGGATTGTGGAACTTTTAGTCTCAGTAAAGATTATATTTCCTTATTTAATCCTGATGTAAAGATCCCTATAGGAAATATACCTTCCAGACTATAGTTCCTCTATCTATTCATATAAAGGAACCTAAATCATGAATGGATTCATAAATCCATTGCTTTATGTAAATCTAATATAGATGATATTGTTTCAAAATCAAGGAGATCTTTTCTATAAGATGATCCACATGCTTTTATTCTAGAAGAAAGCATATCTGCTCTCTTGATTTATAGCTCCTAAAAGATGATAGAGGCAATGAAATCATGCCTAAATTCAAAGCACATCACAAAGGAATGATCCCCTCTGAAAGAAAAGAATGCCATGAGGAAATTCAAAAATTGCTTAAGGAGGTTTCATTCAAGAATCAAATTCTCCATGGGCATGTGCAACCTTCTACGTCAATAAGATAAGTGAGCAATTCTGAGACAGAAGAAAAGACTTGTAGTTGATTACAAGCCTTTAAATAAATTTGTTCTCAGCAATACAACATCCATTCCTGCTAAAGATGATTTGCTTGCAAGAATCAAAGGATCAAAGGTCTACAACAAGTTTGATTTTAAGAGTGGATTTTGGCAAATCTTCTTGAAGCCTGAAGACACATATAAAACTGCATTTGTTGTTCCAGGAGGACAATATGAATGGAAGGTACTCCCTTTTGGTCTTAAGACAACACCTTCTATTTTTCAAAAGAAAATGGATTCTATATTTGGTGATCTTTCTGAATTTTTATTAGTATATATTGATGATATACTAATATTTTCAAAATCTCCAAAAGATCATCTTGAGCATTTAGAAAATTTTTATGATATTGTATATAAAAATGGTCTATGCCTATCTCCTACAAAAATGGAAATATTCAAAGATGAAATGGATTTTCTAGGCATTAAGATCAAAGATGGATCCATTGAAATGCAAAAACATATTGTATCTAAAATCCAAGAATTCCCGGATCAAATCTGAGAAAATGAGCAGATTGCAAAGATTTCTTGGATGTGTAATTATATTTCAGGATTCTACAAGAACATTACTGCTGATAGGATTCTTTTAAATAAAAGATTGAAGAAGAATGCTCCTACCTGGTCTGAAGAAATGACCCAGGCTGTAAAAAGAATCAAGAAATAGGTTTTAGACTGCTGCTATGTCCCTACCAGACAAGGATTAAAGATTATTAAGGCAAATGCAAGTGAGAATTATTGGGGTGGCATCTTGAAAGAAAAAACAGAAAATGGTAAAGAAAAGGTATGTAGATATGCTTCTGGTTCTTTTCAGGGTTTTGAGTTGAAATATCATTCAACTCATAAAGAAATTCTTCCTGCAAAGAAAGCCATCAAAGCTTTTTTATTTTTTATTCAAAATGAACATTTTATTTTGAGATCGGATCTAAAGGATTTTAAAGCCGAATGGTTAATGGTGATCCGGCAAATAAGATTGCATTCAACAGAATGCAGAGATGGGGGTTGTGGTCCGACAATTTCAGTTTTGATGTCGAACATATAAAAGGAAAAGAAAATTCTCTTGCTGATTTTGCAAGCAGAGAATTAAATCAAACCAGGAATGTGAATGTTACTCAAATCTTTCATGAATTTGTAGAAACCATCTGGAATACTGGAACTTGTCAGAATTATTTAGAATCAAGAAAAGGTGTGACAATACCATGTCTTGGGAGGCACAACATTTGCTTCTATCAAGAGGTATTATTTCATTTCACCTTATCAGATGACAGAGGTTGCCTACAGATTTGTAGATCCATGTTCCTACTTCTAAATTTCATAAGTGCAAGATCCTATGGTTTTTTGCACACTACATTGGCAATGGAGACATTCCAGGTATGTTGAACATGTTAATGATAATATGCGAATTGAAGGTTTGAGATTAAGGCGGTTGATTCCCAGGCCAAATACTTTGTGGAGATTCGAGTTTTCCAGACTCTGGCTAGAAGGACATCTATTAGAAAATGATATATGGAATCGAATCCAAGCAACTCAGTGATAGAAATACATTGCTAATCACTTTAAATATTTTCTTTTAAAGTATTTGCCTACTAAAATTTCTGACAGTCCATTACTAAATGTTTCTCCTGACACTGCCAGAAATATCCTGATTAATTGTAAAATAAATTGGTATGTAAAGGTACACTATTATTTGAGGACTAAAGTTTTTCAGGGACATCATGCAAATCCCAATGGCCACTTTGGAGAAGGATTATTCTCCATCACACCATGAATGTGCATCCTCCTGCTCCTGGTCATGTCCTGCGGATATCAGACCAATATCTTTTTCCTACTAGAAGACATTGTTATCCCGTAAAATCGACAAGGGCAATTTTACCGATAACCATACTGAAAAATTTTGCTTCGATCCTCATTAGGGATCCTTCGCGTCAAATATTGTAAAATCCCTTCCCGGAAATTCGGTTTTTGAACTTAGTCTTTTTTTGAGCCTTTTTGCTAGGCGCATGGTTTTGCTTTGCAACATCGCTTTTGATGCGCCCCTTAAAAGCCTTTGCGCATGGTTTTCCATGTTGTCACTCCTTTCGGTGCGCCAAAGGATGTTGAGTAAGTTTTGGTGCGCCGTAGGCGCACATAATATACCTGTTACACCAAGTTTTGGTGCGCCAAAGGGCGCACATAACTTCATGTCGACGACGAATTTGGTGCGCCAAAGGCGCGCTCATTCTTCTGTTGCCATTTCCTTCCATGCGCCAAAGGGCGCACGCTTTACCTTGTCGACAGCCGTTTCCATGCGCCATCTCAAAAGGCGAGTTGGTGGCGCATTAATGACAGGTTTTTCTATAAATACCCGTGCGCGCCCAATGTCATTTTCATTCTTTTGTCAGCACGTGATTTTTCTGGATTTGTCAGCCCCTGCTCTGTCGCTTTCGTCGTGTTGTGGACCCGCTCAAGGAATTTTCGCTATATTTTAAGGTAAGAGGTTCTTCCCCTTCCCTGTTCTATGTTTTCTGTTCTTTGGGCTTGTTTTTTGTCCGGTTTTGGTGTGTGTGTGCCAACTTGCTGGCCGGTTTTCATCAAAGTTTGAATGTGTTTGAGCCTTTCCCCCGTCCTGTTCATTTTCTTCTGTTGCTCTTCCTCTCCCTCCCTCTTTCCGGATCTGCTGGAAAAGGGTCGCCAGAGCTTGTAGCTAGCTTGGTCTGCATTTTACAAGGTTTTTGTAAAACCTTACTTGTCCAAGTATTTTTTTCAAGTGGAAGAGAAAGAAAGAAAGAAGTTTGAGAGCTTATTTCACAAGGCGCACCGCGCGCCTCAGAATAATCAAGACATCGCGCCCTCGGCGCACCTATCCGACTTGCAACATACTCAAGATCCGCGCCATGGCGCACCCGCCATCTCCGCTACAAATGAAATTCATGCGCCCATAAGCGCACCCCTTTTTGCATGCTCCAAGTGTAAAACCCGCGCCTCCTTAAAAAGCCTTCGGCGCACCCTTTGTCCATGCTGCATAATGTTTCCATACGCCAAAGAGCGCACCCAGTTTCGATGCAACAAAAGCCTTTTTCGCGCAAGTATAAAGCTAGATAAGGCGCGGGCGCATCCTCCATTGCAGTAACATAATGTTGTGTAGACCTTCCATGCGCCGCGCTATATTCCTTTGGCGCATCATTTGTCCATGCTGCACAGTCTTTCCCTGCACCAAAGGGCGCACTGAACCCTAATGTAACACGCATTTCCTGTGCGCCCTGCTTTAAGATGCAACCTGCTTCATCCATGCGCCATGCGCTTTGGCGCCAATATAACCTCTGTAACATTCCTTTCTTGCGCGCTTATCTATTCGCCTGCACAATTGTATTTTCTGCGCCCGAGCCTTTAAATCTCTAACTCCTCCCCGCTAAGCTTTCCAAAGGTGGAAGATCAAATGACTAATTCAACCTTTTTGGATTGGGTCTCTCTTCTTCTTCGTGCGAGATCAAAGAACTAAGTTCGAAAGAACACATGTCTACGTCTGCAAAAGCCCACCAAACCAAGAGGAAAGGCAAAGCTAACAAGAAGAAGAAATGAAATACAAATATCGAGGGTCGGGATGCCCGAATCACAGCCGAGTGCGATATGGATGTCCGAGACTCGAATGGGTCACATTGACATGGATGAGTTCTCGCTTAGAACTCAAAAGGTTACAAGAAGTCCATGGATGGACAAACTAATAGGCAGTGCCCTGCACTTTGCCGGAGGAATCCTGTCGCCGCACTGTGAATAACGAGTTTATGATGGTTATTGCACAATCCTTCAACAAAGACACGAGATGTGTCGAGAATAAGCAAGGGCGAAGTAGTCATAAACCTCACGCCCGCCATTTTGAGTTGATGCTTGCATTCCTCACCACCGGAACTACGTGGTCATAGCCAACAGGAATGCATCAAGGCACAGGAAGACAACGAAGACCAAGTGCATGCGCAGTTAATGAATGAGGTCTACCTAAAGAATAAGAAGGTAGTGACCGGTGGCCTCGGACTATCCACCGAAGTGATTTCTCGGAGGAACTCAGGTGATTCTATCACCTTCCCGAGCGAGTCTTCTGCTTTCGGATGCCCACTATTTCCATAAGTGGATGCTTTGCAGTACCTAGAAACAATGAATAAGAATTTGCCCGATCAGTGCTTTTCTTTGGGGGTGAAATAATCAAGAAGACCATCTCTCGACGGCCATTTCTACAACTTGCCCAACCGGAGTATTTCATATGAACTCCTATGTAGTCTACGCCCGCAAAGACGGCAAGGATTACCCAGGCTCAACCGAAGTGGAGTATGGCCTCGTGCCAAGATATTTGATTACTATCCGAGCTAAGGCTAGAGAATAGTATCTCTTCATTTGCTAAAATCAATGATGTTTTCTTCTACCACATCATGTGCATGTCGGCCAAATTTGACTCATAAATGACAACCAAAACATAGTGGCGATCACGAGAGAAATGGGGAGCCTTGTTCACCCAATTTCCCACGTTCACCTATCTAAGGGCTGCCAACTTTTTGGGAGAGCCAACTAGGCTACCAAGGTATCTTGGACCAAAGCTGATTTTATTGGAACTGATTAAGACATTCGTCACATACCATGAAAAGTGCCTCAAGAGAAAGAAGGGCGAACTCCCTTCCCCCTCACAAGAGGCCGTTACACATGCTCCAGGCTATCACAAGGCGAAGGAGATGTTTGCTGAGCTAGAATTGCTCAACCTAAAGCATGATTTCCCAAGAGGCCTACATTCGACCCTGGGGCCGTCTGCCAAGGGCTAAGCTTGATCCAATTCATGTCCCTCAGATTGAGGATATCTACATTGACGTTCTCCATGAGGTAGAACTCAGAAGAAAGGATCACTCTCGCTTGGCATTAACGGAAATCATCCAATACGGAGTGGCCATTGTCCCAAAAGGCTTCCAAACCACGGAAGACGAAGTAGACAAAGTGTATAATGACACGAAGGGGATGATTGGCCCTTCCTGACATTGACAGAAGCGAGGCTCCTCAAACAATCGAGGAGAGGGTAAAAGAAACTATGCGGAGAACGGAGCATTGGTGCCGTGCATGAACGGACTAATCTACCTCGGGGTAGATTTCATGACTTCCCCTTTGGGCAACGCACCTCCAAGGACAAAGAAGCTGCTGAAAGGCAAAGGTACCGAAGGTGAACCTAGCACCATTCAGGAGGAAGCCCCTGAAAGTCCTCTTCCTTGAGCTCGAACAAGTAATAACTCTGGATTCGCGGAGAGAAAGAATTGACAGAGGATAGTCCTATACGCCCATCCACCCAGGGATGTCGGCGCGCCGCTCAACTTCCGAGCTCCCTTCCCTTCCTATATCTTCTGCGGTTGCGGTTTCCCTTTCTCCCGTGGGCACTTCCTCGCCTATTCTTTCGATGCACCGCCGCGTGTCTCCACGTTTTTCCCCTCTTCTACCGTTCTTGCCCCCCCCTGCTCTCTCGGTCCTTCTTCATGGACCGCACTTGATCTCTCAAAGCCTAAGCCAACAAAAGAGGAAAGTCCCCATCGCTCCGATGGACTTTTCGATCATTCCGCTAAAGGAGCAAAGAAGCACAAGCCGGTTACACGCTTCTCCAAGAGCGCCGTGAGAGAGTTATGGAAATTGCCTACCCCGATCCCACCAAAGAGAAAGAAGATCTGTCTCCGGCAGATTTCACAGTGACCCAAGTCACAATGGGGACATCCTCAGAAAGTCTCCAGGGAAGCTCTTTCCGCAGTTGATGCACTCTGCGAAAAGCTTCAAGAAACAAAGGAAGAAAAGAGGCTACTGAAGGAGCAGAATAAATACCTGCTTCAAGCCTTACAGAAGATGGGAAGTGCACCCCCCACAACCTGCCGAGACTCCTGAGCTTGCTCGGTCAGGAGAAGATCAATGAATATTCAAAGATCGGCGAGCAGGGCATGGCTGTTTCTGCTTGGAGGAGTCGGATCCTCAAGGATAGCGAAAGAGTAATCGCCGAGTATATCAGTTTATACCTGAATATCGAGAAGGCGAATAAGGAACTCCAAGCATTAGCAAGTCCAGTATCAGAAGAATTAGAGCATGCTAGACTCCAGCACGAAGCCTTCCAACAAATGTTCGACTGTTCAGTCGAAGATCTGGTTAAGTTCGGAGTCTTCGGCCACCCAAGGGCCCTCAATAAAACTATGTCCACTCTGGACTATCGGATAGATCAGCTAGAATTTGTTCTGGAAAAGATAGACAAGGTAAAGGAAGAGGCCCTGGATGCGATGCATCAAATGGAGAAAATTGTTTTATCTATGACTCCAGGGTTGCTCACTCCTTCCCTTACCTTGAGATCAGCTGATGACACTATCCGGATTTTCAAGGAGGTA
The DNA here is from genome assembly GCA_018340775.1 of Taxus wallichiana var. yunnanensis. NCBI lineage: Eukaryota > Viridiplantae > Streptophyta > Pinopsida > Cupressales > Taxaceae > Taxus > Taxus wallichiana. The sequence goes on along the minus strand of CM031236.1, from coordinate 627,872,872 downwards.
GCTTCTCAAGGGACAGGGCCAGAAGTCACGTTCGACATCGAATCCATCAACAACCTACTGGCCTGTAGAGACTTCATCGGGTCCCTAATCGAGGCGGGTAAAGACTATTCCAAGATCCCAGAAAAGCTCATAGACGAGCGGGAGACTTGCGAAGCAATCAGTGAACGGCACAAGTATCCATCACAGGATCAATTTGGGCCGATGATCAGCAAGTTCTTGGAATACCGCGCTCAGTTCCACATCTCATCTCCTGATCAAGATCGAAAAGCAGCGACCCCTTTTAGGCCACGGATGATGATGATGATGAATAGCTTCCTCTTCTTCTTCTTCTTCTTCTTCTCCTCCTCTCTATTCTCCGACTTTCTTTTCGTAATATCTGAAGTAAGTTGGCACAAATGATGACATCATCCATGTTGCATCATGGGATGATGTCATCCATCCAAGTTGTCAAAGTCAACATGACTTTTGGATATTTTGTAAATATCTTGTAAATAAGTGGTTGGCTCCATTTTGCCTTCTCTCTCCCTCATCTTCTATAAATACAAGAATACTTGTTGTATTCAAAGGAGGTGAACATTTTTCGAGATAGAAATAGAAGTGAGGAGAGAAAGACTTTGAGCTTTCAGAATGTAAGAAGAACAAGAATACAATTATTGACTTTGTGCTCAATAGCATGTTATACATTAGATCTTTCTTACGTTAGATCTCGTATGTGTTTGATCTCGTTAGATTCATATCTACTTTTCCGTCATTTGTTTATCGGATTGCTTTGTTTATTTATGCAAGTAGGTTTGGCTCTGCATTACTACCAAACTAAAAGCATAGATCTTCCGACCCTTCCGCTTTGGAATTCATTTCTTTTCTCCCTTCGGATCTGTTCTTTCTCTTCTCTCTCTTTCATTCCTTTCTTTTCGCACTGGAACACTCTCTTGGGATGAAATCCCAACCCCGGCTGCGTAATCATGAGACTTGCATAGGTTCCTGCTAGTAGAAATAGCAATAAACCGATTTAACTTTCTTTGTCTCAAAGAGGGCTAAGCCTGCAACAACCTGTTGCTCGTGCCATCCATAGATCTGTCCACGCGACGCATTTTCGGACCAACAGTTTTTTGGCGACTCCGCTTAGGGAATGGACAGATCTGTCAGATCTATGGTGGTGGTATAATATAAAATCAGAAAATATAAGAAAATCACTGCCTGTTTGCAAATCTGCACTTTTGTTGAAAATCCAAAAATTTGCAAAAGTGCTCAAATCGAAAAATTTCCTTCGAGAGTCATAGATCGGGCCTAAATTACGAGATCTTTAGTTCATTTGAGTTTTTATCAAAATCATTATTTTTCCGTAGATCTTTCTTACGTTAGATCTCGTATGTGTTTGATCTGTTAGATTCATATCTACTTTTCCGTCATTTGTTTATCAGTATTGCTTTGTTTATTTATGCAAGTAGGTTTGGCTCTGTTTACTACCAAACTAAAAGCATAGATCTTCTGACCCTTCTGCTTTGGAATTCATTTCTTTTCTCCCTTCGGATCTGTTCTTTCTCTTCTCTCTCTTTCATTCCTTTCTTTTCGCAGCCTGGAACACTCTACTGGGATGAGATCCCAACCCCGAAGGCGTAATCTGTGAGACTTGCATAGGTTCCTCGCTTAGTAGAAATAAAGCAATAAACCGGCCTTTCTTTGCCTCAAAGAGGGGCTAAGCCTCTGCAACAACCGTTGGCTCGTCCTATCATCCAGATCTCGTCCACGCGATGATTTTCGGACCAACAGACACCTAAATAGGAATGAAGATGGGACGACATTCATATCCAGATTATGGTTTGAGCATAATACTCGTGGCCTATACTTTGCCGACCGACAAGAAGAATCTTCTAGTTCATCAGATGATGATATTGGTCCCAGTGTACAGTATAGTCCTTAAAGCTATGATGACAGGCTTGTTGTCATCCATAAATAAAGTCTGGATAAGATTCTCTTTTGATCTTATCGAAAGCATGGTGGACCTCCCCACTAACTAAAGGCGTTATCATGGGTGGCGTGTACCCATGTGTGTCATCCTACTTTTGCTAAAGTAGGAATCTTTTGGTCACCTAGGTAACCGGTTCCCGGTTTCGTGTTTGCCCAATGATCCGGTGAAAAGCCTCTCTTATTCCTATAAAAGGGGATATTGAGACTCATTCAGGATACCGAAGATCATTGGAGCTCAAGTGGAGTCAAGTTGAGTCAATAAGTCTAAGTTTGTAAGTTTGGTTTATTCAAATTTTTCTTATATAGTTTTGTTAAAGCATTATAGTTTTGTAAAAGCATAAGCCTTGATTTGAAAGTGGAAGGTCTTGGATTCAAGTCTTACATTAATCATCAATCTCACATTTAAGTTCGGCATTAATGCCTCAAACCATTACATAGGTCACCATTAATACCTCAAACAATTACGTAAACCATAACATTCGGATATAGCCAAAGTTAGTTGTGGCTATTAGATTACTGATTTAGTGGTTTTGTAGAAGTCGAATTTAACATACACCCACATCCCCCACTTTCCACTTACTATCAATCGATAATAGTGAAATGTATTTGTAGCATGATAATAGTGATGTGTACTCTTAACAAAGCTACTCGCCTACAAGTTACATTTGTACTAGCTTGCAAACTGGTTCTCTACCAATCTCTATCTTGCTTTTCACCACCGCCCTTCCCCGAGAATTTCAGGGGAAACAAAATGTGTAAATAGCTTTAGGAGAAACTCCGTGGTCGAGAAATCGAAAATTGGAAAAAATAACCAAGGCCGATATCCCTTTAGTTAATTAAGAAAATTAGGTTGGAAGGCCAATGATATTTATAAGTTACAAGTAACACATGATAAAACATATGGTATAAAGGAATATTCTATTGTAATTGGTTTTTATAAAGAGATGGATATATGTTTGGCTAATGATGAAATTAATAGGAAAAAATCGAAATGATCAATGTTGAATTTTGCAAGGGGTTTAAACGTTTTTAGACATTTTAGATGTCAAAGTACCACTTTTAAAATATGACCACATTTTAAAATATGATAATCATTAAAATGACATGTATATTTTAAATTTGACATATATATATATATATATATATATATATAGATAAAAGAAAGGTAATAGATTAAATATATAATTTAAACATTAAAATGACATATATATTTTAATATAAATTTGACCTTTTCACTTTATGTAATATTTGTCATATATAAATATATATGGTATTTATCTATTACCTTTCTTTTATATATATATATATATATATAGGTAAAAGAAAGGTAATAGATTAAATATTAAATAGACACCATACATTATAAATTTATGAGATTCATGACAAATATTACATAAAGTGAAAATGGAAACTTTCGAATAAAATTATCTTGATATTTTATTAATGAAATATAAATATATGCATATCTCATTGATAAAATAGAAACATCCATTAATTTTTATTTTTAATTAGTTTTGTTTGATTTCTTTTGTAGATTTATTTGATTTCTTATTTAGTTGTATTTTATTGATTTTGATTTGTAATTTATTTTTTTATTTGTTTGATTTCTTACAAATAAAGATTAGATAATAGACTAGATGTATTGGATTTGAAATTTTGCAAGAAAGGTGAATTAGAAGATTTGTTTTACAAGTTCGGAAATGGAACTCATTTTCTACAGAAGTGTAAGTTTGCACTGAGTGATTCAATTCTATCATTTTCTTCAAAAAAAATAAAATTGTAATTTGAAATTCTTTTTTAATATTCTCATAAACTTCAATAATGTTTATGGATCTTCAAATTGATTAGTGTAACATTAATTTTTTGGGGAAAAAATGAATATGTGAAAAACTATAAAATTGATAACACCAATCTATTATCCATATTTAAATAAAAGTCACGTAGCTATTAGAGAATATTACAAAAACACCAACATTAATATAAAATTTAACTCAATTTATGTGTTTTGTAATAATTATTATAAAAACAAATTTGACATGCATATTAAATTTTAAATGTCAAATGACATCCATATAATTTTCTAGACCGCCAAACAATTTTACTGTGACATGTAACATTGAACGTCAAAATCCAACACTCGAAATGATGAAAATAAAAGAAACTGGTTTTATTGTTTCATAGGTTATTTTTAGCATCGCGAACTTAAAAAGTTTTCCTGTCATTTCATTTCATAATACAAACATTTTCTTTAACTTCGATGCCACAAACCAGGGGTATACCCTGCCTTAAATTCACCCAGGTCTTACACCGGCCTCGTCCAACGAAAGTGATGCTTGGGTTCTTTTTTGAAAGTCCCATGCTTTTACCATTTGAGCTCATCCCATTCAACAATCAACCAACACATCAATTGCTCTATTAGCTCTCTTACATTTGAACCGCAGTGTATGTTATAAAGCTAATATATTTCAGCATAAGATGTAAGCACAAAGGAAATGGATGAGAGTGGACGAAGCCATCCATTATGTGCTCAAGGCAGCTTCTGCCTTTCCTCCACCAGAAGTGTCAAATCTGTTTATGTGATAGCAGAGATGAATGCAATTTTCATCCACCAACAGTTGAACTTTCACTGCAACCAAGAAAAGGTTGAAGATTCTTTCAAAAAAAAGATTGGCATGTATCTCTAACAGAAGCGCCATTTGTTTGGACTGGGAATTGTACAGACTGTTTATGCTAACAGAAATTCCACAAGCTACTTACGAAAAAATTATTTGGAATTTGTGTTCACTCCCACTGAAGTGAAAAACTTACATAATAAGGTTCCTGGATATGATACTGCAATTTGCTTTGAAGATAGACATGAAACTAGTTCTTGGTTAATTTCCTTTTGTCTGGTTACACACCCTTTTAAAAGATTATTTTATGAAAGTTTCCTTCACATTTTATATATGAAACTGCACATCTAGTTTTCCAATGTTTAGGAATGTGAATTAGCTTCATTAATTAGCCCAATGGTCATTTTGGGATGATCACCTTCACGATTAGATTTGCAATCTTGAAAATAAGGACACCCAATAAGCAATGCTTTAATCTCAAGAAAGTTTATTTATGGCACAATGTACATTGACTACGAACGAAGAAAGACTGAATTTATTAAAATGTCCCTAGGCCTACAGTTGAGAGGTAAGTAGTGAATGGTCATATGGCTGACCGGAAACAAAGGAGTGCTTACTATGACCATACCCAAAGTTCCAAGTTCGCGTGGATATAATCATCTCCTAGACGTTTCGAGCAGATGGCTCTTCAATGACCATAACTGTGTTAGCATTGAAATTCTTGACCTTGACATCCATGCAAATCACTTAAACAGCTTAATGACCCATTAATACATCTTTCATTCTTCCATGTGTTAGCATCATCCACAACCTGCACTAAATAAAAGCTTTGCCAATCTGAATACTGACTTTAGGGAAGTCCCCATTTAAACTATGTTGCAAGGTTTCAGATTGAACCTTAGATCCACAGCAATGGATATAGCATTGTTTGAAGACACTTTTTCTCGTATTATAATGAATTCCCCTAAAAGGGTCATTTGATTTCCTTCTAGTGTAACAACCAGTATAGGAAAAAACTCAAAATTTATTAATCACCAAAATAGGTTTATGTACTTACAAATGCAGACCAAATCTGCCCCTAACTGGATGGAGATTATCCCTGAAAACTCACATGATACCTAAACTGATACCAGCACTCTATGCGACCACTCTACACAACCCATTACATCAACTGCATAGTCAAGACCACACTTAGGTCATATAATTAGCTTGCCCAGGTGATTCAACCACCCAAACAGCTGAATGACCCCAGGTCCATATTTCTACTCCCCTAAGTACATTTACATAAATAGACCAAGGTAAAAGTATGTCACATTATGCTAACATAGATCTGTTAGTTTTTATATTCCCTTTAATCCAAACTATATGCTGAACTATCTTCTAAAATATGCAATTAATTGTACGTTAATCCTCTGGTAAATCAAAGAATCAAACCCTGAAAACAGAATAGAGTGATGGTTGATTGGCACTTTATTCTTGACTTCTTTTCAACCCTGGTTCTGAAATATACAGTTAGCTGTAATGCAAACCCTAATATGCATTGAGAATTTCAAGTACCTTCAAGCTTCAAATTTTCAAAGAGCAAAACTATATAACCTCAAAGGCTGAATATATAGATAACCAGTGACTAGACCTGTAAGCATCATGAATCTTGGTTTTGCATAATCTGGTTATGTGATGGAGATCAAATTCATACATATAGATTGTATAGAAGAGGTACTTGTACCTGATACTTTGCTGGAACAGAGCTCGTAAAGAGAGTAACTTTATTGGAATTCCCATCAAAAACTTTGTTATCAATTAATATTATAAAAAAACTTTCATCCATAACTTTTTCAATGTTCAAACTATGTACAATTTACACGACACAGACAGACCATACTCCTGAAGCACATATGTACTCATTGGGCATGGATACCACATTGCATATTTTAATTTTTCTGATGGAGCATATAAGAAAAACTAAAATTTGAAAGAGCATCTAATGTTTTTGAGAACCTTATATTCTGTATAATGCGAATATACTTTACAGAGATATGATTCTGCTTCAAAAGGCATTCAGATAGCATCTGGGCCCTCTCCACATGTTGTATAGCCGTAAAATTTCATTTATGAAAATTTCCTGATCGTTTGTAGTGTTCCCACTACTTTTCTTATTTTAGGCCTTGTGTCCGGAGAGGAGCTAATGCAACTAAGAGCTACTTTTAGCATTGAAAGCATCTCGTTTTGTATTTGGAGAGAAAAGTTTCTTATTCTCATGTCCAGAACTTGTTCCCATGCTTCTTCCCTGAAAGTTTCAATTGAACCCACTTTGCAAGATCCATTCCACTTGTGATGGGAGGCTTTCCAGTTAACAACTCTAGCAAAATAACCCCAAAGCTATACACATTACCAGCTGCAGTTACTCTCATTGTGTATGCATACTCTGCAACCAACAAATTCAATCCAAAGTTATATAAAACATTGTAGAATAATGTGTTCAAAAATACATAAAGTGGGCCTAACTAATGGATTCCTACCACAATCACGAAGTATGGGAAGAAAACATTTAATCACACCCACATGCAATAATGACATTTTAAAAAGTTATGGTCACATATGTATTTATAGCAAAACATAAATAAATGTATTAAATTCATTAAATCAACATACGTTGCATGCAGAAGAATGAAACTTTAAAGATAAACACATAAATTTACAACAAATAGTAGATTACACGTAGCTCAAAGTTTAGACATGTAAGTATGGCTTGACTTCTTGAATCAAGATTTGAACCAAAAGAACTGGTACTGAGTTTAAGCAGGTGACACTAAGGGATAATGCTTGCACTGGCTTATTACATTCCCCAAGTTCTTACTTCAACCGTTAGGTAGATGTCTGTACACTCATGTGTAGATCTATCCCCCTAATGTGTGCTACCACAATGATTGCATCCAGCCTGCACACGATCCCGCCAATCTGGGGATTTCAGTAGCACGGGCAGGGACAGGAGCAAGTGGAATCATCACAATCTTGCTCCTGTATGTGCCCGATAAAACCCAATTTCCGTCACCTTCTGCACACCCGACAAGAGGATTTCCCTATCCGACTGAGCATAGCTGATAAGTATTTATGAGTGTGAGCAGGAAACAGACAAGCTAATCAAGAATTGAAGAATATATTTTGAGTACAGATAATACTCTCAAAAGTCTAGGACCAAACCATAGATGATTATGTCCAAAGCATTGAACTTTCTTAGTCAGCCTCAATCTTGAAAACATTATCAACCAAAAAAGAACTAGCAAAAATAAAATTGAGGCTTTACAAGGTACCAAACCCAGCAACCTTTTCTAATAAAGAACACTTTTATCAAGCATTTCTATCCACCTGTAGATTAAAATCATCTGGTGGGAAGCCAGTTACCCTGTTTTTACGAAGTAGCTCCCTGATCATAGATGAACTATGATTACAGAAGTATACAGGGGGGTAGGAAATTCTATCATACATGGCAAAAATATCTACATAAGACCAAATATGCGAAGTCTTCAGCATCAACCTAAATGAGGTGGTGTTTGGAGCATACCTGGTGGCACGTATCCAACTGAGCGGTAATTGCAGAAAGACTTCCTGTGCTCTTGGAAGGATCAACAATCTTGCAAAGCTCAGTATCAGCTATCTGCGGTTCTGCTAAAGACTTCAGAAGAACATTTTTGGTGGTGAGATCAAGATGGAGGATTGGGTGCTGACATCCATGTAGAAATGCCAAACCTTGGGCTATACCAATAGCAATGCTCCAACGCGATGGCCAATCCAATACACAAACGCCACTGGTGTGGAGAAACTCCGAGAGACTGCCTTTATGAGCATATTCATAAAAAGATAAGCACAATCTGTGTCTAGAACATATGCCAAAGGTGTCATTATGTTTGGATGATTAAGTCTACCCAGCTTCTCCAGTTCTGCTTCAAACCTTCGGGAGTTTCCCGATTTGAATATTTTATCTGTCCAGCTGAGCTTCTTCACAGAGTAACTAGCTCCAGAAGGCATCACAGCTTTGTAATAGGCACTGAACTTGTTTTTGAGGACGATATTTGCAGGATCTGAAGTTGCTTCCACACCCTTTTCAAGTCTATGCTTGCACTGTGAATATTGTCTGGTTGAACAAAATGGCCTTCAATTGTATGGGGCTGTGGTACTTCTGGTATTTCATGCTCATTATGCTGAAAATATTTGCATGCCAACAAGGTCAATCCAACCGCCCCAAGGGCAAAAAGGCACCTGCAACAGCAACCCCAATCAGCAAAACCGCTGATGGTTTTTTTTTTTCTTAGTGGAAGAAACAGGTTGATCTCGGGAAAGATTGGGGTTTCCTGTAGTAAACAGCTGTAAGTTTTTTTGCTATTGAGGGATGATGGAATGCGGCCTGTTAAATTGTTGTATGACAGGTCCAATATTGTAAGACTCATCATACTTGATAAAGACTGTGGAATTATTCCTGTCAACCTGTTGTTTGAAAAATCCAAAATTTCTAGTGCAATCAAGCTGGACAAAGAGTTTGGAATACTGCCTTCCAGAGAATTGTGGCTGAGATTCAGAGCAATCTGCAACATGTTAAGATTGCCAATTCCTGGTGGAATTATTCCTGTAAGATTGTTGCTGCCCAATTGGAGCTCTAACAAGGACCTACGACCATCTTGTATAGTCAATGGAATAGTTCCCGTTAGACGATTATTGTGCAAACGCAAATTTTGCAGCTGCTTAAGCTCAAACATTTTTGGGGATATAGATCCTGATAGAAGATTGCCACTCAAATCCACATATGTCAAGTTTGGCAAGTTTGAAAGCTCATCTAGAATATTTCCATCAAACTTATTGTTTGCCAACTTCAAATATTGCAACTGTGAAAACTTAGGCAGCACAGAGGTCAATGGGCCTGTCAATTTATTGTGTCCGAGATCAAGTAGCTGGAGTTCAGTACAACTTGCTAGCTGCTTTGGAATTGGGCCATTTAAAAAGTTGTTATTCATTTCTAAGTATGTCAACTTTAGGGCATTTGAAATTGTAGAAGGGATGGTTCCGTTCAGGTGGTTGTTACCTATCCGCAACCTAAACAAACTTCTTGAGAAATTCTGGGGTATCCCTCCAGTAAGAGAATTGGAAGTAAGGTCGAGAGCCCGCAGATTGCGCAAAGAAAACACTTGTGGAGGGATGGATCCTGTTAATCCATTGAAGCTGAGATCAAGAGAATCCAGACCTGTGATCAATGATAGCTCCCCAGGTATAGTTCCATTAAGTTTGTTCTGATTCACTGCAAAGCGTGACAAACTGGTGAGGGCACTCAGTGCTTTGGGAATACTTCCAGAAAAGTTATTGGAATTGAGAACCAAAGTTTCCAATTTGGCGAGTCTGCGGATGCTATCAGGAATTGCACCACTTAGGCTGTTGCTACTGAGATCAAGAGAAGTCAAATTGGTACAGTTAGTAAGCCCCTCGGGAAATATACCAATAAGACGATTATGAGAGACATCCATTTTTTCCAGTTTTAGACCTTCAAAAGTCACCGACCCACCAAAGTTATTATATTTCAGATAGAGTATCCTGAGCTCTGTCAAATTTTGAATATGGGTTCCAAAGCCTTCTTGCAACTTATTGTTAGACATATCCAGGGTTTGCAAATTCTGAAGAGGGCGAAGTGAAGGGAGGCTGCCTGACATGACATTGGAGCTGACATTCAAGGAAACCAAATTCGTGCAAGACCTAATATCCTCATAAGATGGGGTTGACAAGGAATTATTTGACAGGTCAAGAAACTGAAGGGCTGGCAACTTACACACAGTCTGCCAAACGCTTCCATTAAAACCAAAACCAGACAAGCGGAGTTCAACAACATCATTGCCCCCATTTTGACTGCAGTTAACACCAACCCATTTACATGGGTCAGAATTAGAAGAAACGTTTTTCCATTCAGATGTATAAGTATAGAGCTGTTTCATAACTTCGCCTTGTGTGGTGTTGAGACAGAGCGTAACAGCCATAAATGACAGAATGAATAACAGTCTGAGAACAGAAGCAGAATGTGTGCAAAAATACCTCATTTTTTACAGCTCAATCAATCCAAGCTTCAAGCTTTTTGTTGGGTTTCTATCTGCCGCATGGATTTTGTCCTCCCCGGACCTGAAATGAAAATGGGTGTTGATGTAGGGCTAGCGCTCTTGAATTGGAATTATATAATTCGTGCAGAATTCGTCGCGGATTGAAGGGAAAAAAACGAAACTAGAAAGTATTAAAAAAGGTTTTGAGTTCCGGTCAACAGTGAGCCAAAGTCAGGGTCTTCCATGGAGTGTGTGAAAGTTCTGAGAGGTTGCGAGGTCGATTCACGGTGCCTGCAGAGTTGGGGCCCAGCTGTTGATTTTTGTGGCAGTAATGGTCATTGCCATGAATGTGAGTGCATGACTTTGACCTTGACTTAACCTTTACCATAGATATGTTTGGGTGTGGGAAATTGGAATCGACGGTTTGTCCTAAGCCGATTTTTTTGGTGATTTACAACGCATATGACCGGTTAAATTTTCAAGCGGTCGTAGTCACGCACATCTTGAAAAATTAGTAGACCGTAATTTTTTTATTTTTTATTTACAATTCCTATGTATGTATGTATGTACGTACGTATGTATGTGCACATTTCTAAATAACTACTAGAACTTTTGCAAGGTTAAATAACTAAACTAACACCACATAGTCTAGTAACAAAGTTAGGAACTAGTAATTGCATGTGAGGTGTGCGATGTTAACGCCGAAAGTGAATTACGGGTGAAAAGAGAAGGAAAGTGAAACATACAACAAAGTAATATGATATTTCTAATTGGAGAATGAAAAACATAATGAAGTAGTGGAAACAGGAGTAGTGGAAAAGATTTGGATTGGACAAAAAGTGGTGAAGCTTGAAAGGGAAGGGCCGACGGGGATTAAGAGGGGAGTGTTAAGGACAGGGAGCGAGGACGGGATTCCTCTTGTATGTGTGACTGTAGAAGAGGTGTTAAGGACATTTTGGCATAATTGTTGAATGAAAAGGTGGTGAAATCCGAAGGGCGGATAAGGAGGGAACTCTTGATATAGTTGTGAACGTAAGCCCCTGTCTTTCCGCACCCCAATGTCAATAGTGGATCTCTACAAAGTAAGCCCTTGATATTTGTGGATTGAAAATTCCCAAGCCATTTTAAGTGGTAATTGCCTTCGGTCACCTATGGAAATTCAGTTTCTTAATCGATAACCAACCTTTCTCGTAGACAACATTATGAAATGCATAATGCAGTGCACCCAATCCTTTTACTACATATTCATGTTGTTACTTGTAGTTTCTATTCTTTAAGGGAGGATTGTGGGAAGAGTAATTATCTATTAAGCTATGCCCAGTTCCAAGCTCATATGCATAGCCTTTTGTATCATAATTTTTAAACGGTTTCTTCCCTTTTTTTCTTTTTAGATTTTCTTGATTATGTTTTCTGATGCTCCTCGTTGTTGTTGCATTTTCTTTTTACCCTTCTCCAATGGTAACCCACCATCATAGAATTGCCAAAAGACTTCATTTTTTTCTCTTCAATTCCACTTTGTGGATTTCCTTTCTCTGCTTGCATGTGGCCTGAATCAAATGAAGTCGATGATGTAGGGAGGTTTGCACAAAATTTATAAGGTATTTTACTTGATAGAGACATTCATGTAAGCAACTAAGAAATAAAATGAGGTATTGTGAGCCCTAAGATAACACAAGATGGTGTTTTGAGCTATATTTTTGTGCACAAGTCAAGTGTAAGGAATATAAGCTAAAAATCACATTATCAAATGCATGCCCCTTTAATCTAGTAAATGCAATTTTCTATTTAAAGGAAATGTGTACCTAAGTATGTACACACACTTTACCTTTTCTCAAATTCTTTGAGTTCTTGACTGCTTGAGTGCTTGAGAGGTGTCCAAAGTGAACGTATAGTGAACGTGACACACACACTATACTTAAAAAATAAGAGTATAGTGAACGTCCATATTATAAAAATTGAAACTTTAACTCTAAAACTTGAAATTGAAATTGAAAAGAGAGAGAAAGGAAGGAGTACAAATATATGTTTGGAAATTAACTTATATCTTCAATGATCGAGGCTTCTTAGTGAATCACCTCGATTGATGCATATGAAGAATGAGATTATTTTAAAGCAAGATTGAGAATCGGGGGTGATCAATCCGCAATTTGAAACACGAAATACTAGCCAATGATGTTGGGGGTGCAATAGACCCAACACTCCTGATTTGAAGAGTAATACATAATTTACTTCTTGAAAAGTGGGAAACAGTATGGATTTCACTAGAAAAGATGCTAAAGCCAATATATCTCACTAGACCCAATGTACATCACTCATTCCAATCAATCACATCATTACATACGATCTAGGTTGCCAATTTGCATGATCAAAAGGGAATGAATTATACTCATGTCCCCATTATACTCACAATAATTGATAGCCTTTAAATTATCCTAAGAGAAAAATGATAGTCCTACCCCATAATTGATAATATTGATATTTGAAAGAGATTAGTATGTGCCATACGATATTTGTAAGTTGTATCTATATAATCAAATTGTATTATGAACTAGCATCATGACCCTTACACTTGTAATAAAATACATTATAATTGTATCAAAACACGTGTCACAATTCTTGATTCACCGCATGAATGATTTTATATTATGTATTTTCTAGAAAATATATCAAATTGACTATCCAAATTATCTTGGATAAAATCAACCATTAGGGATAAAATTGACTTGTAGATCCTTTCTAAATGTGTTGTTTTTGAATATTATCAAATTTTTTGTCTCTAACTATATGTAAACCTTGTATCTTGTATTTATATTCCCGTTCACTATATTATGCATCTTGTACCCTATATTCTATTTGAAAATGAGCTTGTATTTCTGAATAAACCCATTAAATTCCCCCATCTTTTGAGGTGAGATAGATATAGTATTAATTAATTGTATCACAAGAAAATATGAAATATACCATGTCATGTAGAAGAAGATAACAACATGTAATAGTATACATACATGTGATGAATATCCATATGTTACCATTTTGATATATAACTTGGCAGCGAATGTAAGGAGTGCATGATATGAATCATTGCACCAAATTAGGATGATGCATCATGTGAATTGTAACACCAAGTGTATCAAGTGCAACGAGAACACAAGATTAACATGCAAAATTCATAAACAATGTCATATATAAGTCAAATAGGCCACATATATGGGGCACAATGTTGTTGCTTAAAAAAACAAGGCCCAAAGGACATACAAGAAAGGTTATTGAAGCCACAAATAAGAGAAAATAGTGTCAAAAACAAACATACAATGGCCAAGTGGTTGCACATAAGAGACAAGTAGTAACATTAATCCAATGTGCACCCAAGTAAACATTAGGTTCATAGAACAAGAGAAACCAATTATATAGTCCATATGTGTTAGTATCAAACTCTAGTAGAAGCATATCAAAATATAAGCCATAAAACATATATTAAAAATAGAAAGAGATGTGAAATATTATATAAATATATAGCTTTGTATATATTAACGTGTATAGAAAGATGCCCCCAATAAGGCAAGGCTATTCAACAAAGGGAAAGGGCAACATCTAAAATCCATAAACAATCCCGCGTTTCCTTCATCATGCTCATATACCATGTGAAACACATATGTGTATAGAATAATAGAGTATTTTATCTACCAATTCATTTGATAAACAACACATGTATAGTAGAAACTAGTAATACAAGTAATGCTTAGTTCTTGGTTTCTCATTTTTTCAAAATTATTATTTATTTATATTTTTACATTTAGTTATTTTTCGTATTTTTATAATATTTTTATGTTTGTGTATTCTATGTATAGTATTTTTGCAAGTGCATGATGTTCATAGGTTTCTTCACAGGCTTGCCTTTTAGTGTAAACAAGTGATAATCATATGTACCCACTTCTTTAGTAACCACAAATGGGCCTAACCATTTGGGCTTGAACATTCCTTTTAGCTTGGTAGTTGCATTTGTATTCTTTTGATTCTCTTTTGGGACAAGATATCCAAATTAAAATTTGTGGTTCCAAATTTTTCCATCGCACACTCCATTGACCTCGGCTTGATAAACTCTAAAATGTTTCGCCGCATGTACATGCTTGCATGACCAAGTATTTCTAGTTCATGTAGCTTTTTTTCACAATAATCATTATCTTTGAGTATATCTTATAGAGGGCTTGTAAGTATGTAGTTTCTAATTCTAAAGGTAAGACTACATCCATTCCATAAACAAAGGAATACAAATTTTCCTTTATTGGCATGCAAGCACTTGTACGATAGGCCTAAAGTATGTATATGATCTTCTTGTGCTAGTATTCCCCATGTTTGGCGAGTTCTTTTTATTAAATTTTTGTGATAATTTTATTAGTTACTTCAACTTGTCCATTGCCTTGAAGGCTGCAAGGAGTGGAGACCATATGCTTGAGCTTAAACTTAACAAAAAACTTCTTGACCATCCGAGTTTTGAAAGAGGAGCCAATGTCTCTAAAAATCATGGAAGGGACCCCAAATCATGATATGATATGAGTTATCAATAAAATGTAGATGTCTTCATTGATAGTGGTTTGTAAGGGTATAATATCAACCCATTTAGTAAAGTACATAATAAAAGTGATGATAAATTTGTGATCTTGTGCATATTATTGATTAATATTGCCGATGAGATCGAATCCCCAAAAGGAAAATGGCGATGGTATAACAACGGGTTGCACTTCTTAAGATGGGGCATGCTTTAGATTATTGTGTTTCTAACATTTTTGTCATTTTTACATAATCATCAAATTATTGTTCCATTATTGGCTAGTAATATACCTACAACATTATTTTGTAAGACAATGCTTTACTTATTGAAATGACTGCCAAAAATGCTATTGTGTAGCTTAGAGAGACCCATTTGCACCTCTTTGTGACTTAAATATTGGAGTAATTGCTAACAATTTTTGATAGGGGTAGGGATCAAAGAAAATTGGTTGATTATGCTTGTATAGGACATGGGAGATATCAAGGAGAAGTTGGGATCTTTACACTTGTGGATAACACGCAACCTGTCACTCACATATTGTTTAAGTAGGTTTATTATTATTAGGTCTAGGAGGAGAGGTGGAGATGGGGTGAGTATTTTGGTTTTCCATAGAAGTAGGTTTATAATTTTGAAGAGTAAAGATGCCAAATATCTATTTATACAATATTTGATTAATACTATCGAGGTAAGTACAACTTGCTAAGTAGGACTTCGGGTTGCGTAGATATGTTAGGCTAAAGATTAACATTAGAGGTAGAGTGAGAGGAATTCAATTGGGATTTGAATTCTTGGGTTTAGGATTATCATTATTCTTATAGGGTCGTGTTGCTTTCTCATAGGGTAGTCTCTAATTAGATGACCTTCTATTTGAATATAAAATCGAGCATCAGGTTTGTTAATAAATCTCACTAACGTTTAAAACTTCAAAGCCTGGGCCTATCGGTTTCATGGCTTTGAGAAGGCGGTTAGTCAAATCAATTTCAACACAAGCCTAGCGTGAACTTGGAGGTTGGAAAACTTGTCATTATTGTTCTTCCGCCATATTAAATGTCCAAGTTATTTTGTTATATTCTTCATAAATGGTCTAAAGGTAAGATGGCGGAAATTCAATGCACATTGGATACTTTGATCTAACAGTCCTTCCGAGAATAAAATAAAATCTCCATGTTTGCGAGATAACATATTTTACCATGAATGATCCATGTGCAATTTTGCAACAAAAATTGTGCATGTTACGAGAAGCAAACGTGCAAGATATATATCCTTTCCTAACCCTCAAATGGATTTTATAAACCAACCTTGATTTTTCAAATAAAGTTTAGCCCACTTGTAGAAATCATTCTTAGACAAGATTCCTCCCATTTTTTAACGTCTAAGATTCCTCCCATTCTTAGACAAGATTGTGCATTGACAAAGTCGGATACTCCTATATTTATGCGGTCATCGTTGATGGTTTGGGAGTCAAAATGGAGACTTCAAAGTTACGTTGGTGGTTTTGTCTCGGGAAGCTCAAGTAGTGTGCATCTACCCATTTTCTCATCATATAGAATACAAAAGGGACAATTTTGTTGCCTCGATAACACTCTCTATAATTGAGTGGAATTTCTTTGTCAATTGAGAACTTCAACTTTGACTTTGTAATACAATACAAACTCAATTGCCAAAGTACATATTAGCACAACAAGCTCCATAATAATAATATATGGAAGTTAAACAATTACTCTAACTTGAAACTATTCAAGAAGTAAGTATTTAAAACATTGGATGATTACATGTATTAATGTCACTACATATCAAAAATTGGCTTTGTACATTAAATCGAAAGACTTTTTGATATATATTTTTGTAATAAAATTGACGCAAGTATCAACTTAACATTTAACTATTGACACACTCTTTAATACATTTTAAAGTGTTCATCCAAATCAAAATGTCCACAAACATTTTCACAATCCTATGACAATATGCCCACGCTATAGAATCCATCTTTGAACTAAAACTCGTGAATATAAGTGTTATTTATCTGCTCTCCAACTTTGGAATCACATGTATTATACCTAGAAAAATGAAAGTGCTTTAGAGTGTATACTAGTGTTTTATTTTTATGTAATGGATGTGTTATTTATCTCCTCACCAACTTTGTAATCATATGTAATATACCTAGAAAAATGAAAGTGCTTGAGAGTGTATACTTGTGTATTATTTTTATGTAATACATCCATTTTATATTGACATGTCTTTATAAAACTAAATATATTGATATTGATGGAATTTAACAAGAGAATTTGGAAAAATTACTCTTAATACAAATTGAAAAAATTAAATAGTTTCGTATGATAATATATCAATTTTCAAGATAAATTTATTTATTTTATTGAAAAAAAAGCATTAAATTTTACAAAAAGAAAAGTGTGAAATGTATTTTTAGATTATTTAACAAATTATCAAATAAATTTGATAGTTTTTTTATTGAATTTGAAGCTTACATGGATTAGGTACACATTATTCTTTGAGCTTAGTTGTTAAGAATCGAGGCATATCTGTTCTACCAAATTCAGAGAGAATACAATCCAAACCTCATATTTTAATTATTAATATCAAATTATACCTTAATAAATGGTTAGACTGCAACTCATTTAATTAAAATTGGTATATTTGAAATATAAATTCGCGTTGCTATTAACAATTATTTTAAGAATACAAATAAAATATACTCCAATATTGAAAACCGATAAAAACGGACCCACGAATGTCAAATCACATCTATACATAAAACCGTAATTTATTTATTTAATCTTGTAATAATATGACACAGTTGTTTTTTGGAAAACTATGTACTTTATTTGCGTGGGAAATGAATGCACAGTAAACGTGACCCCGCGTAGAAATAATAAGGAAATTATGGAATTTCGAGGCACCTCACGTTCTTTGCGTGAATAAGATTACAAAGTGCTTTGTACTTTTCAATTATTTTTCCAAGACCGTGGAAATGTTTAGGTTCGGTTCACATTACTTTACATATTCAATGGTCAAAATGTTTGCCGTCCCGAAAACAATGGGAAAATAGGGAGCTTTACTTACTTTCCCTGGCCGCCGGGTAGAAACCTCTTTTTAAGTCCTCCATGTGTTTAATATGTTTTTTTTAAAGCGTTTCTATTAATTGAGTATTACTTGATTATTAGTTTAAATTTGGTTTTTATTAATGTAAGTTTTGATAATGAGCCACTCATGTTTTTAATTTATTTATTTTGGACTTTTTTTGGGATCAAAAACATGCATTATGTGTTTCTTTGGTGAGTTTATGGTTTTTAAAGATTTCGTTAGGACTTTTCTTATTTTTATCCATATTTTTTAAAATTTTTGTTTGAGATTTGTTTGTATGTTAATAAGGTCTTTATTTAAATTTCAATTGTTTATAAACATAAAAGTATTTTTATGTATTTGATGACCTACCTATCATTTATGAATATAAGGAAGCATTTGTTATTTATCAAGGTATTTAAGAAATTTTAAGCTAAAAGTTAGAGATAACAATGATTGAGTATTTATGATGTAATGGCAAATAGGGAGTTAAATGAACAACTATTTTTTATTTGCAAATTTAGGTTCTAAACACACACACACACACACACACACACACACACACACACACACACACACGCACACACACACACACACACACACACACACACACACACACACACACACACACACACACACACACACACCTTTATTCAGTGCTTAATGATAAAGTTACAATGACAATCCCTCATAAACTTGATTCAATCCCTTCCCAACTCTCTCTAAACATTGAACAAACACCATGTCTCTCTAACAAGCTCAAATGCCTCGTGTCAGATCTTTCATTTACCCTCTCCAATATTTTGAGTGCTTCTTTGAATTGCCCCAAGTCCTTGACAAAACACAAAATTGGAAAATCATGCATTTTTTTGTTACTAGAGTTTTAGGGTTGTTGCAGAGTGAAACCACTACAAAACATAAATTTCATAACTCGCTCGGGAACTATTACGTTCTCGCTCTATGGTTATGAAATTGGTTGTTAATGCAAACCAACAACTTCCTATTTGCTTTTGTATTAACCAATGATTTTGTCATTTATTAGGGAGCAATCAAATTATTTGTATCATCTACAACAAAGAGAAACACTAACTAATTGACGAAACACACTACTATATCTTTTGGTTGATGCAAGATTATTAACTGCCCTAGATACTCTTGCATTAGACTTCCTCATAATTGAAAAACTAATGAGCTCTTACTTGTGTTTTAAGTGATCTCTTCTAATTTGGTTTTTTATATTGGTCAATCTCATATGCCTTCACCCACTCAATCCTTTAGATTCTTTATCCTTTCACTTGATCAAATACTCAATGTACTCTTTCCCTTTGAGATTCTTGACATCTCCGAGTTTAGTTTGGCCTCTATCTCATTTTTTTCTTTCTCATAAACTCTTTTCTCCAATCTCCAACATCATCATCAAGTGATTGTCTCTCCCTACAAATCCACTAGATTGAATATGGGTGAAATATCAATCCCATTTTATGGCTCTATCTTACAAACATTTGTTGAACATTTTTAAATTTTTGCATGTTCTAATGTTCTTCCAATTCAATTTATTGTGTGTTCTCCTTGGGAACATTTCCTTCCTCAAATGTGTCAAAACCAAGTCTCCAATTTGAAACTCTTTTCATTTCCCTTGATATTGACTTGTTGTGTGTACCCTGTCATACCATGCTCCAACTTCTCTTTCACTTTTTAATACACCTCTTACATATATTCAATTTTTTTTTACCATGACATTCTTCACACTCAAGTCATTGATGTTCCATAACTCAATAACACTTCTTGGACTACTTTCATACATTAATTAGAATGAGGTATTCATTGTACTCATACTGACTAAATTTTCATAGGTAATCTTGAAGCTCGTGCTAATCTCAAATCCCATTGCTTGGGCTTTTCTCCCACCAAATATATAATTTTTCCCCAAAACTCTAATTCACCACTTTAGTTTTCCCATACATTTGTGGATTATATATTGAATCAAAACTCGATTTAGTACCTTTCTTCTACAAATTTGTCTAAAAATGTCCCATTAACATGGTACTCTATTTGAATCTATGCATATAGGTATTCAATACAATCTAACTACCTCATTAAAATTTCATTATTCTTCGCATCACCAATCAAGTATTACATGTAAAGTGTACCATTCTAAAAAAATATCAAGAATAACAAAGGCAAGAGTCATCACCCTTCGTGTCTAGAAATCCAAGCATGAAGGCCATGCTAATAACAAATTTGATTGTTGTGAAGCTAAGGAAAGGATTGACCAGTCTATCATATCCTTATTGGATAGTTTTATCCAATTGGGAAGAATTTCAACTTGATGATCTAGAGGGAGGTCTATACTAGAGATATAAGGTATATTTACTGACCAAAAATTAGGGAGGTGATTAAGAAATAGAATGAGGGATTACAAGCCTTAAGATAGTGCAATAGTGTGTTTGAGCTCGTTTG